>OX392519.1:8697980-9297980 GCA_947623375.1 Apotomis capreana | reverse complement strand
TAAAAGTACAGATGTTATACATCATTTTTGTCGTTTTTGAGTCAATTATCGTACCGTGGTTGTATGATGGCGTTAGTAGCATGACAGCTGTTCTTTTCGATATTTCGTTATAGTAGGTGTGCTTTGTCTCGCAGGCCTAGTTCCGACTGACCTGTAGCACTAGCACCTCTATCATAACTGTGACTACGCGAGAAATATTACCAGTCTCCTTCTTTACAGTTCTGTGAGAGAGTGACGGGCGATGCTATGTCGCGCGACAAGAGTCGAGAAGGCAAGTTGTGCTAGACGGGCCGGGCTAGCATGTCTTGCAGCGACCTCGCTTTTTGCACGACTAAGGGTGAAGCCATACGAGCGTAATTTGAGTCGGGTAATTTCGGTCGCGCCATCTTAGTGTGACGTGATCACGTGAGATGATGTAGCGCGACCGAAATGACGGACTCAAATTACGTTCGTCTGGCTTCACTCTTAGCGTCATTGTCATGCTCGTACGATATTGAAAGGAATGTGAACGGTAGTTTATTTATATGTCGCGCGACAAAAAGTCGCGTGTCCGAGTTATGCTAGACGTGTTGCTAATCTAAAGCTAAGGTATGCTAGCGTAACCAATCTATCATAATTGGACACTGAGTGACTGAAAACACGTGAAACGTGCATAAAACAACTTAATTCAATGTAATACATGGCATGCAATGTCGTGCATTTTGTTCAGTTGATTTGATGCATTTTTTACGACGGGGTTAACATAAAAATTTGCCGTTGGAACAAGGAATAAAATTATTAAGCAATATACTTTATTATTAGGGTTTTGGGCTCATAAAAGGAAGGTGTTAAAAGAAGTGCGTTAAATAAAGTCACAATTTTAAGCAAGAAATGTCTAAACAAATTCTGTTGTTAATGTGAAAACACCAAAGCACTATGGTCACCTTCGTACGACATATCTCTGACAATCGACAACATTCGAAATGTACCTAATTGGTTATTGCCTAACTACTTTGTAATAATCACACCAGTTTTATTTTTAACCTTTTGAACGCTTTTCCTCCCATGTAAAAAAGTAGCATATACGCCAATCGTTGAAAAAAGAAAAAGCGAAAATTTAATATACCTTAACTGTCAGCAGGAAAATTCTTTGACAGCGTTGCCATTACCCATTTAGTGGTCGTTGGCGTGGTAGGCACGACAGCACACGACCACTTTAGTGGCTCTTGGCGTTCAAAGGGTTAATAAAACGCAAAGGTTAAGTATGGATATGAGCGAATGATGTGATATATGTAGCTCAGTTGGGAAAGCATTACGTCAGAAACATAGGGTCGCAGATTTGAGTCCTGCTTGCATTGCTGTGGATCATACTTATGTTTCACTAGCTGCGCCGTGCGGTATTACCCGCTAATCCCAGGGTAACACTAAAATTTTCGGGATAAATGTAGCCTATGTGTTAATCCAGGGTGTCAGCTAACTTCATGCCAAAATTTATCAAAATTTGTCCAGCCGTTTGATCGTAAAGACGTAACAAACATACACATAAACACACTCACTAACTTTCGACTTTATAATATTCGTGTGGTAATAATTCCGGGGCGCAAAACTTGAAGAAACCACAGGACAGCCTCAAAGTATCGCTGAGACTTATCATAAAATAATAATGTTAAAAGGTAAAAAGAAAAATTATTTTTGGTATAAGTTTATTATTATTCGTATGGCATGTTATTTCAGATAACAAAAGAAACAATTCATTTAACTTTAAGTAATTACAACACCAATTTCAGTAATAAGTACTTACTATGGAGTTATTGCTTCGTTCGTAACTAAAATGATTTGTACATTTATTTGAATTTTAGAAATAAATCTCTAAGCTCTTGTAATTTCCTGGCTGACTGTACTTATATCGTGGAAATTTCAGCAAATTACATTTCTACGAACTCAAAGCTTAACAAAGTAGCAATTTGGAATTAACATACTGCAGCAATGTGCTACAAACCTAAATGCCATTACAAATGAAGGCTTATAACGTTGGATGGAAATATTGACTGCTTTCGTGACTTAGTCCAAGGTTAGTTCTGCCATGCTATGGTAAAATTGTATCTTACTATGACAGCCGTATAAAGATAATGACCTTTTACCGTTACATTACACGGCAGGGATAATGTAGCTCAGTGTAGAGTTCTGTAGCCACCTGCAAGAAGATTAGATAGACTTAAAAATAAATAAAGGAAAACACATTTATAAGGCCGAACATAGAAACTACTTCTTTCTAAACAGATGACGTGGCGTGACAGGAATCACCACTCGGCATTTTGCCGCACAAGTGAAACAATTCAAGCAGTATTATATTATTATCGTATGGCTTTATTTTCAGTCAAAGTATGTACAAGTAAATAAAAAAAAAAACATAATATAAAACAAAGAAAGTGTGCACTCTACAATTGAATGTCTAGGTTTGATAGCCATTTCCTGAAATCCTCAACGCGTGCGGGCCTATGATGGTTGCTTTTATCACGCGATAAATAAGTGACAAAGCATCCGCCACGTTTTGACAAGATGCGAGTGTGAGTGACAGATGCTTTGTCACTTATTTATCACGTGATAAACGAAACCATCATAGGCCCTCAGGTCGGCTAGCTCTCCAGTAAATTTTCAGCAATTATAAAAAGTATAAGTTCTGTTACTCAAATACAAATATCTAAAAGAAGAAATAAATGGCATAACGATCTGATGGCGCTTATCGCTAAAGTAGAACTCTGCGTGTCATAACTATATTGTGAGACTTAAGCTCCTTTGCGCCTAAGTTAAATATGACTTAAACCCCTTTTCATTAGGGCCACAGAATCGATAGTTCTTGGATAGATGTCAAACGTCGATTGAGACATTAAGACCCTTTATGGCAAGTCGAACCCACATTTTGTTGCTGTAAATTGAATTAGAATGATTATTCTAGTTAAATATGCACTAGTGCCTAAAGTTAGTAAATAAATCCGGCGTGGGTGGAAGTGTAGGCCGCGCGACAAAGGACGGCAATCCCATTTGTCGCGGGTTAGGGAATCAGGCGAGGCCAAGTCGTAGTAAATGTTAAACAGTAAGTATAGATGTAGATTAGAAGCATGTAGAGGAAAATGGAGGAGGTCTTTACTCAGAAGAGAGGTCCTTAATGATAAATGAGTCACAATTAATGATTCAAAATAATTATGTTTTGAATATAATTTATATTACCAAAATCGTTTTTGTCTAATTTATTAGATTGCAAGTGAAAAGAAAATGTAATTTTATGTATCTGATATGTAACGTTTTTATAACTTATGGAATAAAGGAGGATATAGATTATGCCCTCAAAAGCATTTTATGGAATGTCCGAAGGTAATTTTATTCCGTTTTTCTTTAAGAGTAATAAGTACAAGCGTGCTCAAAAGC
The DNA here is from genome assembly GCA_947623375.1 of Apotomis capreana. NCBI lineage: Eukaryota > Metazoa > Arthropoda > Insecta > Lepidoptera > Tortricidae > Apotomis > Apotomis capreana. The sequence goes on along the minus strand of OX392519.1, from coordinate 9,294,575 downwards.
CATGTAATAGGTAAGCCAATGGAAATTTCATTAACTTCACGGCATTTTAGGTATCGAATTAGTGAGACGTCGGGAAATTATAATACCTGCGGGCCAATGATGGTTGCTAATATTAACACGCGATAAATAAGTGACAAAGCTTCTGTTACGTTTTGACAAAAGGCGAGTGTGAGTGACAGATGTTTTGTCACTTATTTATCATGTGATAAACGCAACCATTAAAGGCCCCCAGATCATTATCACGTTATCCTGCCGTGAACTTCTACGTAGCAAGACGTTCATGACAACGATCTATGGAACAATGAGGCAATGAGGAATTGTATTTTGACCCTTAGGCCACAAATGCTACCATCATTGGTTTTATGCGGGCTTCTTTTAGCGCGCACCCGCAAGTTTCAAAATGTTTAAAATTCGTTTAAATTGTATGTTTCTTTATTGAGCACAAAACATGAAGTACATTTCAAAAGAATAAGCATGTACAATGGCAAACTTAACCCTTTAAGAGTCCGCAGCAAGGTCCGCTCAACTCCGCGTTGAGATCGCGCGCTTACGCTTTAAAATGTTGTTGTTTCACCTAGAGGAAGACAGGGCGCTAGCAGTAAAGCGAGAGCGCGCTAGCGGCGGGCGGTGCTTACCGCCGCCCCCCCGGACCGTTCCCCGCGCTAGAGTAATTCGCTGCAGTTTCGCAACAATTTTTTGTAATTTATTTTAAGGTTTTCGTAGTTACGCTCTCATTTTAAAACTACGAGATCAATTTTGATAAATCTTTTTTCTTATCAAACTGCATAGTTTAATCGACACCGGAAATAGGTTTTGACTTCAATCTAAACTATATTTTGGTCGTAGTATGCCGCCAAACTGAACAACTTTCTGGGGTCTAAAAATGCAAAACTTGTACTCGCTCTATTTTCTTTCTATTAACATTTCAAGAGTCATAAACTAGTTTTAGCCCTAGATATATCTTATCTCATTATATTTAGAGAATTTCATGATAATGTGACATGTTATATTAAAATAAGGACGTAACTACGTTTGTATGAAGAATCGAGCTTGCTGCGGACTCTTAAGGGATTTTCAATTAACCTTCGAGTAAATGAGTGATGAATGGTATCAAACCAAGCCACATATACCTATTTCTTTTATATAAATTGTTTGGTTTGAATAAGTACCTTTTCCATATCCTTTTTTCGCTCGATTCAATAGTTTTTTTTTTATTTATCATAAAGAAACTTAGGTGGTATGTAAAACAATTGTATATAATTCCGCCAAACTGAGGACGGTTTGTTGGCGGATAAAGCGCTCACAAATATTTGACATACTGCACCAAATTTTACTGAGCAAACAAGAAATATCGTCCTATAGAAAACAAATAAAAGCCATTCGTTGTATTTCCCTCCGTGTGTTGACACACACATTAACTATCCTTGAACTGAGTCACGAAGTCACTCAATATACTTTCCGATGTTATTTCATTTTTATGGGTTTCTGTATTTAAATAATCCTTTTTAGGGTTCCGTAGTCAACTAGGAATGGTATGAGTGTGTATGTAACAGGCCAACAAAACGGTAAAAAAAAGTAAAAAAATATTTTTTTTCGGGTACCTGCTTTACACCTGAAGTGGGGGTGAATTTTTTTTTCGTTCCAACACTTATATGTGGGGTGTCGTTGAATAGGTCTTTTAAAAATAATAGGGGTCTTTCAACAGTATTTTTTGATAAAGTCACCAGTTTTGTAAATATTCGCTCCGAAAATAAAAAAAATAGTGTCCGCCCCTCTAACTTTTCAACCACGGGTCAAAAAATTATGGAAAAGTTCATGAAAATGGAGCCTTATAAGTACTTTCAATGAAAACTATATTGAATAAAATCGGTCGAGCTGTTTTTGAGTTATCGCAAAAATTCATTATTTTCTTTAAAATGACGTAAGTGCCGCTTGATGTCCTTACACTTCGAACGTTATACATATTGGTTAGGTGCCATACTGTATTAAAACATTTCGCTCAATCTGGTGCGTATAATCGATAACTTCCAGAAGGTAATAAGTAATTACTGTTACTTTGGCGTTTACGACCTTCTTATAGAGCTTGAAATCTTTCTTGTAATTTAAATGTTTCTCGTAATTTTCGTCTATTGTGAAGGATGGGCACCTACGGAACCCTACACTGAGCGTGGCCCGACATGCTCTTGGCTGGTTTTTATAATTTAAACTTACACGGATTTCACATAATTATTATAACAAAACGGGATTAAGTCGCGTTCTTAAAGGTGTTTTTTCAAGAACCTCGACGTTTTGGACGTTATTTTACGTCAATGGTCTCGAAGTAACATCACGTCTAAAACGTCGAAATACCTTTTTGAATGCGATTAATCCCCGTTTCTTTATAATAATCATTTACGCTACAGAGTCATAACTTCATAAGCTTCAAATTTTTCAAAATGGCGGAGACATTTCAACCTTTTCAAACCTAATTCGTGAGATCTACAGCTGAAAGAGATAATATAGAGTAGGTTATAAATAATACACGTGACCTTCACAGATCAAACGATTCATGTTTGATTTTAATTTCAATCACATCTCCCCACCGAACCTCCATTTAATAGCGCATCATATTGAATTCCTCATTTCAAACTACTCGTACCTTCGTTACTTACACCTTTTGATAGAATCGTTCTTTGACAGTTGACCTGGAAGGACGAGTGATGCTGCGATTGAAAACATCCTTAGAATAATAAAAAACACCCTGGTTTTTTCTTGATCATTTCACAAACTAGGGGCTAAAAATCGCGTTTCTAATAACATTATGTCCGAGATATGTCGACTATAGCTATGTGTTGTTCACATTACCTTTAACGTTCACGAACGAACTAAATGCACGAAGATTTTAATATCCGTAGGGGAGACAAAAGGGTTTTGAAACAGATAAAAATATTATTAATCGCGTTCTAAAAGATGTTTTTTTTATTACCTCGACGTTTTGGACTTTATTTTACATCATTGGTCTCGAAGTAACATCACGCCCAAAACGTCGACGTAATTAAATAAACACCTTTTTGAAAACGATTAAGTCCCATTGTGTTATAATAATCATTAGATTTTTGTTACATTACAGGTAAATGTTTACAGTGAGGAACCCTTACCTGTAGGCTGAAGCCTGTTTAATCTTAAAGCAATCAATGGAATGGCAGCCATGTTTGCAGTTAGGATTACAGTTTGAAATATGAAGTTATTTGTGAGCGTTTCAGATTTCTAGGTTTCGAGCGCAGTTATTTGAAATATTTTTTTATTTTGCATGGTTTGATTAGATTTCCCCTTTTAAGGGGACTTCGTTCACTGTTCCAGCAACAACATACTAACAGCAACATGTTGTAAAATGCATTGACATGATTGAAATCAAGTTAATGACCGGTTCAAAAATCATACACAGGCACTGACCACCCTAGTTGGCTCAGTGAGTACATGATTTAATTATGACTAAACAAAATATTTACCTATTTTTATGAACCTGTTCTAAAAAAATAATTCTTTTGCACATTATTTTTACTACTAATATTGCAATAAGCGATAAAACTTAAATAATGTAAAAAATTACAATTTCTGACTATTTTTACGTGAGTTTAAAACGTTTTTACAATTATAAAAGATTTTACACAATAGATTACCTAAATAATACTATAATAAATACACCAAGTGCGAGTGGGACTCGCGCACGAAGGGTTCCGTACCATAATCTATAACAAGTTTGTTGCATGGAAGCCCCCCTTAAATCCGTCTGGAAGTCTGTCACCAGGCTGTATCTCGAGAATGGTGAAAGCTAGACAGTTGAAATTTTTACAGATGATGTATTTCTATTGCCGCTATAACAACAAATACTAAAAAAATATATTTAAGGGGGGCTCCCATACAACAAACTTGTTTTATGGTACGGAACCCTTCATGCGCGAGTCGGACTCGCACTTGCCCAATTTTTTTTAAGACAACTTTGACATTATAATAATAAGCATTAATAACAAATCCAATCAATGAAATAGCAAACTTAGCAATCAACAGAACAAAGAAGAATACAAAAAGTGTCACCGTCACTAATTGTAATTAACTTCTAGCCAGTTTAAATTAAATTTACCGCTTTTCGGAAATTCCAGACAAGGTGACGTGAATGCGTAAAAAGTCGAACGCGTGAATTGAATTGGAAATGATTGAGAGCCAAATGCTGCGGACGACCTGCGAATATGAATAGAATAGAATAGAATAGAGTAGAATAATAATTTATTCGTTAAAATACACAAAGTGGACAATTAATATCAGAAATAAAACAAAATAAAATCTTTGTTGCGTATGCCACGAGAAGGTCACACCTCAGCATAAATGCTGGCCCGGGAACCAGCCATATGCTGCCTGAGATAATACATATTATTTATCTCTACATAGATATAGGTATAGATTTAGGTATATCTCTTAGTGTCTGTTAGAGACTGTATACACCTCTAATAAACTCAATGTATTGACGCTTAGGGACCTTATACATCTCTGAGGAATTAAAATAATTGAATTTAATTATTGTCATATTTTTATTTTTGTATTGAACGCCTAGAGATCATAAACTTTTTTTCTTTTGTATTGTTTCTTATTCAGTCCTTAAAACTTGTCTGAGGATTTAAATTTATTTATTTCATTTTGTTGCATGTTGTGATGCTTAGACATCTCTAAGAAGTTTTGAATATAATTTACGAAAAAAATTACTTTCTGACGAGTTTCTTTTAGCTTTCTTCTTAACAGTGGTCTCCTCTTCTGAAATGCCGTTAGATTCAGATTTAAAAAGTAAAAGTACCCTTGTGGCCTACTTTTAGAATAAACATTTTGATTTTGATTTTGAATTTAGATAAAACATCATAATTTAACGGTCTTCGATACTAGATGGCACTAAGAAACTACTCTCTTTTATTGCAATATTGAAAAAGTCGTTGTAAATAGTTGTCAGGAACTGTTTGTCAGGATTGTTTCGACTCGTATGGGGCTCTACATCAAGAACAACTAACCGTACAGCAAAAAATGAACCAAAATAATACTATTTCTAACTACCTACCCAACCCAACTTAATTACATAATATAACGATACATAACCAGCTTATACCAAATTTTACTAAATATTTTCTACGAATTCTATATTCCTAGTAATTCAATATTATTGATTTCGACACGTATTTCCTATTTTGTATATACGTATTTCCTTCGATAAATATGCTTCATTTGAAAATGGATGGTGTTAAGCAATGGTTTATCGAGGTATCCATTAAATGTATGCAACATTACACAACGTTATGTATTCTTATCTAGGATCACAGGTTAAAATATTTTTTTCTACTTTCCAGGAATTCTACAGTATTGCCGAGTGCTATTGTTACTGATTTTTTTTTAAATTTTGAAAGTACCTATAACATCGTTTAGTCTTACTTGTTATGGACGGTTTTGGCCCGGAAGCTGCACTTTTTGATGGAAGCAAGCCGTTTTGCACAGTGATAATATAGACCAAAATAAACGATTTCACTCGAGGCGAAATTAGTTTCACCCCTTAGGATAAGAGATGGCGCCACTTATTCAAAAAAAGTTAAAAAAATTGTAAATCCTGAACAGATACTCCGATTTTGACGAAAGAGGTGCCAAACGGCAGATAATTACCCAATTTAACATAAAAAAATTAAAACAGGTAAAAAAATATGTATAGTAAAATCTTCAATAACTGGAACTGTACAAGTTCTTGATATGCGGTTTTTTATTAATCGATCAATTAATAGTGTTATAATATACATAAGTAAAATAAAGCCATACATTCATACATTTTTTGTATGAAATTACATAAAACCCCAAAAAAATGTTTTTTTTTTTTCAAAATGTATGTTTTTTTTTTATTTATTATTACTTTTTGCCTATTTTAATTTTAATTTTATTTTTTTAAACTAGTTTAAGTAATTATCTGGCGATTAGCACCTTAATTATCAAAATCGGAATATCCGTTGAGGTTTTAGATTTTTTGTAAGATTTTTTGACCCAGCGGCGCCATGTCTGTATTCTTCAATAACTTTGAAACTATACGGGCTAATGATATGCGGTTTTTTTTTGTAAATGTAAAATTAGTTGTATATTAATATAAATAAATAAAAAAGTACCATGTATACACATTTTTACGAGTAAAATTCCAAAAAGTCACAAATTTCAAATACTTTTTTCACAAATTATGATTTTTTAGGTATCTAAAATTATTTTCTACCTGTTTTTATTTTTTTTCATGTTAAATTGGGTAATTATCTGCCGATTGGCACCTCCTTCGTCAAAATCGGAGTATCCGTTCAGGATTTAGAATTTTTCAAACTTTTTTTGAATAAGTCGCGCCATCTCTGTTCCTAAGGGGTGAAACTAATTTCGCCTCGAGTGAAATCGTTTATTTTGGTCAATATTATCACTGTGCAAAACGGCTTGCTTCCATCACAAAGTGCAGCTTTTTTTCATAACAAATAGTACTAGTTGAACAAAATAGAAATTGTTGTTTGAAATAAGTATTGTATTAATCGGAATGAGGAACGAATGCACTGGGTTTTATCGTCTAATCAAAAAATTTGGTAAACTTTAGACTTGTCAAAATTTATTTTTCAGTCATATAGCCAGGAAGAAGAATGACAACCTGGAAAAGCTCTTAATATTAGGAAACATTCAAGGAAGAAGACCAAGAGAAAGGAGTCCCATGCGCTGGACCAATCAGATTTGAGATACAACGGCCACCAAAATTCCCGACGCGATACGGTCTGCAGTAGATCGAAATAAGTGGAGAGCGATCGTCCGAAGAGTGATAAATAGAGGTCACAACCCTCAGCAATGAGGAATGCGACACAAGAAGATCTTTCTTTTTACAATATACTAGAAGTCATACTATTCTTCCTTTTAAATAAAACTTACTACACAAAAATCTTATTCTTGGAGTAACCGTCACGTTACGTCACGTACCATTTCCCATACCTTTTGACGCCCGGTAACACGTAGCTCATCAATCCGCCGCTGACATCGGTTGATGGATATGACCTACATCGCTCATTACTGCTCACGGTTCTGAGATTTATGTCTTCATATCGGAAAATATGCTGTGATTAGGAAATGCTAGAGCAGCGTTTGAAAAATGACTAGTCTGTGAGTGACTTGAATGACTTTTTATGTGATAAGTGATGGGAGAGAGACACCTGTTTAGGTGAAATATTATTGGTCGTCTATTGGTGTTTACTAGAAGATGTTTTACTTTTTAGGTACAGAATTTTAATATTACGCCTTTGAGTGGTATGAGCCACTTCTTATTACGTTAATCAATAAAACAAAAAAAAATGCATAACGTTTAACTTTATACTTTCACTTATTGAAGTTGCCTTTTTACTTATCGTATGTATTAAATGGGCGATTCTCCGGGCCGAGCTATTTTCCTTGACTTCGGTGGTCAATTTTATTTTTCATATTTTTGATTCGTGACTTTAATATATAAAAACGGCCTAATTTAAAAAAAATATTTGTGTCAAAGGCCCTCTTCTGAACTTAGTGGTTCATAAGATATTTAAGATTTTACAATCACCGAAATCAAAGGCTCAATACTTCAGAGTTTTCGATGTGTAGCTCGCTGAAATGACGACCCTTAGGAATATTTGTAGTGTCAGGCTGTTGAGGCATAATACCCTGATGCACCAGTTTAACGAGATGGGTAAACCATGTGCTAAAATGCCAATGAAATGCCGGTGAAAGCAGCCTAACGAACAGCAACCCACCGAAATTAGTAAACAAGAGAAGCACAGTCAGAACTATGCTGCATTAACAAAATCACGATTATAAGCATTGAAGAACCGATTGAGGGGCATGGCAATATAGAAATAATGTAAAATCAGTTGGTTTTATCGTAAAAATTGATAGCGGTGGCAATTTTTATTGACTTCAGTGGTCAACAATTACACCAAATCAATGGAAATCAATTCCACTGATTTCAATTTTTTATTTTTTTTATCGATTTAAGGAATACTAAAAGTAATATAGACACGAACAAAATATTATGGACTTACATTCTCTCGGAGATAGTTTATTCACTTATAAAATTGCAGACACACAATCACTGAACAACACAAATTGTTCCACCGAATTCAACAAAACACGTAACCAAATCCACCGAATGACGAACGAACCCACACGAACTCTACCTACAAGCCATTGAGCCGACGTCTACTCTCGGCGGCGGTGAGAACACAACTGAAGCTAGTTGCTTGCGAGCTGCGGGTTTCTAGTATACTTCTTTAAGGCAGTGCTGACGTGTTTTAAAGTTTACACTGAAATCACTAGCTACCCTCGGACGCTCCGAAAAATAGTTTTTATTTAAAATGTTTAGCAGATAAATTATATCTATAGGAACAAAATGATTAATAAACTAATGCTGAATACGGGAACACATTTGAAATCATAGTATCCAGACCCAATATCCAGTTATGATTTTTTATTTCAACAAATCTGGCAAGCGGACGCTCCCAGTGAACGTCAATTTTTGTAATAACTTTTTTTTATTGTCATGTTAATGAATTATCATGAAATGTTTACATAGCTCGCCAGACGAAACAAACCGTTAGGTACTAGCTTGATTTTATTCAGAAATATTCGATGGTAAATTTAACCATTTTCAAGCCCGGACCGGACACTTAAAAATGCCACTCCTGAGAAATGCCCAAATATGATGTTACTTCTATGTTCCCAAAAGGACGAAAAACATCTTATGAAATGTGTGAAAATCGAGATAGTTTAAATCGCGACTCTTCTCGTCTGAAATTGCCACTAACAGTACAATCCAAAGTATTAACCATAACATGCGATTGCTAACTGCTATGGATGTTAAAATATTTACATAGGTATCATAAATGACTGTATATTCCAATAAGTTAAATGCTCCGCGTAAACAAAATTCCCTGCAAAATCACTACGGGTTCAATTTCAGAGCAACAAAAACTCAACGCTGCCGCATACCGCAGATAATCCAATCTAATTGTGTAGCGCAAAAACGGGTAAGTGGAGGTATTACACAACCAGTGGATTCCGCGTATCGTGGAAGAAATTTTACAAAAAGGTAATAGTAGGGTTTAGGACTAAAACACAATTCTATTAATAATCTTATTAAAACTTTCGTGAGACATTTACTGAATTATTATTATTTTTGAAACTTTTTTCCATCAGAGCGATATTGCTCACTTTCAATTTCAGTTTATGTCATAACCATGCCATTAAACAAATAACAAGAGGTCACTCCGTAGAAGTCAAAGTGATAATGGAACCAATATTGAGGCATCGACGACCCTTGGTTCCGGATTAACCCGACTTGCGGTTCTGAAAGGCATTAATGACAATCGGGTGCAAATGCCTCTGGCATTTTGTATTTGTACTAGTGTTCGACTGAATTTTCGTTTTCGGTTTGGCCATTTTCGGCTAAAAATCATGATACTCACGGCAATATTTTCGTTTTCAGCTATAAATCTGCCGAAGCTTCTGCCAAGTCGAAAATCAGAAGAAAATGTGCATGCTTTAATGATAAAAATCAAAATTTTCTTTTTCTGTGCCTAGGTAGTAAAAAGCAACTAAGAATTCAGTGTATGGTGGAAAGTTATATATTTTTATAACTAAATTATTTCGTTTTCGGCCGAAAAAGACACTGAAGCCGAAAGCTTCGTTTTCGTTTCCGTTTTCGGCTGAAAATCCATTTTCGATCGGGCATTTTGTACCGTCTTATGTAAACAATGGCTGATCTTTACACAATTATATTGAGATACGAAGTTGTATTACTAAATCGTTGCCTTAGTTCACACTCGTACTAAATCTTCGGAAAAAGTAGTTGCAATTAGGACGCTTGTGCACAACTCTATGTGGTTTAAATTTGACTGGCAAAAAAAATGTAACTAGTACAGTGTGGACCAAGGTACTTATCGAAATTTTCGAACCTCGCATTCCGATTGATGAAATTTTTAAAATCGCTTTGGAAAGGAATTCAATAAAACTCACCTGCTAAAATATAAATAGAAGAATTAATGCAAAACCAGCAATAAGTAAAATAAATACGCCCTTCGAAGAACATCGGTGTATCTGAAAGCGTGAACAGTATAAATAAAATAATAGAAATTTGGGGTTTCAACCTTTCAATGTATCCATATTTCACTGCGCACACAATTCTCATAATATAATATAAACTGCCCAAATAGTAGGCAACAATCTTACACAATTCGACCTACTTGTAGACTACAAGTTGTAGTTCTACAAAGTCAACTGCGTCGCTCAGTAATATAATTAGATAAAGAAAGAAACTTAAAGTTCGAATGCTGCCAGACTAAATAAACAGCCAGTGTATTTACGTGTTAAGATTTTAAAAAAAAACTTCTTAAAAAAGTTAATCAAATAAAGTTACAAGCTAGCCTCGCATTCCAATCGGCGATAAAAAAAATTGGAGGAACCATTAGCGGGGCCAAATTCAATTACATATAAGTTATGCGTTCTAATGGAGCTGTGTTTTGTTTTTTAAGGAGTTCTGCTTTAATGAAAGTGGCAATTGGTGCTTTACCAAGTTTAGTGCCTACGTTGAATGTTTTGTTAATTACCACAAGAAATACAGTTTCAAAATAAGGCTGCTTGTCCACTGGGGTGATAGAATGAACCAATCAAATTCCTCAGAGAGATCTTCATTTGGGCTTCACAAAGAAGCAGCCTCATCATCATCATCACCATCCATATCAGCCGGTAGACGTCCACTGCTGCACAAAAGCCTCCCCAAAATTCTTCACAACGATCGGTCTTACGCCGCCTTCATCCAATTTCTGCCCACGATCCTAACCAGGTCGTCGGACCACTTTGATGAGGGCTTTCTTACGCTGCGTCTTCCGGTCCGCGGTCGCCACTCGTGAACCTTTCTGCCCCAACGGCCGTCGGTTCTACGAGCAATGGGCCTCGCCCACTGCTACTTAAGTTTGGTGACTATAATAATTGATAACATCTGTGCTTTTCGATATTTTTATAGTTGCGCGCCTCTCCCGATATACCTTATTTTTTGTGTGGTGACAAAAATCAATTATTCATAGATGCTACTATATATTTGTGTCCCGCCCAATGCAACTTAAGTTTGGGGACTGTCTGAGCTATATCTACAACCTTGATATTTTAAGAAGCAGCCTGATTAATTAATTTTCTTTACTCCGCTTCAGTGAACATGTAGCCTTATCGCGTATGTTAATTACTTCGCGTTAATAATTTTTAGGGTTCCGTACCCAAAGGGTAAAAACGGGACCCTATTGCTAATACTCCACCGCCCGTCTGTCTGTCTGTCAGTCTCTCTGTCACCAGGCTGTATCTCATGAACCGAGACAGTTGAAATTTTTGCCGATGATGCCGCTATAACAACAAATACTAAAATCAGAGTAATTTTAATGTGTGTGTGAGTAAGTTTGCTCCGTCCCACTTGACTCATACCATAAGAACTGCCGGGGCGGCCGCGGAGTGTGCGGCAAGAGTGAAACACGCTAAATACAATGCCTTGGAGCCAGCGTACGATTTTGAACTGCAGTAGAGACTGGTGGATCTTGGGGCTCGGAGGCCAAGGATTTAATTAGGGAATTGGGCCGCCGGCTTAGGGATAGGGGCTGTGACCCGCGCTCCACATCGTACCTGGTGCAACAAATTTAGTTGGCCATTGAGCGTGGTAACGCCGCCAGTGTAATGGGTACGTTTGAGCCAGCTACGATTCGGGGCGTACCTTATTCACGAAATTGACGAAGCCTGTTGTGGATCACATCATTGGTTTGTATTTGTCGAAGCCTGTTGCTGATTTGTTGTTGTATCTCACCTGACGAAGCCTGCGATGCGGATCAGAACTCCTTTTCCTTTCGTGTGTCTTTTAATAAATTTTACCAAGCAACTAAAAAAAAAATGTTTAAGTGGGGTTCTCATACAACAAACGTGATCGGTTGCGTCAAAATTGCACTTCATTTGTATGCGGCGCCATACATACCAGACTAGTTAAGATGGGATAAGTATACGGAACCCTCGGCGCGCGAGTCAAATTCACCCTTGGCCAGTTTTTTTTTGGAAGTTTAACGGTATTTCTCACGACCGTCACGGAAATGACTAGATTCGGGTATCAAATAAAGATCAACTTCGGGTGGTTCGAAAAATATCTTCACCGTGTCAGTTTAATTATGTACTGGCACTTGGTATTATTATTATTACCTGGTCGTTTTATGTGCGAAATACACGTAGGTAAATTTTGACCGACATTATATATTATAATGTTAATAGTTTTAAAAACCTCAAGGATCCATCATCTGAATCTATACTTAATAGACTAAAGCACTAGTTTAATATATTATCATACCTCATTGCCCTAACTAAAAAGGACGGAGGGGTGAGACCAATTGCCGTTGGATCTACTCTCAGACGTCTCGCATCCAAAATTGCTGTTAGGTTTATCTCTTCTAAATTACAGTCCGTTTTCGAACCTACACAACTCGGTTTCGCTGTAAAAAGAGGGTGCGAGGCAGCCGTCCATGCCTTGCGAACTTACCTGTCTAAAGAATCCTGCGATGTACTAGTCAAAATTGATGTCAAAAATGCTTTTTTTTTTTTTTTTTTTTAATTCTGTAAATAGGGGCACCCTGCTGACAGAAGTCAAAAACAATGTTCCGGAAATATACAACTACCTTCTCCATTGTTATGCCGATCCATCACATCTTATTTACCGAGAAAATGCTTTATCATCAGAAGTAGGCTGTCAGCAGGGCGACCCACTCGGGCCAGCAATTTTCAGTTTGGCTATTAACCCTATTATTCGAAATTTAAAATCAAAATTTAACGTTTGGTACCTGGACGACGGAACCCTAGGAGGCGACTTGGATACCTTACTGTCTGACCTTTCAACCGTCAATTCTGAATTCAAATCAATTGGCTTAGAGCTCAACTTTAGCAAATGCGAGCTCTTCATACAAAACCCCACCTTAAATGTTCTCGATTTAAAACAAAAATTCGATGGTCTAACACCGAACATAAAAATGGTAGACCGATATTCCCTCAGCCTCCTAGGGTCTCCAATTTTCGAAGAATCTTTTCCGAACTTCATTTCAGAATGTGTTTCCTAATTCAAAAGCTATGAAAGCCGTCTACTTGAAATTAGCCCCCATTTCGCTACTACCATTCTTAAATTCTGCCTTTTTGTCCCGAAATTCACTTATGTCCTTCGCTGCTGTCCATTCTTTAAATTTCCAAATTTACTTGGTCAAATTGATGACATAATCAAAGCAAATCTGGAATGCATTTTAAATATTCAGTTCAGCGAAGAATCCTGGACCCAAGCATCCCTTCCCATTCGCTTTGGTGGGCTTGGGATTCGCAAAATTACATCCATCTCCACGCCAGCTTTTTTGTCCTCTGCCCATAGCTCGGCAGGTCTCATAGGTAAAATTCTAAGGGCTTTCTTTCCCTTAAACTATGAGCTTGGTCCGCTGCTAGCCCGGGAGAGGACTTCCCTGAAAATTTAAATTCCCAAAGGGCCTGGGATGACATTCAATCAAATTTTATTTATAATTCCCTCTTAAGTCGCAGTACGGGCTCTGAACGTGCCAGAATATTGGCAGCGGGTACCAAAGAAGCTGGCCACTGGCTGCACGCTTTCCCGTCAGCCAAAACTGGTACCTTTTTAGAGCCCGACACCCTCCGCATTGCCACCTGCCTGCGCCTAGGAATTAATTTATGCACGCCACACACATGCCCCTGCGGCAGCGAGGTCAACGCGCTGGGACATCACGGCCTTTTATGTCAAAAAAGTGCAGGCCGCTTCTCTAGACATGCCGCTCTTAACGACATTATCCGCCGCTCTCTTGCCACCGCCAACGTGCCAGCAGTTCTAGAGCCACCGGGCATCGCCAGGGATGATGGCAAGAGACCGGACGGAATGTCACTGATTCCGTGGAGGTTGGGGCGGGTGCTGGTGTGGGACGCCACTTGCGTAGACACACTGGCCCCGTCTCACCTTCACGGAACATCAAACAGAGCAGGGGCGGCAGCAGAGGCGGCCGAAAAATTGAAACATAATAAGTATAGAGGTCTCGGCCCCGAATATAATTTTATTCCTTTCGGGGTCGAGACTTTAGGTCCGTGGGGTCCCAGCGCCCACAAACTCTATAAAGACCTCGCTAAAAGATTTTTTGAAACTACTGGGGAACGAAGATCTGGCAGTTTCCTCGCACAACGCATTAGTATTGCTATTCAGCGAGGAAATGCTGCCAGCGTCTTCGGGACCATGCCGCGGGGGCACAGTTTTTTACACCTTTTTTAGTTTATTTTAGTTACGTAATTATTTTATTTATAACTAATTCCTTGTTTAAGTTTTTAAAATAAATAAACTTTAATGTTGCATCATCGTCACAATTAAATTCGGGATAAGTTCGCTTTTGTATGTCTATCTTCAAAACAATTGAAGTTTTGTGAATTGTTTTCATGTTCAATTTTTTAAATAATAATATGAATTGTGCTCAATACGTTTTGAATATTACAAAAATAACAGGTATATTCTTTTCTTTTTACAGATTACCTACTCTGCAGAGATACTATTTATGAGGTAAGCAACTGCCTAAATTTAAAATTATGAATATAATTAATTATATTTTGCATGTAGGTACTTACGTAATTTTGTAAGTATGAAAACGCAGGAAAAATTGTTAATACAGCTGAGGAACAGTTCTCGACCCTATCAATATTCATAGCCTTCATGGAAAATAAGGCTTTTACTTATCTTCTTCACAACCACAATACCAGGGGTAAAAACTGACAGACAAATAATAAAGTATACAAGAGCCCACCCATGCAAAATTCGTCAGGTGAATGATCCTAGATCTCAACATCCATAGTGATTAAAAATCTGTCCCTTGGACTAGAAACTTAAACAGTTTTTCTTCAATCTTGTCAACGTGAAAACACGATTGGCAATCATTTTCTCGATACTTTTATCTCTCAAACATAACCCTTTTTTTAGATATTTTCGATTGGATCTTCAAAACCCTTCCGTTTTTAACAATGTTTTAGCTTAATAGATGCACAATTATAAGTTCTCAAAAACTGTAAAACTATTTTCAATACAAAATGCACACGTTTATGACACAACTCAATAAACATGATTTCCGCGCTTTCGAGCACGCACTTCCATCTCGCTCACGCTTACGCTCAGTGAGAGAGAGAGAGCAAGCCAACGCAATGTCGGCAAAGAGTTCCATTTTAAAATTACATTTTTATTTTATAGTTTTTTTGTGGCCAGTTCTAAAAACTTAAAGCATTAAAAACAAATGATAGACGAATAAAGTATACTCAATAATGTCGGCAAAGAGATCCATTTTCAAATTAGATTTCAGCCAGTTCTAAAAACTTACAGTGACGTAAATATATTAAAGTTTGTTGGCCCCAATTAATTTAAAATCAGACGAAATTCTTGTTATTGTACGGGCATTTTATACCTAGATAATTAATGGTTCTACAAATAATCTGCGAAAACTTCACCTAAACAATGCACCGTCAAATAGCGATTTTATGTTTCCGGAGTACAAGTTATTTCGGGATTTCCCCACAGACACCCTTAACGGAAATGTATCGTTTCACTTCCTTCACCTATTGAACACTAGATATAAACCAACGGGGGGCTTTACAACTCACGCCTTATTGCGGTATTATATTAGTATTAGTCGTACAAATTTTTTCTAACTGGCAACGACAAATTTTTGGCAACCGACGTTGAAAGTCGGTGAATGTCACTGATGTAAACAAAGAGGAAACAGGACTAAATATAGAAAATTTCCGCAAATTTCACGTAACTTTTGCATAATAAAGCCAAAAATATCAACAGTAATGAAAGTCAAGTTTTTTTTTTTCAATATGATTCAGTATTTATTTCGCAAGAAGAACGAACGATTGAGCAGCATTCCGGTAAACAATGTTTTGAATTTTGTTAATATCAAATCCTTGAAAAATCGCTATTGACGTTTAAACATTCAAATATAATGACGTATGCACAATATTGTCATATGAAAGCTGTTTGTAGCGCCACTGTCCCTGGGCCAGACCGACACTTGTTTAGGCTATAAATCGCAGGCTTGTAAATGTAGGTAGTATTAGGTAGTATTTAAGTAAAGTAAGAAATAGAGACGACTGGCGATTACTCCACCAATAAGAGCGAAGCTCTTAAATTATGAATGAAGAATTTATAATATTAGAAATAACAATCATTACTTATTACGCAATATTGGATACGCCTACATTACTGCAGTGACCGGCCAGGTACACACGTAACACCGCAGTGCGCAGCTAGTAAAATATAATTATCATTTATGAAATTAAACACTGAATAAGTGATACCTTCATTCAACAGACGTTACTTTAATTCGCATAGTAACATTGATCATCCACTTTAAGTTTATTTTTTTTAATTTAATACGTTTGTTTTAGAACCCGTTCAATTATGTATTGTTTGATATTTTTATCTTATATTATAATAACGAACTTCTTATATTAAAAAAATATATATCAATTATAAGGTAACCGCAACCGGTATGAGATAAGCGTACGGTAGTGAAATTTTACGAGTTTTCTTGATGTTATATGAGTTTTTAAAATTAAGCAGATTTTACGTCTGTTTATAATATGAAAAAAAGTATCAATAATTCAATAATTACAGGATTATAACGGTTATAAAACTCTAACATCCCTTCATAGCACATTTTATTTCGTTACATCAAATGTAAAGATCTTCCACATTGATGACATGAGTAATCCTGCTAAAAAAGAAAACACCTGAGATACAAAGAAAACATACTAAAGACGCGTTTCGCGCTCTTGTTCGGGTTACCAACTACTATCAACGACGTATAGTCTCCTTTTGTGAGAGAAGTGTCAACCTTTAGGCGTGCAAGGTAAAGTACAGATTTCTTCACATGTAAAAGTGACATATGGATGGAAAACAGAACGCATTGAATACAATGTTCGAATTTCACGCCTTGTTGAGGAATAAACGTAAACATGAATTTGGTGAGCTGTGCGTAATGGTGGATTTCATTAAATTTGTCTTCGGTTTACGATCAAGACTCAAGTATCTTGTATAGCTAAAAATATATCATGCGCAATGGGAGGCTCGGATGCGTGATTTTAGTGATTTATGTCGTCGATTTTTTTAAGATTTCATTACTTAATATTTTCTCCAGTTTCCACCAAAAACACTAACTAATATAAAATAATTTAAATGAGTCAGATCGCATAAGTTAATTTAATTCAGATTTCGGGCGTTACAGATGTTTACAATACAATAAAAATTGTAGTGGTATAACAATGTCTAACTTTTAAGTATAAGTGGACGAGGTGATTTGAGTTAGTAATAAACGGAACATCGAGAAATAAGGTTGTTTCAATAAGAAGCCCCCCCGCCACCGCATGGCGACCGTGACAGGACCGGAGCCGCGAATCGGGGCGCGGGCACATTCACGACGTTAGCTACCAGGCTTCCGTGTTCTTAAGCCTTAATAACCTTGAAGTGGCCTTTGGAGCATTTTTATCTTCCCGAGATGTGTCAAAGCAAAGTGGAGAAGGAAAACATCATTATACCGCAAAATGCTGCAGGAGGAGACAACGCTGCCGTTCTAAAAGACATTGGTAATCATTTGGACAGGGCCAACTGGCTTTTCGTGGTTATAATACTTGTCCTATCGCTGTTGCTCGGGTACATTGCCTTGAAGATGTACAAGAAATGCCACGCACGGTGGATGGACCAGCAGATTACGGAGCGCGGCCTGATGAGGCTTCGTTCCCTGCGTCGGCGTGAGCAGGCCAATCCGGAGGGAGATATGTGAGCAAGTGTTTCATAGTGAGGTGCAGTGAGTGAGCAAATTTTTTTTTCTTTATTTTTCACTCGTCTATTTTTTTTTGGAGCAGTATTTTCATAGGACACTTTCACAAGAGACGATGTTCGGAATTGAGGATTAGATATGAACTTTTCCTATTAAGTTACTTTTAGAGTTAGATTCTTATTTTAAGTGAGTAATTTCATAAATATTAACGCAATAATTTTCTTTAATGGCAGCATTAGAAATAAATAAATATTATGATAAGCTGTATAAGATTTTCGAATATTTACGTAAGATAGGCCCCGAACGTAGAGAAAGTAGCAAGGCTGGCAAAAAGAAATTACTAGAGGCATACGTAATTTTTGAAGAATTTCAAACTTTTGAAAGCGAAGCACAAAATAGTGTCACAGCAGATTCAATAGAGCTCTATACAGAAGAAGTGACGAGGGTAGACCAGTTATTTCGGAACATCAAAGACTTATGCAAGTCCAAATCGGAGTCTTCAGCTTCGGCAGACTCACAAAGTTCTAGTACAGACGACGAACACGACATTATGTCAAATTTCGACTTAAAGACGGCCATCGGGCTGATTCCAGCAATGGATGACAGCGAAAAAACTACCAAACAAATAATTTCAGCAATAGAAATGTACGAATCATTACTGGCATCAACCAGTGCACCGTCGCTTATAAACTTTGTCTTAAAAACGCGCTTGAGTGAGGGCGCTAAAATGCGCTTGTCACAATCTTACAGTACAGTAGCAAGCCTCCTAAGTGACATGAGGTTGCATTTATTAACAAAAAAATCCAGTACTGCCCTTCAAACCCAGCTTATTCAGCAAAAGCAAGGGTCAATGTCAATTAATAATTACGCTAAAAGTATAGAGGAATTATTTGTTGAATTAACAATCTCACAAGCCGACGGTGATCGCAGTACATACTCAGTTTTAAAACCGATTAATGAAAAATTAGCCATTAAGCGATTCACCGACGGGTTGCGAGACAAAAGGTTAAGCATCATTTTAGCGGCCCGTAACTACAGTTCACTGAAGGATGCAGTGCGCGCGGCTCTAGACGAGGAACGCGCGATGCCGTCATCCTCTGAAACAGATGGCGTGGTGTTGTACAATCAAAGGAGACAAGGTGAGTTTCGGGGAAACCCCACAAGGTCATTCCGATATAGAGGTACAGGCAGGGGACACAGCACCCCCAACCGTCAGCCCGCACCGCGACCCTCAGCTCCAAGAGGAAATTGGCGGGGAAGGAGTGTTGCTTCTCATGCCTCTGGATACCAAAACCGTGGGGTTAGGTACTTCAGAAATTCCCACGGGAATCGCGGTAATACATTTCAAATAAACCACATTGACAACAATGTAAATGAGCAACCGGTATCAGGTTCACCACAGAAAAATCAGCAAAGTCAGTTTTTTCGTTCATAATAATATAATAAATGCAGTTAACAACTGCAACTCCGTGAGAATATCGGTACGGGATAGAGAATACAAGTGGTTAGCCGACACCGGAGCGTCTTTATCGGTAGTGAAAAATGATATTATACGCGACTTACAACTACCTATTGTAAGTGAGAGGTTTAAAATTAATGGAATTGGCGGACAATCCGAAACTTTAGGTTACGTTAATTTAGATCTAAATATAGGTAGAAATATTTTTCGACATAAATTCTACGTTATTGATAACGTACCATGTAACACTGTAGGAATATTAGGAATGGATTTTATGCGGAAATATGGATATGCGGTAAGTTAGATTTTGAGTTAAATACTATGAATTTACAAGTACAAGATAGAAGCATAACCATACCTATCGACATGGGACAGCTAGGTAAAAATTCTTATATGGTCATACCTCCTCGATGCGAAAAAATATACGAAATCGAGACTAATATGAGTGAAGAATGCCTTATCTTTCCGAAAGATTTATGTGAAGGAGTATTTTTGGCAGGGTCTGTCTGTAAACCTCAACAAGGAAAAACCAAAATACTAATTTTAAATACTAGGGACAGTGAAGTAAAATTGAGTTACTTCAGACCCGAAATAGAAAGTTTGAATTTATATACAGTGTGTAAGTTTGAACAAACGGATGTGGATGGTACGAGAGTGCGAAAGTTATTGACTGAATTGAAATTAAACCACTTAAATAATGAAGAGAGAACATCAATAGAAAATATTTGTGCTAAATTTGCCGATGTGTTTCACTTGCCAGGGGATAAACTTTCAACAACTAACATTTATCAACAAAAAATCAGATTAAAGCCAAATGTTGACCCGGTTAATGTAAAACCTTATCGACTCCCGTTTTCACAGAGAGCGGAAATAGAGAGGCAAGTCGAAAAGATGTTAAAGGACGATATTATTGAACCAGCATGCAGCGAGTGGAATAGTCCTGCATTAATTATTCCAAAAAAATCTGATAATAATAATAGAAAATGGCGGCTTGTGATCGGTTTCCGAAAATTAAATGACCGAATTATTGACGACAAATTTCCTCTTCCAAGCATTAATGACATATTAGATTCATTGTCAGGATCCATGTACTTTAGCCACCTTGACCTAGACCAAGGTTATTATCAAGTAGACCTTGAACCCTCCAGTAGGGAATATACAGCCTTTACAACACCTTCCGGTTTATACCAACTAAAACGTCTCCCAATGGGATTAAAAATAAGTCCGTCAGCTTTTTCACGCATTATGACAGTAGCAATGTCAGGGTTAACCTATGACAAAGTTATGGTATACTTAGACGATTACATTTGCCACGGTAGAAGTCTTAATAGTCACAATCAAAATTTAATGCAAATATTGGCTAGACTACGTAAAGTAAATTTAAAGTTGAATCCAGCTAAATGCGAATTCCTTAAAAAGGAAATGCTTTACCTTGGACACGTCGTTACGCCTGAAGGAGTCAAACCCGACCCAGATAAAATAAAAATGGTAGAAAATTACCCTCTTCCAAAAAATGCCGATGACGTGAGACGCTTTGTAGCGTTCGTGAATTACTACAGAAGATTCATTCCAAATTTTGGCGAAATAGCAATACCGTTAAATAATCTCTGTCGAAAAAATACCACATTTAGTTGGAACACAAAATGTCAAGATGCTTTTCATAAATTAAAACAATTATTAGTGTCACCACCAATACTACAGTATCCTAATTTTGATGACACAAATACTTTTATTTTGCAGACAGACGCATCAGGATTTTCAATAGGGTCAGTTCTATGTAACAGTGACCATAGACCTATAGCATACGCTAGTCGTAGTTTAAATAAAGCAGAAGTCAACTATCCCATAATTGAGAAAGAATTGTTATCAGTTTGTTGGTCTATAAAGTATTTCAGACCGTATTTGTATGGACGGAAATTTAAAATAGAAACCGATCACAAACCCCTAATTTACTTATTTAATATGACAAACCCATCCAGTAGACTTACTAAGTTTAGAATTCTACTAGAAGAATATGACTTTGACGTAGAATATATTAAGGGTTCGGCCAACGCCGCCGCGGACGCAATGTCGAGAATTAAAACATCGAGCGATGATTTGAAAGAGATGCATGAGCACTTGGTGTCTGTCCTCACTAGAGCACAGCGTAAAAAGTTAGAGCAAAATCAGCAAGGCAACTTGCCAGTACCACAAACGGATATATCGAACAACGACCGGCCTGATCAACCGCGAGTTGTAGAAATACTTAAGCTACCGAAAGTGTACACGGAGTTGATATTTATGAATGAGGATATGTGGAGTAAAATAAAGAATAAGCCGGCGAAAGAAAGTAATTTCTTTGCATATATCGAGGAAAATAATATAATTTGTGTAAAACCAGTTACTCGATCGCAATGTACACGAGCTGTCTTTGCGAGAAAACTGAGTTCATTTACAAAAGAATTAAATATAGATTGTCTTTACATTATAAAAGATAAGACTAATGACCTAATTATAAAAGAGCTAGCCCAATACATAAACAATAAGCCACAATGGACCGGTCCCAGTATATGTATAATGCAAGGTGTCACACGGATAACTATTAATTTGCGACGATACAAAACGCGTCATCATAAATGCCCAAGCAGCACATTAGTGAATTTTGCAGCTTATCTTATAGCTTTAAGTTCTAAATGAGTGGTTTAACAGTGTTTGATACAACTTATAGCTTTAAACACCACTCAAAACTGTATATGAGTTCATCCTATCACTTGTAGTTGCATAGGAGCGTTTTTTGTTTCTACTTTATTACTTATGGCGGGATAAAGTCGATTTTGCTACTTAAAGTTGCATGCAGGTTCAAATTGTCACTCAATAAGAAGCAATAGTGCTATATAAGGCCTTAAAATCACTTATAAGCAACTTTTACATATAAGTGGGAACATACCCTTATTTGGAACTAAAAGTTCCAAATGACTAGTACAATAGCGAATTATATCACCAATAGTGGCTAAAGGGATAATTTTACGGCTCTTTTGGAACCAAAAAATATTGCAACTTTAAGGCCTAAGAAGTACCTTATTGCCACTCCAACGCATAAATAGGTCTCAGTAGGAGGTTCTTGGAACCAAAAGCAGTTATTTTCACTTATTTCAAACCACTAACGAACTAAAAGTTCTATTATAGTTCCTATTTGCGCCTTGTCAAAATATATTTAATAGTCTTGCTTGTTTAATAGTCTACAAAAGAGCAAATAATTACTATTGGTAATATCATTCACTGCTTTGCCACTCGCAAGATACAAATAAGTGATTATTAGACTTGATAGTTCCAAATAAGGAACAAATAAGTGAAAATAAACACTGTAGGATCTTTTTTGTTTCGCCATGTTTACAAATGGAAGCCTATGAAAATTGATTATTTTAACCAGAATTTTATCACACTCACGCATAATCACAGACTTTTGATAGTTGTGACGATGTTACTTTAACATTGTACGTAACCTACAATCATTAGGTCAGGTTTTTAACAGTTTTATTTCTTATCAGTATCTATTCCTTATTTAATTTAGCACTCTCTTTTTTAATATTCCTGATCAAATGAAGGGCGCGTCGAAATTTACAAAGAAAACATACTATAGTTTCACAGTAAAAAAAAATTCGCAAGCATTTCGTGCTTATTTCAATGCTTGTATAACGTAAAGTTTTAATCACAATCAAACAGACATATAAATCCAAAATGAATATGGCAGATCACGTATTACTTTTAATAAAACACAATTTGACAGTTGCCTCGCCACTCAAAGATAATTTTGGCGACTCATTTATCACTCATTGACCGAACTGAAATGTTTTCATTCGTTCACTGCGCATAACTTTCACCCATAGTTCTAATTACCACTTAAGGTAATTGTGAGATCTCTTATGGATTCTATTTAGCACCAAAAATAGGCTGCAATTTTTCTCCTTTTGGTTCTATACTGGTGGCATAAGGGTTCTTGCCACCTATATAGCACTTAGTCATGGTGGTAAATTTCACTTAAGCATCTAATTAGATATGATATACGAGCTATTTAGACCCAGTTGTGCTACTTGGGTGATTACCACATGTTACCGACGAGCGGGCATGTAGGTATAAAACGAATGATAACAAACATACGGAAACGTTATTTTTGGCCAACTTTAGAAAGGGACGTCGAGAAGTTCGTTCGAAAGTGCGCCAAATGTCAACGTGAGAAATATTTTAGAGGCATTCAAGAGCCAATGGTAATTACAGATGTAGGTGAATCCGCATTTGATAAAATATTCTTAGATATAGTAGGGCCCATAGTTAAGGATAATTGTAATCATAATTATATTTTAAGTTTACAGTGCGACTTAACAAAGTTCGTGGAAGCGTATCCACTTACATCAAAGGATAGTGTGACCATAGCGCGAGCTTTTGTGGACAATTTTATCTTGCGATATGGTTTTCCTAGGAAACTCGTTACCGACAGAGGGTCAGAATTTATTTCACAGGTGATGCAAGACGTATGTCAATTATTAAAAATAACACATCTTACTTCTACAGCTTACCACCACCAAACAATAGGCTCTCTAGAGAACACACATAAACATTTAGCATCATACTTACGAATACAAACAAATAATCAACCCGATAATTGGTGTTCATGGTTACCCTACTGGTGCTTCGCATTCAATACAACAGTGCATACGCAAACAAAATACACGCCTTTCGAACTAGTATTCGGTAGGCAATGTAATCTACCTCAAAATCTTACTGCCAACCTTGACCCACTATATAATTTTTACGATTATCCAAAAGAACTTCGATATAGAATACAAAAATCGCAGTTAGAAGCGAAAGAAAACTTGTTAAGTGCGAAATTAACTAGAAAGAGTGTCTACGATAATTCTGCTAGGAGCATAGAATATAAGAAAGGGGACTTAGTTTTGTTAAAAAATGAAAATAGAAGTAAGCTAGATCCATTGTGTTGAGGATAATCGCTCAACACTGCCTCTTCGGTAGCTCACGAGTGAGCACAGTGGACTGTATTATCGGCTCTCGGAATTCGTGGCTCCGGTTCGGTCGCCGTGGCTATCCCAGTCGTAGGCACGGCGGTTCAGACGCGGCACGTAGTTGCCACGTAGATGCTGCGTAACACGTAGCAAATCGTACGTTCGTAGCTCGTAGTACAGGTTCGGTTTCGTAGCTCCGGATCCGATGCGTAGCTGCACGACGTGAATGTCACGTAGATATCACGTAGGGCACGTAGACCGAAGTTCGGAGATCAACCAAACGAATGGGACCTCAGACGAACTTGGTTACGGCAGCAGGTCGACGCAGGTTCGATGCAGGTTCGAGTACGAGTTATAAAAACACTGGTTGACTTGTTCGTTCTTTAATTTTCTTCGGCAGTATGGTAAACAATCGAAAACAATAATTCCTTATATGCTTTTTCCTTAAAATCTAATTCGACTCAGGACCCGTAAGCAAATTGCTGGCACGCAGGCCAATAGGAGGCGTCGATCCGTGCATTCTACGGCCGGCACGCCCCTTTCGTCAAGTGCGTTCTTTTCTAAGAGTCGTTGTATGGAAAAGTGAACTGGCTACGTGATTGGCCGTTCATTTTCCCATTTTTCAGCCCTAACGGCTTTTCTGGTCTACGGGATGAGCGGTTCGGGGAGGGTCGTGTCTACGTTTACGGTTCGATATCTACGTGAGATGTCTCATTCTGTAGCTTTCATTGCACCGCATCAAATGGCCTTACGTTTTATAAGATAAGAGTTACGGTTCGTTAGCTATTAAGTCGGATCGATTGATAAAGTTAAATTTACGTTGTGGTGGCAAGTCGCGGAAGGCTATAAAAGGTAAGTGCAATGAGTCCAGATGCATTTCTAAGTGTATTCTAAGCAATCAGGTCATAGTGAAGTTAATTTGAATTGTTAAAACGAAATTCCGATACGATTTCGTACTGAAAATGGGCTCTAATTGGACGGTTCATAATTCACGTTAATTTTACGTTAACGTGAATTGCGGCTGACCTAATTACTTTAGAAACATAATAAAAACGGATTCCTGATGGGATTATCCGTTGCTATCGCTTGGCACTATTGCGGAAGCGATAACAGGTGATGTAATATTATCATAACATTGCCACGTGGTTCGGCACCACGTGAATATCTTATGCAATATTCATCGCTATCGAATTGTGATTTTCGGATCGGGATTGGTTTGGGATTAGACCAGTTACATACATATGTCTCTTTTACGGACTGTTATATACATTTGGTACATAATAACTCGACTTATAGCGTCTTTTATGCGCAATAAAATAAATTAAATAAATTAACGTTATGTACATTAAATTTCGCTTATAAATTAACAGTTTTCGGCTTGTGTCCGTAACAGTTCTCCCCCCGATCGCAGAGTCGATCCCTCGGTGATGGGCAGGACCACAAGCCGGCTCGTAGCTCGCCTGAAGACTCCTCCTCTTGTCCTGACGTCCACGTTCCGTACTGCGCCGTCAGGGCCGGGGTAGGTCGCCTCCACGATGCCGCGCGGCCACACGTTGCGGGGCGCGCTGGAGTCCGTGATGAGCACGTAGTCACCAACGGCGACCGTAGGCTCCCGTGACATTGAGGATTGTCGTGGGGCTAAGGTCGGCAGGTATTCTCGGATCAACCGGTTCAACCAGTGGTCGGCGAGAGCTTGACTTGCTTTCCATGATTTGCGATCTGCCTCGTCGCAGGGGCCGGTTAGTGGGACCCCCGCCGGGCCGCCCAATAAAAAGTGATTGGGCGTCATCGCTTCGCTCTCGTTCGGATCAACGCTCACGTGTGTTAGGGGACGTGAGTTGACCGAATATTCAACTTCAGCTAGAAGTGTAATCAGGATTTCTTCTTTCGGGCTTCGTGTGTTTAGTGTAGCGGCGAGTGCAGTCTTGACGCTTCGTATGAGGCGCTCCCAGGCGCCGCCCATGTTCGGTGCGCTGGGTGCGATGAAACGCCAACTCATTCGGTGTTGCACGCCGTGTTCTTGTAGCGCCGGTATCCAATCGTGGTAGGCGGCGCGTAGCTCAGCATCCGTGCCCCTCAGATTTGTACCGTTATCACTCGACATAACGGTGGGCCATCCTCTGCGGGCTGCAAGGCGGCGTAGCGACATGACGGCGCTGCTCGTAGACAGGGAGTACACGAGCTCCATGTGTACAGCTCGGGTCGTGAGGCACGTGTAAAGCGCTACCCAGCGCTTCTCGTGCCGGCGGCCCACAGTGACTGTGAGCGGGCCGAACAGGTCCACCGCACAGTAAGTGAAGGGCCGTGCGTGCGGCTGCAAGCGATCAGAGGGCAGATCGCCTAAGGGCGGCACGCGTGGGCGCGTGCGGCGGAGCACGCAATGCATGCACGCTCGAGCCACACTGCGAACGGTTGGTCGCAGGTGCAGTATCCACAGTTGTTGCCTTAAATCATTCACAACTGTTTCGTTAGAACAATGATGCGCTCGCTTATGAGCGCGCAAAATTAAAAGTTTCGTAAATGGATTCCGCCCGTCCAATATGACGGGTTGCTTGTTTGTAGTCGTGGGCGCGACGTCGATACGCCCGCGCATATGTATGAGGCCGTCGTCTTGCAGCTGCGGGTCTAGCTTGTACAGCCGGCTGCTACGGGCAATGGCCTCCCCCCGTGAGAGAGCTCGGAGTTCCTCGGGAAAATCCCGCCGCTGGGCCCACTGCATCCACAGGTTTTCAGCTATTAAATAGTGACGTGTTTCTAACGGTACCTGTGTTTTCTTTTTCAGTCGCTCTATGAAAAGAAGTGCTCGGGCCGTCGCGCCGATCAAGCGATCGTAGTTGCTGAAACGCTCGATTTTCGGCAGCGGCGGGTCTACGTGATTCGTCACGTAACATCGTTCTGTCGGTACCTGCTCGGTTATCTCGATCGGCGGCTCTGCTTGCGGTGCTCGAGTTTCTTGCGGCCATTCGGGTTCGGGTTGTCGCAGGAAATCAGGACCCACGTACCATCTATCGGTGCTCCTTACCACGCGATAGGGGTCCGGTCGAGTACCGTCGTCGGCCGGGTTCAGTTTTGTAGGAACCCAACGCCATTGTTCGGGTTCGGTGAGCTCCGCTATCTCGCCTAAGCGGTGGCTCACGAACGCGCTGTATCGGCGCGCGTTCTCGCGTACCCAGTGCAGTACGGTTCGGCTGTCGGTCCAGTAGACGATCTGCACGGGTTTCACGCGATGCTCGTTCTGTAATGTCTGCGCTAATCGGGCTCCTATTAAAGCGGCTTGAAGTTCGGCTCGCGGTATGGACAAGCGACGAACGGGAGTTACCTTAGATTTCGCTGCGGCTAAGTGTACTCGCGGCTCGTTTTCGCCCGTCTCCCCTTCCGTCCTCCAGTACGCGGTGGCGGCGAACGCTTGCTCTGACGCGTCCACAAACACGTGCAGTTGATGCCGCACGCCTGTACCTAGCTGGATACAGCGTCGCGGTAATCGCAGCTCGGCTACGTGTTTTATATGCTCTAGCCACGTAACGAAAGCGTTGTTTAACTCGCCTGGCAGCGGCGAGTCCCAGCTCGTTCTCAGGGCCCACACGTTCTGTAGCAGGACCTTTCCCGTCACGGTGTACTGCGCTAAGTACCCGAGCGGGTCGAACAGGCTCATCAAAGCGCTGAGGGCTTCGCGCTTCGTGGGGCCCCGCTGTAGTTCTCGTACCTCGGGCGGCACGCGAATCAGCGATGTATTGAAGCTCAACTCGTCGGTCCGAGCGTTCCAATATAATCCCAATACCTTTTGCTCTTTGTTGCCTAAGCTTGTGAGATCATCGGCGGCTCGTTGCTCGGGCGGGATCTGCTCCATTAACCTCGTCGAATTCGAGGCCCAGCTTCGCAGGACGAAACCTCCCATAGCGTGTGAGGCTGCTACTTGCTTAGCGGCGTCGATCGCCTGCTGCTCCGTCTCGTATCCCGCCAAGAAATCATCCATATAATGATTCGTCTGGATATCGTAAACGGCGTCCGGATACAGCTCGGCGTTGTCCTGGGCGTTCCTGTTTCGCACGCTATGTGCTAAATATGGAGAAGACGTATTCCCGAATATCATCGATTTCATACGATATACTTGCGGCGGTCGCTCCCGGTTCATTCCCCTCCACAGGAATAGCTGCGCCATTTGATCGTCGGGTCTCATCTGGGTTCGTAAAAACATCTCCTGTATGTCGGCGCTAACTGCAAACTCACCTTCGCGGAATCTGCACAGGATACCCGGGAGTGACTGCAGTAAATCCGGGCCCTCCAGCAGCTTGTCGTTCAGACTGACGTTCTGCGAGGTCGCCCTGGAATCGAATACTAACCTGATTTTATTGCCCTTGTTTATGTTGCGTACAGCAAAGTGCGGCAAAAACCAGGTTTTATGACCGTCGTAATCGCCTATGTGTCGCACGGCGTACTCCTTGGTCAGCAAGTTATCTATTTGCGCGGTGTATTCCGCTGCAAATGTCGGATCCTTATCCATGCGTCGTTCGATGCCGCGCAACCTATTATACGCCATTGTATAACTGGGCGGCAAGCAGGGTTCGTCCTCACGCCACAGTTGTCCAACCTCGTAGCGCGGGCCGTCGATGCGTTTAACTGTCGCGTTAAATATGTCGAT
The DNA here is from genome assembly GCA_947623375.1 of Apotomis capreana. Classification (NCBI taxonomy): domain Eukaryota; kingdom Metazoa; phylum Arthropoda; class Insecta; order Lepidoptera; family Tortricidae; genus Apotomis; species Apotomis capreana. Next base: position 9,265,568 of record OX392519.1, on the reverse strand, counting down.
AGCGCGTTGATCCTGCGGGCTCCTTTTGTCGATCAACTTCACGCCTAGCGCTTCGACGTCGAAGTACCTTTTCAACGCCATGTTTATTTCTCGGTCTTCATCCGAGAAAGCGTGCATGACCACCTCCCGATCGCTCTGGTTTCGTAAGTAGCGTGGGGCCATACCGTATATTGTCCATCCGATTTTCGAACGGATCGCCACTGGGTCGGACTGCCTTCCCGTTCTCGTCTCTAGCGGCAGCGTCAGGTGCCAGTGGTCCGCGCCCAATAGTATTTTAGGCGCGGCATGTTCGTAACAGGCTTCGTTCAAGTCGGCTAAATGTTCGAAGTTGAGTACCGCCCTACGCGGCATGTACTGCTCGCGTAGTCCAAGTTGCGGTACAGTGCGCAGCGTAAGCGAGTGTGACGGGCCTCCATTCGTAGCTCGGACGCTTACCTCTACGCGCTGACTCGGTTGCGTTAGGCATATCGAGCCTACGCCTTGTATGACGAGAGGTTTTTCAGGTCCCGTTGCTCCTAGTTGATCCGCCAGTCCCTGATCGATGAGAGATATCGTGCTCCCCTCATCGATCATACAGAATGTTTCGATGCTTCCGCATGGTCCGCTCACAACGATAGGCATTATTTTAAGCATTACCTTCGTGTTTGCGTCGACGGTATTGGCAGTTAGCTCCGCCGTAGTGTGCGCGTGCTCGCTCTGCACGGGCGTCTCGTCTCTACGCGAGGGGCCGGGCGCCGCTTGCGCTGTGCTACGCGTCGGGCGGGCTGGGCGGTCGAGTGCTACGTCGGGTGCTACGTGGGGCGCTACGTGGGGCGGCGCCTTACTCGTAGGCGGCGTCGTATCGTGTAGCAATTTGTGGTGCGAGTGTGGGCAGTTGGGCACGCCGCAACCTTTCGCCGTGCAGTTCTCGCGGCGGTGTCTTTTGTCGAGACACTTGTAGCAGATGCGTGCGTCTCGAGCCCACTCCCATCTCGCTCCTATCGTCATACCTAATAACTTGCGGCAGTCCGTGGTTCGGTGTGTGTTGCCGCAACACAGACAGGCGTCCACTCGTTCTGTGGCGTATGTCTGGGCTCTTACGGGTGCGGGGCGTCGTATCGCAGCTCCGCTGTTCACAGGGTTCGGGCGTCGGGACGGCAGCGGCTGGTGATTCACGTTCGTAGCGGCTGGGCGTCGCGACGCCGGGGCTCGTGCGTGCGAGAATTGTAATTCGGCGTCGGATTCGTCGAGTAGGAATTCCGCTAGCATTACGATCTCGCACTCACCTGTTCGCATGTGTTCACGTGCGTGTGTGCACCATCTCGATCTCAGGTGCGGGCTCAGGCGGTCGGTAATCTCTCGGATCAATAATGGATTACCTGCGTAGTGTGACTTATCTAAGTCCATGAGCGTCGCGACGATGTTCATTACTTTTATGGAAAAAGTGTTGAGGTCAGTCGCGCTCGGTCCTAGGGCGGGCAATCGTTTCAAGTCCTCCAGCGCCCTGTCGACAAGAATGTCGGTCCTACCGAAATTCTTTTTTAATATTCGGATGATTAAGTCCGGACTCGATCCCGACGCCAGCATGTGTTGGACGCATTCTCGCGCCTCACCTTTCAGCGCTTCGCGGAGTCGAGCCATGTTCTCGAAATTTGAGAACTTATACCGCTGCGTGCTCTCGGTGTACGAGTGGTAAAATGTTAACCACTCGTTCGGCAGTCCGGTATAGATCGGGAGTTCGTATACCTGTTTCGGCGGCGGACGAGTTATACTCTCGATGCGATCGGCAAGTCGGTCGATATCTTCGTTGCGGCTCGCGGTTCGGCTTCGGCTCGGACGTAAGAGTTCGCCTCGTTCAGGCGTGACCGTGCGCTGCCTCATCGGCGTCGGTTTAGCAGGCGCGATCTTGGCTCCGTCACTCACCTCGGTTCGTTGAAACCACGCATCGATACGCTGCGTGGTTTCTTGGTCGGTTGGCGTCCGTCGACCCGCCTGTGAGCCGCCAGCCTGGGACTCCTCAGCCTCGATCTGTTGCAGCTCGGACTCGAGTCGCTTCCTGACGAGGTCCTCTTCGACGCGGAGTTGTTGGCGGCGCAGCTCTGCGATGCTTTCGGCTGCGGCGAGTTCGGCTTGCTTCCTGCGGGCCTCGGTGGTGCTGCTCGTCGCGGACGTGACCGTAGGCGCGCGGGTGTTGCCGATGTTGAAGCGTACTTGGTCGAAAGCACGTTCGCGATCGGCTCGTTCTCGGGAACGATCGGCGGTGCGGGTCGCGGCTTGAGTCGCAGGCGCGCGGGCCGCGGGTGATTCGATTTGCGCATGCGCGGCGAGGGGCGCATTAAACGCGTGGTGCGCGGAAAACGCGAAAGCCTCGGGGCCCTCGCGGTCGCGGTTGTGGCCGGGCGCTCGTGCTTCGGGGTGCGCCGGCAGGTGAGTCGTCGGTGTCGAAAAGCCGGCTGCGGGGTCGTCGCGTTGCCCCCGTAGGCTGGCTCGTCGCAGGTGCTCCTCCAGTTTCTGCCGCCATTGGGTCGTGTCCGTGGGCGGCGATTCCGGGTTCGATCTGCGGCTCGGTTCGTCCAGGGCGGCGTGTTGTGGCTCCCTGGTGTCCGACAGTCGTCGATGCGCTTCGTGCATCTTCGCAGACGTGGATTCCCCTCGGTTCGGTTCGCTGGGGGCTCGGCCGTCTCGTGATGCCTGGCGTCTCGTGTGGACCATCGTTGTCGGTTGGTTCGGCGGTTCTTCTAATCCGGCTCTCGAATGACCAAAATGTTGAGGATAATCGCTCAACACTGCCTCTTCGGTAGCTCACGAGTGAGCACAGTGGACTGTATTATCGGCTCTCGGAATTCGTGGCTCCGGTTCGGTCGCCGTGGCTATCCCAGTCGTAGGCACGGCGGTTCAGACGCGGCACGTAGTTGCCACGTAGATGCTGCGTAACACGTAGCAAATCGTACGTTCGTAGCTCGTAGTACAGGTTCGGTTTCGTAGCTCCGGATCCGATGCGTAGCTGCACGACGTGAATGTCACGTAGATATCACGTAGGGCACGTAGACCGAAGTTCGGAGATCAACCAAACGAATGGGACCTCAGACGAACTTGGTTACGGCAGCAGGTCGACGCAGGTTCGATGCAGGTTCGAGTACGAGTTATAAAAACACTGGTTGACTTGTTCGTTCTTTAATTTTCTTCGGCAGTATGGTAAACAATCGAAAACAATAATTCCTTATATGCTTTTTCCTTAAAATGTAATTCGACTCAGGACCCGTAAGCAAATTGCTGGCACGCAGGCCAATAGGAGGCGTCGATCCGTGCATTCTACGGCCGGCACGCCCCTTTCGTCAAGTGCGTTCTTTTCTAAGAGTCGTTGTATGGAAAAGTGAACTGGCTACGTGATTGGCCGTTCATTTTCCCATTTTTCAGCCCTAACGGCTTTTCTGGTCTACGGGATGAGCGGTTCGGGGAGGGTCGTGTCTACGTTTACGGTTCGATATCTACGTGAGATGTCTCATTCTGTAGCTTTCATTGCACCGCATCAAATGGCCTTACGTTTTATAAGATAAGAGTTACGGTTCGTTAGCTATTAAGTCGGATCGATTGATAAAGTTAAATTTACGTTGTGCTGGCAAGTCGCGGAAGGCTATAAAAGGTAAGTGCAATGAGTCCAGATGCATTTCTAAGTGTATTCTAAGCAATCAGGTCATAGTGAAGTTAATTTGAATTGTTAAAACAAAATTCCGATACGATTTCGTACTGAAAATGGGCTCTAATTGGACGGTTCATAATTCACGTTAATTTTACGTTAACGTGAATTGCGGCTGACCTAATTACTTTAGAAACATAATAAAAACGGATTCCTGATGGGATTATCCGTTGCTACCGCTTGGCACTATTGCGGAAGCGATAACAGGTGATGTAATATTATCATAACATTGCCACGTGGTTCGGCACCACGTGAATATCTTATGCAATATTCATCGCTATCGAATTGTGATTTTCGGATCGGGATTGGTTTGGGATTAGACCAGTTACATACATATGTCTCTTTTACGGACTGTTATATACATTTGGTACATAATAACTCGACTTATAGCGTCTTTTATGCGCAATAAAATAAATTAAATAAATTAACGTTATGTACATTAAATTTCGCTTATAAATTAACAGTTTTCGGCTTGTGTCCGTAACACATTGTTTTTGGGACCATTTAAAGTAATGGAAGTTGAAAACCCAAATATTGTCATAGATTATAAAGGAAAAAATGTTAAGGTCCATAAAAACAGGACAAGATTGTTTATCTCTGAGATATCAAGTATATCGTATGAATAGTGTAAGATGTAGTGGTATATAATTAAGATAATTTTCTGATATACTCGTAACTCGTATGTGAAAAAATAAAAACAATATGTATTATTTTTTTTTTTTTTTAAATAGCTGTAAGATGTAGTGGTATAACAATGTCTAACTTTTACGTATAAGTGGACGAGGTGATTTGAGTTAGTAATAAACGGAACATCGAGAAATAAGGTTGTTTCAATAAGAAGCCCCCCCGCCACCGCAAGTAGGTACTAAAGAGTACTTTTCTTATGCACAATGCACACCTCAAAAACAATCAGAAATTTTCTCCAATAAATATATAAAGAAATACAACGTAGAAATTATAATAAGAGATAAACAAGTGGCGGGTCTCATTCTTAAAGAGCAATCTCTTCCAGACAACCTTAGGGTAGTGCAGGGTCTGGTAGGACAGGTGCAGGCTTAGTGTAGGGTAGTGCAGACAATGAAATTGTAATAGATTACCTGATGATTTACAGTGTAGACTGAGATAATAATTTTCCTCTATCATAGTTAAGTTTTGTGCAAACTACCTACACTTACGGCCACTGCGACTGATCGGCTCTCCTGATGATGAATCGCGAACCGATTCGAAACATCTCGAGCGATATTTTACTTTTACGATGTGAGTATACCCGTTTCGTATATATTTTAATATATCTGAGACTCATGGTAGCTTTCTATGTTAATAATACTTACGTTAAAAATTTAATTTGTCCTAAAAATTTGTAAAGAAGAATTTTCAGCTTATTTTAATCATAATATTCAACCAAACAGAACTCTTTAAGTACAACCATAATTTAGAAAATTGAGCCAGGATTAAAAATAAAACGAGAACTCGGAATATCCAACAATGATGTGAAACCGTAAAAAATCTGTCTTTTAAAAACGAGGGAAATGAGAATGGCGGATTCGATATCGCGGAACGGAATACAGGGCTTGATTCGATGCTTCTAAATGACACTGTCCGAGATCTAGCGGCTATAATTATTATGCATCTTTAAAATATGATTCAGTTCCAACATCTGTTTCGTTTCTTTGTAAAAGAGCTCTTTTAGTCCTACTTGCAGAATAAAGTTTCCAATTTTGAATTCGTAATTTTTTAAGAAGAATTGATACGGGCCGGGTTCGAACCCGCGACCTCCGGATTGAAAGTCGCATTACCTGATGATTTACAGTGTAGACTGAGATAATAATTTTCCTCTATCATAGTTAAGTTTTGTGCAAACTACCTACACTTACGGCCACTGCGACTGATCGGCTCTCCTGATGATGAATCGCGAACCGATTCGAAACATCTCGAGCGATATTTTACTTTTACGATGTGAGTATACCCGTTTCGTATATATTTTAATATATCTGAGACTCATGGTAGCTTTCTATGTTAATAATACTTACGTTAAAAATTTAATTTGTCCTAAAAATTTGTAAAGAAGAATTTTCAGCTTATTTTAATCATAATATTCAACCAAACAGAACTCTTTAAGTACAACCATAATTTAGAAAATTGAGCCAGGATTAAAAATAAAACGAGAACTCGGAATATCCAACAATGATGTGAAACCGTAAAAAATCTGTCTTTTAAAAACGAGGGAAATGAGAATGGCGGATTCGATATCGCGGAACGGAATACAGGGCTTGATTCGATGCTTCTAAATGACACTGTCCGAGATCTAGCGGCTATAATTATTATGCATCTTTAAAATATGATTCAGTTCCAACATCTGTTTCGTTTCTTTGTAAAAGAGCTCTTTTAGTCCTACTTGCAGAATAAAGTTTCCAATTTTGAATTCGTAATTTTTTAAGAAGAATTGATACGGGCCGGGTTCGAACCCGCGACCTCCGGATTGAAAGTCGCATGCCCTAACCACTAGGCTACCACCGCTATCCATAGCCGGTAGACTCAGACATGTAAAAGTGCCTTTGTGGCCTACGTGCAGAATAAAGTCCATTATTTCATTGGACGAGATATTCCTAAATTGTGACTACAACAATGCCACGGCGAATAAACCAAGGGTAGGTACGAAATACAGGACGAATGCGGAGTGTGCTTCAGGCTCGAATACTCGAGGACTTCTTACAAATTTCGATGAATGAATACAATAGGTTTTTGGGGAGAGGATCTTTTGAAAGCAATATTTCAAACGAATGTGGTATATTGATTGACAAATATATCTTGTGGCTTTGCCCGCATAGCGAAGGTAGCTTTTCGAGAAGTCAGGGATAAAAGTTGCCGTACTCCTCATCATCTTCATCCATCCTCGTTATAATTTATTTATGTTTCTGATAAACTTCGTGTTACTTGAATCGTATTTGGCACATATTGCTTTGTCCGTAAAACTGATTTTTGTAATTTCTGTGGAATAGATACCCTCCTCCCAAAAGATCTTCATTTCTACGTCAAGATAAAGTTATTAAAACAATGTGTCATTGAGGTATATCTTGCCGCCAAAATATGCTATTTTTCTTATATATAAACACGTCTGATAACAGACAAGTCGTGTTTACGTACGATATAGTTTTAGAACAACACACTGCACACCAACAATGCACTGAATTGTTTACGCTAACGTAATCCCTAAAGCCTGGTATACATAGATGTTTAAGCTGCTGTTTTCACGAACGCATTTACATCGCTCGTCGTTCAACACTGATGACGGCACAGAGGCACTATTCAACGAGGCCTTACAATATCTAAAATTTAGCAATACCTAGATCTTTTGTATACGGTGTTCTTGTGGACATACAGAGTGGAACAGAATGAGGGCCTTTCCTGTATACTTTCTGAATCTATTCACTATTACGATTAACTTATAGTATATGACTAACATCGATAACATACAAAACAAGTGACTTCTCTACACAAAACTAGAAGTTAACCGACCACTTTAGTTTGGTGATCCAAATTGTGTATAATGATTTCGATGTTGCTCTCATATATCTCTTATTTGTCTTATTGTTTTTTATATATCTCTTACTGTTGTTTTTATATATGTCTACATACAGAGTGGAAGGAAATAAAGGTATATCCTGTTACTTTTCGAATCTACTCACTATTACGATTACTTTTAGTATAATTATGACTAACATCGAAACATACAAAATATAAAAACAAAGTTAGAAGCTAGCAGACTATACTTTAGTAGATGGAACCAAACAGTGTTTAATGATAAAAAAACAATTAGCAGTTTTAATAAATATAAAGCAAAAATACTTACATACAACAACACATACAATACAAGTAAAAATAACAAGTTACTACTTTTACTTGAATTGCCTTATCTAATGATTGAAATTAAATCATTTATTCAGTAATTAAGCCACAAGGGCCCTTTTACAAGCCAGCTTGTGAATCTACCGGCATATCCCACCACTGGAGACCGCTGGTGAGTAGAAAGCTGAAAGAAAATAAGGATGCAATTCGATGTTAGTCTCATACTAAAAAGTTGATTTTAATTGTGATGAGTCTCGGAAAGTAAAAGACCCTCGCTCCGTTCCATCCTGTAAACTAATTTTTGCTATTCTAAGAGCGGGACTCACAATATCACACATAAATTTACACCTAGCCCGCTTAAGGCTTTAGATCTCTCCAATTTATTTCTTGTCAAATGTTCCATTTCAAATTTTCCCTTGAACTCTGTATGATTATTTCATATTTTTTGCGAATATCATCCTACTAGATAGCCATAGCGAATGCTAAATTTATCTAGAGATTAGGATTCAAACAGCAGAAATGCACAATTGTTTCATACCACAAGTGCATCTCACTAATAGCTCCATCGCCAACACAAACCAAAGTTCGCAGTGTAAATTGTTTAGACAGCGACGAACAAACTAGCAACAACACTGCAAAAAAGCGTACTTACAATACTCATTCCTTCAAATATACACCTAGTTTATCAAGCAGTAAAGGCTTATCTACAAACACGGGTGTGAAGGAAATGCTCTTTTGAAAATGAAAGTCAATTAATGTTTCATATTAGTGTAGAATTGGTTGCATGTTTCCGAAAGATTTAATGCCTGGTGAGATATTTATTGCAGTTGCCCTAAATACGACGGTTATACTGACATGTGTATAAGATAACGCCATAATACATATACTTTAGTGATGTGCTCTATTCAAAGTGAGCGTCGTTTCAACGAATTTTCATTACATAGATATTTTATTTCATCATTCGTCATTTATACATAATATATAGATAACATCCATGACCCAGACACAAATATTCGAGTTCATCCCACAAATATTTGTCCTTACCGGGATTCGAACCCAGGACTGTCGGCTCAATAGGCAGCTGCTTGCCCCCTGCGCCAACCGCGTCGTCACTTTACATTTTACTATAGAAATAACTGGTTACAACGGGTTTTACTGTGACATAATTCATGAATAAAGTTGTAGTGTAGTAAGAGTATCAAATGCTTTGTACAAGTCCACAAATGCTACCAGGAAGGGGTTCTTTGCTCTTTACAATTCTCTTGTAGTTGACGAAGGGAAAAGATCATGTCAGTGGTGTAGCACTGAGCACGAAATCCGCATCGTGCCTCAGGATACACATGATCTGCTAGTTTTTGCTGGAAGCTAGCACAAGCCAGTACCGAGGTCGATAGGAAAACGATTCGATGCTCCTTTGCTTTATAAATGTACTATGTGTCCAAGAAACTAGAGGGAGTTGTGCCCTTCTGAGTCTGACCGCTTTGCTCTTGCCGTATAAAAGTCGTATGTGCTGAAGAAATCACATGGAACTTGTGACCTTTTGCTAGCATTGCGATCTGGGAATAGTGAGGCGCCAAATTTTCCTTGGTTTAACTTTTATAGGAACCTCGTAAATATGTGTCTGTTCATACCCTAATACGATTCACTGGGTTATACAATTTCGTGACATGGCATTATATCGGATCCTAAATGACGACGCGGTTGGCGCAGTTTTAAAGAACTTGCCTACTGAGCCGGCGGCCCCGGGTTCGAATCCCGGCTACGACAAATATTTGTGTGATGAACTCGAATATTTGTGCTTGGGTCATGGTTGTTCTATGTATTTAAGTATGTATTTATCTATATAAGTATGTATATCGTCGTCTAGTACCCATAACACATGCCTTTTTGAGCTTAATTTGGGACTAGATCGATTTGTGTGAGGTTGTGTGTTTTTTTTTTAATGGGACCCATGATTGGCTCGTGACACGTGATTACTATAAGTCGAAGAACTATAACGTCAGTTATTTGAAACGACTTGCACTTGACTATTTGTCTTGGATTAAGTTTGAGAATTGTTTTCTTTGTTAAAGTGGCTTATGACCTGTATCCAATATCACTCCATATTATATATAGGTTAGAGATTTTAATTGTTCGTTACCTTAAAATCATAAGTATATATTTTTTTTACATGAAGTAACATTATAAATTTTATTTATTTAATCGTATGGCGTATACACATTACAAGAAATCGAAATATGTACATATACAACAGTTATGTAGGAGTAATAAGTAGAGCTAAGTCGGGTTCTCCTTCACAACTGACGCGGCTAAATGGCTAAGAACCTTGGATATCAATTTGTGACATAACTGTTGTATATTATTAATGACAGTGAGGAAAAGAAAATTTAATAATAAAAATACTTTGTATTAAACTAATTAAGAAACTGTATAAAACGCTTCGTAAAAAGGAAGTTAAACTTTTTCTGATTAACAGTTTTTGATATTTAAATGCTATTAATTAATTTGAATATTGTTTTATACGTTTTATTGTATTTTCTGATTTTCTGGGCCTAATTTGCATTGCATTTATAAAAACATTTTAAACAAATTGTTGGTACGCATTTTCTAGTACAATAATGTAATTCAATTATTCAGGGAACGGTAAACTTTGTTTTAAATTAAATTTTCTTTTATTTTGAAGAAAAAGCTCTCAGCGAAGTTTTTCACACTGTTTTAAAACGCCACTTTAACAAATGAATGAATGAATGAATGAATGAATGAATGAATGAATGAATAAGCTTTATTTACTCAAATATGGTATATGTACATAAATGGTCTTAAATATAGAAAAAAGTTGCACATATTTGGCCGCTGACGCGACGTGTAAATTTTATAAGTCCTTATATACTAGTAAATATAAATAATCACGTAGAATAAAATGTAGGTACGCTAACAAAAAAAAAAAAACAAGAATGTCAACTAGATTAAATTACAGCACTAAATATATATTAAAACAATGAAATAAAAAAAAAAAACTCAATTAACTTACAGCATAAAAACCAAATTCAAATCGCTAACATGTCAGAATAGGATAATACATTACATTAAAATAGAAAAAAAAGTAAAGAAAAATTAATCCGTCAAGTCAGTCAAGTACTCTTGAACTGAGTAATAACAATGAAACATTAAAAAATTATTGATTTTTCTCTTAAATTCCCGTATGTCACACTGCTTTAGATATTCTGGTAATTTATTATAGATTTTAATCGCCGAGTGGAAAGCATTTCTTTTAAAAAGTGAGAGGCGGGCTTTAGGAAGATACAGATTTTGTGCCCCTCTAGTGCATAAATTGAACACGTCAGCGTTTGTTTTGAACAATTTTAGATTTTCTTTGACAAATATACAAACTTCCTTTATATATAAACTCGGGAGCGGTAAAATGCGTAACTTTTTAAATAGGGGCTTACACGACTCCATATGTCCCACTCCACACAATGTTCTAATACATTTTTTCTGAGCCTTAAACGCACGATCAGCGTCCACAGAATTACCCCAGAGTAGAAGGCCATACCGTAGTGTAGATGACACGTAGGCATGGTATGCAGTTAGAGCAGCCTCCCGAGACGCTACACGTATTGTCCTAGCCAGTGCATATATAAATTTATTAATTTTAATACATAGAACGTCTACGTGTTCTTTCCAATTCAGGTGTTTATCTAAAGTTAGTCCCAGAAATTTTGTGCTGTCAATTTCACTAACAGATTGGCCTTCATAGCTAATATTAGTAAACTTATGTAGGTTGGCTCTACATGACTGAAATTGGATAAGGTTCGTTTTGCAAATATTAATTTTCAAATTATTTATTTTAAGCCATTGTATTACGAGACTTAGGGCATTATTCACGTCCCGTTCAAAATGCTGTTTTTCGTGACATTGAACCACTATGGTTGTGTCGTCAGCGAACAGTAGAAAACAACTTAAACTTAACACAATACAAAGAGTATTGAGTAGAGATAATGCCATTAGGCATTAAATCCGCCATTTGTACTGACTTTTGTTTTGTGCAATAAATAAATAAAGAGTCAAGTGCATCTCGTTTTAAATACAGAAGGTTCTATTCCAAAAAAACCGGCCAAGTGCGAGTCGGACTCGCGCACCGAGGGTTCCGTACAAACACTTTCCATCCCTAAGTGTTTAAGTTAAGTTTGCACCTGGTATGTATAGCGCCCCATATAAATTAGGTGCAAACTTGCAAAGTTAGGTATTAAAAAAAAACTACTTACTAGATCTCGTTCAAAACAATTTTCGTTGGTAGTTTTTATAGTAATGTACATCATATGTTTTTTTTAGATTTTTCATTTCCTTATTTTAGAAGTTAGAGGGGGGGGGACCAACTTTTTTCCACTTTGGAAGCGTCTGTCACGCAAAGTATTCGGTTTAGAAAAAAAATATTTTAGAAACCTCGACATCATTTTTGAAGACCTATCCATAGATAACCCACACGTATGTGTTTGATGAAAAAAAAAAATTTGAGTTTCAGTTCTAAGTATGGGGAGCCCCCATTATTTATTATTATTTTTTATTTTTGCATCAAAATCTTAATGCGGTTCACAGAATACATCTACCTACCAAGTTTCAACAGTATAGCTCTTATAGTTTCGGAAAAAAATGGCTGTGACATACGGACGGACAGACAGACGGACAGACGGACAGACAGACAGACATGACGAATCTATAGGGGTTCCGTTTTTTGCCATTTGGCTACGGAACCCTAAAAATGGTCACGTTTCAAGGTGAAACAACAACTCTAATATTATAATATAATAATATAAAGCCGACTGTTTGCAAGTGTATTTGTATGTTCGTTCAATTGAAAATCAATTGAAAGTTTAACCCCAAAAGAAAAACAGCAGTGTCATTACTGTCATAAGCTTAACGTGTCACAGTCACAGGGCTCACAATACATAATCTCATTGAAACTGTCGTAAGATACATTTTAACAAATGAATAATGGATATATCTGCACATACAGCAGTTTAAAGTATGGCATCGTAGCAGATGATCCACTTTGAGTGCGTTTTTCAAATTGAAAGTTATGTTTGTCGATATAGAATTATATAGCTATTTGGTGCAGATAAAAGCGGTGGATATCCGGTTACTTCCGTCGGAGGTTTTTTCAATATTAAACTTTGGTCATTTATACTACGATGTTGACAAATCCTATAGTGCCATAACTTACGCAACGCTATAAAATATCACGTTCGTGTTGCTCATTATTTAGGAACCTTTCAACACTCTCCTTTTGAAGAATTTCATACTACAACCCCTAAGCGTGCACCTAAGTATATTTATTTTCCTTGTCTTCTTACTTATCTCCACAGTCTATCTATTGCAAGGAACCTTAAAAACAAATGGCCGCCTTACTGCACAATAAAACCGCTATCTCGCAGCATTAATCACAAATTCAAGTCATTCCGGCATTCATTATATTCCACCGGCCAAGGGTCTTAATTTATTAAGAACGCTGTTAGTCAACCCGTAATTGCTTCATAATCCAAGGGTCTGACCCAGTTGACCGTACGTCCCATGATTATTAAAAGTTGATCCTGGACACCTGAGGGCTATTTGAGTTTTCTGTCACTTGATTTGGGTTTCAAAAGTCATTGTAATTGAGTAAGATGGAGTTGGATTTACTTTTTCTATAAGAATAGTAGAATAAAATTTGATCCTTGAACACTTAAGGGCTATTTGAGTTTATTGTTACTTCATTTGGGTTTATGTCAATTATTAATTCAAGAGTTAATTGGGTAAGAGAGTTAGATTTACTAAAGAGTTAAAGAGTAAAAATGATAAAGATCAAGAGTAAAATAACAAGTTACTTAAAGGCCTTTGCATCTCATTATTATTAAAAGTTAAACCTGGACATCTTAGGACTATTTGAGTTTTCAGTCACGTGATTTGGGTTTCGGTCTTTTGAGAGTTAATTCATTTAGTACGATGGATTCTGATTAAATCTTTCATTATGTAGTAAAATGAAGTAGAACGTATTAATTACAGCAATGTGACGTTTCTACTGAATAGTGATGTAGAAAAAGAATCGCAGAGACCGTACCTAAGATATGAAAATTTATACCAATGAGTAAATAATTAAATGCAGCCGGAGGCATAGACATGTATTTGAATGGCAAAAATAATAATCTCTTATTATACGGATACACATCAAAAACACAACGCGGTATTTACTGACGCGCAACCGGGTAAAAATAAGCTTTAACAAAATATAAAATGTAACGTTAGTAGGTATATTAAAATGATCTTCAAACAGCTTATATATAAAAAGTACGTCAATATTTTCGGTTTCGCAAAACACTCTAAAAATAAGGAAACGTTTCCTACATCCTTCAATTCATAAATAAAGCTTTCAAAAGATGCCCTTTGACCCATATTCAAGTACATATTCAAACCGATTATTTAGAGGAAAGAGGATTATTTTTAAGCAATGCCCTTATTTATAATAATCCGTAGGTACAGGATGTGAACGATGGGAATAAAATTTTACCGATGTTTAAATTACAGTCAATGACGAATATAAATACACAGCATTTTACGGAAATATAAAACATTACGTTTCATTTACTTTACCTTTGCATGCTATTTTTAAATGTTGATTTAACTTGAAATACATAAGAGTATTTCAACAGCCTCCATAATTACCTATGTTGTTTAAGTTCTTCGTTAGTAGAAAAATGATATCAAACTATCTTACAACAAAGTGAAAGTTAGTGAAGACATAACTAAATATTGGATGTTTTTAGGGTTCCGTGTCAACTAGGAACCCTTATAGTTTCGCCATGTCCGTCTGTCCGTCTATCCGTCCGCGGCTTAGCTCCGTGATCATTTAGTACTAGAAAGCTGAAATTTGGTATGAATAATATGTGTATGTATCACGCCCACACAACGGTAAAATAAAAACAAAAAATCAACTTTTTTTCAGGTAGCTCTCGTACACCTAAAGTAAGGGTGAATTTTCTTTTCGTTCCAAAACTAATGTGTGCCTTTAAAACTATAAAACTATTTGATCCAGAAATCCAAAAAAAAGCGTCCCCCCCTCTAATTTTTCAACCACGGGTCAAAAAATTATGGCAAAAATCATGAAAATGAGGCCTTGTAATTACTTTCAATGAAAATTATATTGAATTAAATCGGTCTAGCCGTTTTTGAGTTATCACAATGTTATTTAAAATGACGTAAGTGCCGCGCGGTGTCCTTATACTTCGAACGTTAAAAATATTAGTTAAGTGCCAATCTGCATCAAAAATCGCGCATATTCGATAACTTCCAGAAGGTAATAAGTTATTACAGTTACTTTGGCGTTTACGACCTTTTTATGGAGCTTAAAAACTTTCTCGTAATTTAAACCTGGGGCTTAAAACCGCTGTTTTAAGCCCGTCTATTGTGAAGGATGGGCTAACTACGGAACGGTACACAGCGTGGCCCGACATGCTCTTGGCCGGTTTTCAAATAAAACGTTATCCGTCAAACAATGTCTATGTTTAAACTAGCCATTGAAAGATGCAGATAAATTTAATTTTGAATTTACCAAATAAATAAAGATCACTAAGGAATTCGTAAATTTAATTAGGTACATAATTATATTTTCCCCTATAGTATACGTTATTTGGATTCAGAAATTACGATTTTTTGGTTTAACTTTGTGTTTTTTTTTTTTCAATATAAATAATACTATTGTGAGACATATTTAATAATTTAAACGGCTTAAACTCTAACGGTCCGTCTTTCAAAAGGCCTTTTTTCTCTATGAAACTCATACAAAATAAGCCCTTTTAGAATGACACTACTCAGTATATTACGCCAGCTTGCTCGACTGCCTGGTGAAACTCTTGCACACTTGTAAGGAACGAATTACGTGCTATTCCTGTAACACATGGTTGACCTGGCGTCGATTAAGTTGGCCTTATCTTACACCGATATTTTTTTATTCTAGCAAATGCTAGTAGTTTTTTTCATTATTTGACCCTTCCTGACATTTAGTTTCAGTACGTTTTTTTTCGTTTTATTATGAGACATGCTGTCGTTGTATTTTAACCTTGCTTGTCCAGTAGAGAACGTCTATCGATTGGATATATATGTATAAATAATAAGTATGACTAAAGTTCTACTATAATATGAGTAGATTCTATGTTTGAATGTATTGCTTCTGTTACAGACCATGCCCAGTATATGATCGGAAGGGTCAACGAATTACAAAACTCCTTATTTTGTTTCGGAATCACTATTCGTTTAGTCACTAAATTTTTTATCAAAAAACAGTTCACATGTTTAAAAACAGAAACAAGTACAGGCAAGTTAATAATCTAGGTACATTTTTAACCGACTTCAAAAAAAGGACGGGGTTCTCAGTTCGGTTGTATGTTTTTTTTTTTTTTTTTTTTTTATGTTTGTTACCTCATAACTCCGTCATTTATGATTCGATTTGGAAAATTATTTTAAGGTTCCTGAAAAGACATCTCAAGGTTGGTCCCATAAAATTTTGGTGAAGATCGGATGACGAGATCCATGAGGAATCGAAGGAATTTCTGAAATTTTATAGGCACTCATAATATTTTTCATGTATTTTCTAAAACTATTTAAGTATCTGCATATGGTAGTCATCATCTTCCAATGCTGAACTGATGATGGAAGGTACAACTCCTTAACGGTTAGGAGTTAGGAGATAATTCAAACGAGATGCATGCCTTCAAGACCTCCCTGATCACCCCGCCATAAGTATTTTACATGAATCACTAAAAAGCGAAAAAAAAAATTTTTTTACAAAAAAAAGAACCGACTTCAGTAAAACTAAAAAGCCAATAATAACCCGTTCAAGTACAGATTACATTTGACTCACCCTTTGAAGTCGGTGCCAAACCTCACGTAAACTTTAATATATAAATATAATAACTGAGTGGTTTGGGATCGATTTCATAGGGTGAGTCAAATGTAATCTGTACTTGAACGGGTTATTATTGGCTTTTTAGTTTTACTGAAGTCGGTTCTTTTTTTTGTTAAAAATTTTTTTTAGATATATATATTTATTAATAATAATAATCTACATATATTTTAATAGTAGCCATGCATTTATTTGCTAGATAGTTCTCATTAAGACACATTTTACTTTATATAATGTACATATAAGTACATTGTGACAATAACAATACATAGCTTATAGTATGAACCAGATTAGTATTTAACACGAAAGAAATAAGCGAGAATAAACAAATTACTTAGATATATACGAGAATAATTCAAATTCCTTCTAAGATATTTCCAAGTTTATGAGAGTTTGTGCTCTCTTCCATTTCTATTCCCTGCAGTTAGAAAACAATATTATGGAGTACCAATCTACAACGGTTTTCAAATGAAACTTATATCTGATGCAAAAACTTTTCCCGCAGTGTAACGAAGTGTAAAAGAAATTTCGAAGACTTTAACGCTACTCGTTGCTTTGTCGGGAGTGTAGAAAATAAGGGCGGGAGAGACGGCATTTTCGCCTTCATCAAAGTGTCGTTATTTTTATAAAAAAGAAAAGATTTTCAAATGTTCAATAAATAATTAAATATCGGATAATTTCAAACAAATCGATCTAGTCCCATAGTAATCTCCAGTAGGCTTGTGTTTGTGTGACACAAGACGACGATCAACATACTTATATAGATAAATGCATACTTAAATACAAATAACATACATTCGAGGCACATATATATTCGAGTTCATCACACAAATATTTGACCTTACCTTTAAACAAAAAACTTATGTACTTAAATATTTAAGCACTTAAATCCTGTGTAAAAATTAAAATAATCGTAAATGATTTACGGTTGAACAGATTATTACTAATGTATATACTTATTTGTTTGAATTTCTAGTTTTTACTGTATTTGGGTCAAAAATATTATTAAAAAAAAACAAAATTGTCCTAACAAAGAATCCCGAGGTTGGAACTTACCTTCCTAAATTAACCCACAAATAAATCAATTTATTTCAGTCACGTATATAATGTATTATTAATACATTTACAAAATTACATTTACACGTTAGATCGGCGACGACTTGTGTCACAAATGAAACTTCTATGCAAGCTTTACAATTATTACAATCAACTTGATAAAAAAAGAAATCTATCTTCAATTATTTATTTTCTTTCTACTATTTTATATTAAATAAATCGGTGTAACACGCGCCCTCTTATTAGGCCGGGCCGTCAGGCTCCGGTTATTGGACACCAGCGGATGGATAGCCCATTACTGTGTTACTGGTGTAACAGTGTCAGGTCGTCGATGGGAGGCTATTTAGAGCGTAGTTTTTATCACACATGTATATCATTCGGCTGATCATAATAAAATTATATCGACAACTAAAGGGTGCTGGGAAGGAGGTTTCTTTTGCTTCGGCATAGTTGGAATGTATAAAATTCATCAATAGTATTATTCAACGTTCCTCGTGTCGATGAACGTTCTTATTGCGAAGAGTCTCGACAAACGCCGTAAGACTTTCGCTAGATGGCTGGGTCATGGGTCAGAATTAGATGGCTATTCTAGCTTTTCAACCGCTATCAGTTTCCTGTCACATATTTTGACGAAATTAGCTGCAATTAGCGTAATGTATTTAATAAACCGATATATCGTACTTACGATACCATTTACTGGAATACGATGATTATTATTGTTCACTTTCGTACCATATGCAACAGGAAACAGATAGCGGTTAAAACCCTTGTTGGACTACCCAGAAGGCTACTGGGCACGGCACGCATCATCGCAACAATCCTTTTTCTACAGCTATAACCGCTCTTAAGCTCTGCCCCTCCACCGGTCGCACCCTAGCTTAGGTTTCTGTAGTATCTCCATCTCCGTGGGTGAGGCCGGTAAATACAACTGTTGTGTAAAGTGGCGCCCACCGTGGGGCCACTTTATGAGACTAGCAGAAGCAGTATCTAGTAGCAGGCGCCCTGGGATACTTTCTTTTTAATTAAGAATTTCACTACTCTCTCTAGTAAATACCACTGAAAAAGTGTTATAAAGTGGCGCCCAACGTGGGGCTCGTGAAACTCCTTATGAAACAGAAAGTATCCCAGGGCGCCTGCTACTGGATGATAAATGAAAATACAATTTTCGATATATAGGCACTAAGAATTTATTTAAATAAAAGTTTGATACACCACGCTGAATTTGAGTCGTTGTCACTATAGCCGTGTTAGTTTATAGCACTTTTTCTGTGCTACTCACAGGTCTCACCCACAAAGAGTCGTGAAACTCTTTAATAAAAAAGAAAGTATCCCAAGGCGCCTGCTACTGGATATTAGGTAAATGAAAATACCTATGACTCTGAATCGACGAACTTTTTTTCTATGCGTTTTGGCTTGCTATCGTATCTGAAATACAATCTTAGTCACTGTTTAAGAGTTTTGCGACATATAAAATCGGCTTCAATTTTCGCCAATCTGTTGTATAAATACCTACTGTCGTTCTAGGCGTATTTATTTTGCAACTCTGCAAGGCTGCCACATATGAAGGGTACATGGAAAGAACGTGTCATGGCAGAGAACCCTAGTCACCAGTGTTCTGCCATTACACCGAATTATATTTACCGACGTCAAAAAACGGAGTAGGTTCTCAGTACGTCGGGTTTTTTTTTTAGTATGTTCCCAGATTTTTCGGAAACGGTTGGACCGATTAGGAAAATTCATTTTCTGCTTCAAAAAGGTTTCTAGCTACTCCCTTGTCATATAGCACAGTTTCGTTTCGTTGATGTCAGTTTTTTTTTTTTAAAAAGCGATTATTGAAGCGGTTATTTACTTTAATTATAATAGTACTAGTATTACAGTAAAATACATCGTAAATCTTCCTACGCAACATATCTAAAACGAACGTGAAGTAGCCTCGAGCGAGTCCTACGCGGCCCTAACGACACTGCGGCTAATGTGACACTCTTGCCACAATATGTCAAGAGCACACTTTTAGTAGTAGCCTAATGGTGACTCGTGGAGGCAACATTCTGCTACAAAACCTGCGGTATTTTGTATTAAAATTAAAACAATTATCTTGGCTATTCAGCGGGGGGATGTAACCGGCATCATGGGTAGGTAGACCCTGCCGCAAGGCCGTGATCTTGGGGACATCGTATTTAGTTAGAAACTCTTATTTAGAAGAGGTTAAGTTGGTTACTGTTGTTTTTTACTTGGACGTTTAATAAATATAGTTAAAATTTGAACAAAAAGAGAAATGGAGTCGAATTCATTGGTAAGTTATAACATGACATTTTCCGAAAGGCAATGCAAACTAATCCTTATCAACAAAAAAGTAAAATGTGAAGCGAACGAAGCTATTAATGCCCATTTGATGCCTCGTTTTTAAAACGGTAAATTGATATTTAATGCTTTTTTTCTTTTTTTTTATGTACAGTACACTTCATATTGTGCTTTATGGTTCCTAATTTATTTACCTACTTATCTCATTTCTAATTTTTCACTGTAACATGAATATAAATTATTCAACAAAAAAAAACCAATGCGTTACGTACAAATAAATAATTCTTAACTGATTTTTGTTTTATTGTGTTAGAAATGGGGAGGGGTTTGGCACAGCTAAATAATTTTAAACTTTTTTTGTATTCTGTATTTGGAATAAGAAGATTAGAAGGCCATTAGCAAGTGAATACGCCTGTGGAGCATACATACGAATTGGTTCCGAATCCGATGGACTCCTTAAGTATTCCTGCCGGGTACCTAAAGTAGATAATGTAGATTATGTATACCATAGAGTATACCGCAGTGGTCAATTATTAGTTTTTACCCGATTACGGCGAAGCAAAAGGAAGGGTTATAGTTTCGGTTGGCATGTGTGTATGTATGTTCGTCTGTTTGCTCATAACTTCTAAACTACTACTACCTACTACAGTTTCCGTACCATCAAATATATTTTTCAAATCTTTACGTTTTCTATTTTTAGTATTTGTTGTAAAAGTGGCTAAGTATAGTAATACTTAGAAAATCTTAAAAAACAACGTTTGTTGAATCAGAACCCCCTTTTTTATTACCAACTTTTTTTTCAGTATTTCTTGTTATAATGGTCACACTAAATGCCTAGTCCTGTGACAAACGGACAGACCAACAGCGGAGGATTAAAAGGGGGTACTAGACGACGATATACATGATTGATGATTGATTGAATTGAACAACCATGACCCAAACACAAATATTCGAGTTCATCACACAAATATTTGCCCTCGCCGGGATTCGAACCCAGGACCGTCGGCTCAGTAGGCAGTTGCTTAACCACTGCGCCAACCGCGTCGTCAAACATTAATCATTGCAACGGTAAAACATGTAGGTTTAGCCGTAATGAAACAGAGTTATACAATTGCCTACTCTGCAAAATGCCAGAGGGCAATCTGTTTGACTGCTTATGCTTATAACTACGCTGATTCAGTTAGCGAATTGGTTGGAGGGCATATTATTTACTTTAGAAGTTAATGTTACACATTTCGAGACAGGCAACTAAAAAGTTTTTTTTCTACTCCAGTACTTTTTTCTGTCATTTATATAGTTACTAACTCTAATATAAAGACATAAATTATGAAAGTCTGTAAAAGTCTACTCTATTGCCCAAAAAAACACTGCTAAACGATGTTATAATGTCGCCAAAAAAGCATCACTTAGTACCACAGATTACAAGATAAACAGCTGCATTCACACAATTTTAATTTAAAAAAAAAACTTATATACTAAGGCATTGCTGCCAACTTAAAAAAAAAGTTTTATCTTCAGTGCATGGATGTTTTGTAATAAGTTCATATTTTTTTGACAGATGTTTAGTAATAGTGAACGTATACCTTTATGTATATGTTCATATTTTTTTGATAGACGGGCGTCAAAAAGTTTCAGACTTTTTTTTATAATTTTGTTGATTCCGAGCGGGAACGTGTAATTATTTTCTTTGTTGTTTATTTGCATTTTATTTATGAAAAGTAGAGTCGTAGAAAAAGTATTGTATGCAACGTTGTATAAGTAGGTCAAAAAACGCTCGTGGCATCTTTCTTACGATGTGTACCCATGCCACTCGCGTTTTTTGCCCCCTCTTATACAACGGTTGCATAAAATACTATTAAAACACATAATATGTACACAGTGAAAAAACAATAATAAAGAACATTTTAAACTTACGCATATATTATGTACCTGTATACGTAATTTAAAGATCACTACTTGTCCCTCCCATAGCTTTATTGTGTGTTATTGTTTTTGTTTTCTAGCTAAGTCTAGTATCAGTTGTGTTGTATGTATGTGTTTTTATTAGGTTAGTTAGTAGAGAATTAATTAAATATAGATTGAACTATACAAATGTTTCATTAAAATAAAATAAAAGTTAGTTGATCCGGCTAGGTCGTGGGTAATTTAGTTTTTAAATCCGAGCTGAGTCAAGTCCTTGTTAGGAGCCAGTTCCCTGCACACGTCGTCTTCGTCGCAGCAGTCGCAGTAGAGCGCGGCAATTCGAACATGCGCAGCAGACTGAAGGGTAGACTAGGTTCGGGCTAGGTTAGGTCTAGCCATCCTGGTAGTCTGGGTAGGGCAGACAAACTGGGTAGAAAAACACAGCAGCTTATATTTACAAATTAACTGAGATATAGAGCAAGAGCTGAACATAAAAGTATTTGTTGTAATATGTTTAATTAGTAGCAATACATTTATAAAATATATACAATCAAATGACTATTATTTTAATTTAAACTCGCAACAACATCATCATGCCAGCGCACGCCCACGCCGTGTTCCCTTTTCAACGAGCGTCTCTTGGTTTTGTAATATAATGTGTAAACGATTAGATTTAAGTTTTTATTTAGGTTAGTGTGTTTAGTTAATAAGATTGTATTATTTTAGTATGTGTACATATTATGACTTGGGTCATTGTCAGTTCAAAAAACAAAATTTGTCCCTTCGGTGGTCAAACGTTAAGAGCTTGTATGAATCTAGGTTATGTTGCTATTACATCGGATTATAGCAGAGGGAACGTTCTTTATTCTCACAGGCATTTATTCAGAAAATTAGGCCCTGGAATCCTTAATTTCCCAAATGTCCACCGGAAAGACGCGCACCTAAATCTGACAATGACCCACTTATTTACTTAAAAGTTTAATATAGAACCGTTACATTATCTTAATTATTTATCTAGGTAAGTACTTATGTGTATAATTTGTCAATTATTAATTATTATTAATAAGATTGTATTGTTTTAGTATGTGTAGTTATTAAGACTTATTTACCTAACAGTTTAATATAGAACCGTTACATTATCTTAAATTATTTATTAGGTAAGTATGTGTATGACTTGTCAATTATGTATGTTGCTGTTTTTTTCTTACCGCTTACCCTTTTATTGTTTATTTTTTGCTCCTTTCTATACCCGAAGAAATCGCTCTTTAGCAATAAGACCACCTATTGTCTACGATTTTTAAATGTAGGTATCTATCGTATCATTACTCTTATTCGTGTGCAATAAAGAGTAGTTTTGCAGACGTTTGACAGGTCCGATTCTATTTTGCGCATTATTCGTTATAATTTCAAGCTTGGGAAATGAATGAAATATAATTATAAAAAAAAACCTATTTTTATTTATAGGTAGGACTAACCCCAATCATTCTTAGAAACGAATACTTAATAGATTTTTCTGTAGCTTAACAATAAAATACCTAAAAAGGATGAAAATGTTTTTTTCCCGCCTCATACGGACATCGTACGGTAATCTAACCGAGGTAATTTTTTTTTCAGTTGGGGAGAGTGCTCTCAGTCTCCGTTTCAGCTTAGCCCAAAATTCTTTCCTATGTCCAGATGTATGGAAGTTAGGATGTTTTGATGTCCAAACGCTTTCCGGCTGTTCTCGTTTATACGCCGATATTCTCTACCAATTGCCATCAAATATATCGATACAGTTATAAATTCTTTAAAATGGCGGGGATGGGGGGGTTGAAGTTGAAAACGTAAAAAATTACAAATTTCTACAGCTAACAGAGCTACTATTTTTTTTAGTCTTATACATTTGTATATTAACTAATAACTTAAACAATATTGCTAGCAAACGCTTTTTCGCTCATCAAATAGGTAGGGGCCCAAAGTTCTTTAAGTCCATAAAAGGTAACTAAGTAGCTAAGTCCAAGTTGCGCCCTCACTTAGAGGGCTTCTGGACATTTAACCCCCTAAAGGGACCAAAGGCCTGCGGTCTAAGTGAGAAGTTAAATTGTCACTACATTATCAATGGCGGGGTCAAATATTATCTGGGGTGACACGGGACAGTTTTCAAAGATGCAGGGTAATGACTGGAACGAAAGTGAATAAGGGATGTAACGGTTCATTGCAAATGCAAAACCGTGAAAATTAAATTTTCCCTGAAATATCTCAAACTGCTTAAATACAGCATGACTTACAAGTTGTGCGAGTTGGACTCGCGCAAGAAGAGTTCCGTACCATCAAAATAAAAGGAGTGACAGACAGACAGACAGACAAAAAATGATCCTTTTTTCCGCCCTTCTATAATATAATCAAAATATTCTACATAACTTGTCTCAAAATACGCTATGTCTAGACTGACTTTACTCGAAGTTATAATGTTTGAAAAAATGTATTCTAAGAAACTAAAACCAATGCCAAATCATTCGATTCAACCGTCAATTGAGGTGCTACTTGGCACAACATAAATATTTACTCTATATTTTATACAGTAAACTAGCGGCCCCGGCTTCGCACGGAACCTCTAAAATGATCAGTGTTTCTCTACTATATTATGCATGTATTATACATAATAAACCTTCCTTTTGAAGCACTATCTATTTTAAAAAAACGCATCAAAATCCGTTGCGTGGTTTTAATAACCTAAGAATACATAGGGACAGGACATGTAGTGATGTGGTGTAATGACTGATTGCCTACTCAATAAGAATAAGAATAAGAATAAGAATAAGAATACTTTTATTGAATAACTGTGTACATAAGATGGAAAAGTGAATTCGTTTCAACAGTTTCCCGACTTCGGGCATACAATAGTTATACTTAAAACCTAACTTATAGCTAAGATGCGAAATATTCCCCAAGACTGTAGAACACTCTTTGAAGCAGCCAATTTTTTAAATTAGTTTTAAATGCAGTTCCTTCTAAGACCTTTAATTCGGACGGTAACTTATTAAATACCTTTATGGCACTTATGAAAGTACTCCTTTTGTATATACTTGAATTTACTTTAGGTAGGATAATATTATATTTATATTGGTGTCTTAAATTACTTTTTACTGCAGATTTTTTTGTAAAGTATTCCACATTGCTTTTGAGAAAAATACATAATTCTAAAATATAAATACATGTGAGAGTTAGAAAACCTTTTTCTTTAAATATAGCTCTTAGTGATTCTTGGTTGCTAATGCGATAAATAGTGCGTATACATCTTTTTTGTAAAACAAAAGTAGACTGTACATCTGTAGAATTCCCCCAGTATATAATTCCATAAGTCAGCAATGGATAAATGTTACCGAAGTATGCGTTTTTTGTAATGTGTTCTGAACATGTTTCAGCAAGTATTGATAACGCGTAGCACTGACTCGATAAATTCTTATTGATAAAAATATATATCAATAAAATATATCATATATTATTTTGCTTATTAGGCGATATATTCAATTGAATTACAGTTGAATTAGCACCTTGTTTTATATTAAACGTGTAAGCTGAAAATATATGGAATCCATCCCTCAATTTCATTAGCGACCTAAGTTAGATAGGTATCCTATCTAGGGGTGTCACTGGCCGGTCGCCAAATAGGTGCCAAGGTGTCTCGCTGTATCGGAAATAAACGTGGAAATATTTTGCGGTTATTCCTCTGTATTTATAGTGAAACCTTCGCTAAATGCAGTTTGAGTCTAAGATATTGTCCTTGAATAACTACTCGTATGTTCTAAGTCTTGATTCGACATTTGACACTCATTCCTATTCGAAATCTGTCTACTATATTTCTAGTTTGGCTATTAGCGCTATTTGACCTGAATTATAATAACGCTTTTTTTCTCATAGACATACACGAGTATAATACTCTAATGTGATGTTAAAATTCAATATGGCGTGTCATATCGCTAAAGTAAATACAAATGGCAATAACACGTAATATTTCTTATTTTACCATATTTTATTTTGCTTATTTGGTGATATATTAAAACATAGTCGAATTAGCCCCTTTATTTTATAACTTTGAACGTGTTAGCTGAACATATTGGTAAACCATCCCTCAATTTCATTAGTGACCTAAGTTAGATATCCTATCTAGGGGCGTCGCTGGCCGGACGCCAAATAGGTGCCAAGGTGTCTCGCTCCAATGAAAATAAACGCCTCCAGATAGATAGCTTGCGGTTATTCCTCTGTATTTATAGTGAAACCTCCGTTAAATGCAGTTTGAGTCTAAGGTATTGTAAAGAATTATGTTCCAGCTCTAGCACAACTGTGACTTGACTCACTGTCGCGCGAGATATACTACCTATCTCTTTCTGTAGAGTACTTTCAGAGAGTGACGAGTGAGACTATGTCGCATGACAAGAGTCGCTAAGCATAGGTTGTGCTAGACGGGCAGGCCTCGATTCGACGTTTGACGCTCATATCTATTCAAAATATCTTCACTATATTTCTAGTTCGGCGATAAAGCTATTTGACCGGCACCTCTAGCACAACTGTGACTCTTTCTTACGTGAGACATATTACATAAGCTATCTCTTTCCGCAGCACTGTGAGAGAGTGACGGGTGATGCTAATGTTGTCGCGCGACAAGAGTTGCGGAGCCTAGTTGTGCATGCGGGCTGAGCTATAATAACGTTTTCTTTCAATAAACTCTATTGTGTTTTTTTTTCTTCGAGAGAAGGTATCTCGAAAGTCCCATAAAGTTTTGTTAAAGTCCTTACGAGATGTATAAGATAACGAAAGACTCTTCAAATAGTATGGGCACATCTATTTCAGTTTTTATAGTAACTACGAAATACGTTTTTTTATCAATGAAGTAATTTTGTATAAATAAAAACGTTTAATTTTCTTTAATTACTACCATGCATGATTAATTTAGTACTGCAAAGGTACTAGATACATTCAGTGATAATGGTTTTAATCAAATTAAAGCAAAATGTCACATAAAACAGTCGTCTGAATTGAAGTTTGAGCCTAAAGTAAATAAATCCTGGAAATAAAAGGTAGCTTTAAACAAAGACCTTTATTTTGCTGACACGGATTTGGTAACTTTATTTAAAATTCCAATGCGTTGTCGGAACAAACGGATTTCATTCTAACTCCGTTTATTGTGAGAATATATGCAATGGATTTATTCGTGTTGGGGACAGTTTGTGTTCATACGGGGTCGATTCGGTGCCATATCCGTGGCTTTATAATTTCAATCAATCAACACGAAATAAAATATTAGGTACGATAGGTTCTCTCTTTCGATCCTAGGATCAAAGAATCAAGACTCGTTTGAGGACTGTATTGTACTGTTTGTTTATGGAAAATGCGATGCAAATGGTTGTGGGGCGTGGCGTTATGTTATAGCAGACCGCCGGTGCATCACTAGCGTTGCTTCGAACGCGCGTCGATTTTTCCCAAATAAAGGCGAAATTGACCCTAAAAATATAAATATACATAATATACACAACTGTAAAAGATTAATGGATACACTAATAATATTTTTTTGGAAAGTAGCAACATTTGACGAGTACCTACACAAAGTAATAAAAAGATAAGTATAAAGCCTTAATCTACATAACCTATAATAGTAAACATCGGTCAAGCGCGAGTGGGACTCGCGCACGAAGGGTTCCGTACCATCATCTGTAAGTTTGTTGTATGGGAGCCCCCCTTAAATATTTTATTTTATTTTTAGTATTTTTTGTTATAGCGGCAATATAAATACATCATCTGTGAAAATTTCAACAGTATAGCTATCACCGTTCTTGAGATACAGCTTGGTGACAGACGGACGGACGGACGGACGGACAGCGAAGTCTCAGTAATAGGGTCCCGTTTATACCCTTTGGGTACGGAACCCTAAAAAGGGTCATAAAAAGAATACCCCTTTTTAAAGGTCAGGTTCCCAGTATGCTGGCGTCGTTACCTATTAAGATTATATTGTATTGCGTATTATGATATAAATTATGCGCACGCAAGACAGCTAGGTGATTACAAAATGTCACTACTGCTAAATCTCAAGCGAACAATCACTGAACCGTTTTAATAACAAAATCTCATTTGATTTTGATTAAAATTGTTATCAAGCAGCGTCTAATCGTCTCACTGAGGTCGTAGACTTTCATTTAAGCTTGTCAAAATATAACAGAGAATACACTCAATTAGTCAAAGGATGATAGATTGATAGACAAATATCTGGAGGGTCGCCGCAGCATATGCTGTTGTTTGAGAAATTATTGGTGTCAATTTTATAGTTTTCTCAAACATGGAATGGAATTTCGTCATAACGTTCGTAATAACAACAGGCTTTGAAGTATCACGTTTCGGGTGGAACAATTCGAAAGAACTGTAAAGGAATTTCATATAAAATTGAAGGCCTAGGCCGGGAAGTATTTTTTTTAAACATAGCGTCTGTGTTCATGAGCAGGCTAAACACCTTAATTTTTTTAAGGGGTGTATTTTTTATTTCATTGCATATGTTTGAAAAAAGCACTAAACATACCGAGCTGTGAAAAGGGCTTGCCGGCTTCGTATCACTATCCGGCCCGGCAAGCACTTCTTTCCCGGCGACTGCAGTAATGTACTATTATTACCTTTTAAATATAAATTAGGTATTTCCACATAAAAAATAGAATCTATAAAAAAAGATTAAAAATTATAATAATAATTTTATAAAGTTCATTGAGTGACAAAGTTTCCGCGCCGGTGTACGGGTAGCAGTCCTGATGGAGAGCTCCATACGAGTTCGAAACATGTCGGGCCGTTCCTGACAATTTCACGTGAGTGTAAACTTAATACAATAGTTAGTTGTTTAATGTCCCGCGTTTCTTTTAATCAAGTGAATGAGAAACTCGGCATCGTCTCAGGGAAACAAAAACTAACGGGAAATAAGAAAAAGTGGTGATTACTCCACTAGCAAGGAGCGAAACTCTTAAATTATGAATGACCCATTTCAACATGCATTCGTTTTCTCCCAGAAAACGCCATTCACTAAACCACCATCAATCCCAACACAATCCTCGTGTGTATTTCCGTTGATGTTTTTATTAACGTGTTGTTTTTGCTTTCCTATAAGCCTGCCCATCTAATTGCAGCCCTTTTTACTGCCGGCGAAATGGTTTCGGGTCTGAATAATGTTTGAATCGTATTCCGGACGTAATTTATTAAACTTTCAGCCCGAGAATTAATGTACCTAAATGAATCCATTAAAATCTTAATGAGTACAGTGTGTTTTACATACTGAAAATTTGTGAATTAACGCAATTTCAGATAATTATTTTTAAAGTGTTCGCCATTATGTAATTTGTTACTTTTCCGTGCAGAACCTAAATTATAGTAATGAATAGTATTTTTCATTGGCGTAATAGTTCATTCCATATACACAGTCGAGTTCATTTACATCTACACACTTACGAGAACACAAATATCTGAACACGATTTTATGCTCCTGACAATAGGGTCATGTTCAGATATTTTTGTTCTCGTAAGTGTGTAGATGTAAATGAACTCGACTGTACCAACGCCCGATTCCACTTGAGTACGCCATTAGGCAGTAACAATGGAACAAAAGATAACGATGAGAACTTTATTGTTTGATAACAACGACACGTGCCAATTTGAAAAGCTGGAATCATAATGCATTTATATAAAAAATATGGAATGATTGTGGAATCGGGCCTTGCCCAGGAGCACACAGGCTGCATAAGCACTTTTACAGCCTCTATACAGCTTAAATTAGAGTTATAATGTCTGTATAACTCTTATACAACCTGTTTGCGGATGGCTTTAGGTTTTGCTCACCAGCAAAAACCTTAAGCGACTGAAAGTGGATGAAATATTGCTCGAATAGAATCGATACCGAAAGGTTCATGAGAGCCAACTACGTATCGCAGGACTCTTCTCAAGGTTCTTCGGGAACGGAAAACCGTCCGATAAGAGCAATAGTTCCTCACATTTTCTTGACCATGGACCACGTTTACTCTACGAAGGTCGAGGAGATGAGTACATACGAGTGAAAACCAGAATCATCCTGAGGGTCACGAAGTTGGAGTTTTGCCACAAAGCGAATTTTAATTTCTATGCGTTGAGGAATCCGACTGATTAAGCTAGTGACCTTGTATCTGTGTGTGAAAAGGTGTTTTGCTTTGGCGTTTCCGCGTTCGGCTACCCAACACCACGGGCTTGCGTAACATACCGCAGTAAAACATGTGATCTAGTAGTTTAGTTATTTTTGTATTTAATTGTATGTTAGTTTTAAGGTATAGCAGTATTTGCCTGACAATTGATGATTACCTATATTTTATTTTATTACTTTGTTGATCGTGGGGACCTAAAATGCACCAGCCGCGCCCGCGATGTATCGACCGCAAATCCATTTTTTTTTATATATATAACGGTAACGGTACATCATAGCGGCTGCACTTCGTCTGATGGTAAGCAAAAAGGGGAGCCCAATTCGCAATGGTAACTGACAAGAAACCAACAGTGCCATGTCACTTGACACTGCCGTGCTGGCCCGAGAGATGCTTCTTCACGCTTCGTTTGAAGGGTCCCTTGTTATAAGAAGGATGAAACACATGAGCCGGCAAAGAGTTCCATTTTTTAATAGGTTGGCAGATGAAGGAATTGCCGAATCTGAATCTGACATTAGTATGTGAATACTGAAGTTTAAAGAACCGCTTCCCCGCTCGATTTCCACGTGTACCGTGTGTACCTATCTTAAACAATTTCTAACATTTTCAACGTTGATTCTAGGAATTGAAGAGTACAATGGGAATTGACGTTGCAATTTTGAATTTCGTGAAATTTTACTTTTTTTTTAAACGGCTGCATGTGGTCGAATATCGGTTATTTTATTTAATACGTTTGCTCTTTATGACCACAAATCAAGGCTGGTATTGAATAATTAAGGTGTATGGCCCGTACTTGTACATAGGTACACAATATGGCGGTGGTACGTCATATCGAAATTTATGAAGGTAAATAAAAAGTATATCAAAATTTCCTGTGTTTTTTTTAAATATTTTAATAAAGAAGAAAGCGGTGATTACTTTATGGGCGTGTAATTTACTTACAGGTATGTATTTTTTGTTTCAGGTAAAGACTGCATCTGTACTGAACACATGCAAACAAGTAATTGGTATTTTTATGATTAAAATATAAACTCCAACTATAGTTTAACGTATTCAAAGACAATTTTATAATAAATAGTTTTAGTTGGTTTTACTTTCCATAGAGGCTTAAAACATTGATTTTCGATAAAAAAAAAATGTTTACATGCATTGAAGCCAAAACTTGAAATATGTAACCACACCTGAACCATTTAATTTTAAAATTTTTCTCTTCTCAGTAAACATTTAGTTTACGCTAGAGCAGACGAAACGGTTTTAATAAAAATGAATTAATTTGATGATGTCATATTTTAAAGCCATTACTAATATAGCATGGCATGTTTACCATTTACCAAAATATAGCTCGAAAGGGTATTTTTCAACCCACGCCATATTGCGGCGTGGGTTGAAAAATACCCACTATTATTTAAGGGTGCAATTTTTTGTTTGTGGTACTAATTCATTTTACTGGCAACGACTCATTTTTGTAACTGGCATCAAAAGTTAGTGCATGTCGCTGATGTAAACAAAGATGAAACAGGACTTCTTTAGTCTTGTTTCATCTTTGATTCCCCAAATTTTAAGTATTTTTTGCATAACAATGCTAAAACTATCCATAGTGGTGAAAGTCGAAGTTTTTTCAATAGGATTCAGTATTTATTTCGCAAGAAGAACAAATAATTGAACATAATTCCGGTAAACATTTTTTTTAATTCGGTTAATAACAAATCATCGACAAATCGCTACTGATGTTTAATAGTGCAAATATATGACTTATGCTCATTATTGCCATATGAAAGCTGTTTATAAAAGCGCCACTATCCCTGGGTCTAACAAGTGTCAGACCGGCCCACCTGATTAAAACTTGGGAGGGATCATCCTTCTCATGATATTTTTTATGATCCGTTATGATCCATAATGATCCCTCCCAAATTTTAATCAGGAAGTAAGTTTTTTTATTAGGAACTACCTTTGTAGTAAAATTTGATATCAGGCAACTTTCTAACTATAGAACACAATATGTTTCTCGTGTGTATTTGCTGGCTTTCACGGATTATTTGTAATGGAACAGCCTGAATTATGTCAGGGACATAATTATTCAGCCTCCGGCCGCCGGCCCTTCATCCGCAACAGGTGGAGTGAACGCCTGCCGTATTTTAGTTTAATTAAACTGTACCCTTACCATGAGTTGATGTGACCGTACTTGCTGTGTAAACGATTTGTACGAAGAATAACACAACGTCCCTAGTGGTTAGTTTGTAGAACTACAATTCTCCGTAGAAATCCTTTACGCAGTAAGAGAGTAGTGTCACTGTTGACGACGCGGTTGGCACAGTTTGCAGACACCTGCCTACTGAGCCGGCGGTCCCGGGTTCAAATCCCGGCCGGGGCAAATATTTGTGCGATGAACTCGAATATTTGTTCTTGGGTCATGGATGTTATATATCTATATATGTATTTATTGGAGCGGAGCGAGCGAAGCGAGCGAAGCTCCCATGGATCGACTCGAATGGACTTTGTAACAATGCGCAGATCTCAGCGAGTTCTCAACCGATTTTAGAAATTTTTGTTTTAAAATGCAAAAATTTAATTTTGCTAGGTCGTGACGAACAGAAAATTTAAAAAAAAACTCCGCTCCAATCTATGGTGCAAGCTTAGCCGGTGGCTGACTCTGCATCGACCTAGTTTATTATTTATTTACTGTCAACTTACGGTACATGGCGGTTGGAACATGGCGCTACGTAAACTCTCGTAGTGACACTAAAGTTTTTATAGATTATTTGGAACTGTTATAGCAGTTTCGTCATAATTGTACTATTGAGTACAATTTATATGTGACAGTGAACGCTATCCTAGTCGAATGCTGTACTAGTGGCGTCAAATGTGATACATTTTACACTCCGTTATGTGTTAACAAATGTTATAGCACTTTTAACTTCCAGAGCAGTTCTGTTTCGAACTTATATGGACCGTTTAAATTTTAAAGATGTCTCACGATAGTTTTAATAATATTAAATATAGATAAGTCATTCGGGACAAGTGCGGCACAAATCGCACAAATCACATAAGCTCATCTAACTTAAAAATATGTATTCAAAAGTACAGATGTTTTGTACTATTAATTAACAACATTAAATTTTTTAAACCATGGTTTTTCTGATATATTGAAATAAAAGAAAAAAAACTTCGATAAAAATGATAGCATGAAGCTGCTGGTCTGATGATGGAGCTGTAAGGTAGTCATAGGAACGCTGTAATAAGACGATGCAATCCTACCAAGTTTAGGCTATTTAGAGTCATCTCGGTGAGTAGTATGCAGATGTTCAAGGAAACAATACAATCGGTAAAAAAAAAAACTTGTCAAAACTTATCGATATAGGTTTAAGCAATTATCTAAAAAAAAACGGGGCTAAATATACCAAGTCAGTCAAAATGGCTTGACGTATTTGAACCTATTTTCGGGCGTGGCTAGATAGATGGATATCCAAAGATACGTTGGTTATCCGACTACGTTAAAAAAACTTTTACGCGGCGCGGGCACTCAGTGTTATATGGAAACCTCAGATTTCCTTTCCGAAGTATCCCATGGGAACAAATCCAGTTTAAGCCGACACAATATAGCTTATTAACCTGGGCCGAGTTATAATCCCCATTCACGGATGGCTTAGCCCGTCCTTTGTATCGGGTCGTGTTGTTGTGAAATATGTTTTTTTTTTTTCATAAAACTACGTAAGGACAGGACACCTACCTTAAAAATATGTGTTTAAAAGTACAGATGTTATCCACGTAGCAAACCGGCTGCATTAGAGCTTATACAGCACTTATACGACTTATATCAGCTGTGTAAGTATAACAGCTGTGTAAGTTGGGTATAACACGGCCACAATAGAACCTTGTCACAATGACAATGATGAGATCTCAAGGGGCTTTCATATTGACGCTCACTGTGGCAAAGTACGAAATGGCCTAGGAATCAAATTGGTTGACTGTAGGTACTAGTAATTGACAACATTTCATTTTTTTTACCGGGTCTGTTTTCCGATGTAAATGAAATAGAGAATAAAAAATTAAAACCAACCACATTTTTACATTTTCATAAATATACCAATTTATAGTTAAAAAAATTGGGCAAGTGAGAGTCCGACTCGCGCATGAAGGGTCCCGTACCTATATATATTTATATATATATAATCTATAACAAGTTTGTTGTATGGGAGCCCCCCTTAAATATTTATTTTATTTTATTTTTAGTATTTGTTGTTATAGCGGCAATAGAAATACATCATCTGTGAAAATTTCAACTGTCTAGCTATCACCGTTCTTGAGATACAGCCTGGTGACAGACGGACGGACGGTCGGACGGACAGCGAAGTCTCAGTAATAGGGTCCCGTTTTTACCCTTTGGGTACGGAACCCTAAAAATCATTTGAAAAGTGCCTGATTCTAAAAGAGCGTAGGCAACAAGTTTGGTCACAGCGCAGTAAAGCATACAGTTGGATTTAGTATAGAAATTGTACCACTGTTTTTGTAGGCTGCGACTATACCTAATTTTTTCCACAAAGTGACGTCATTTGAGTGCTGATTCTTAAACGACGCTGCTTTCACCAAAACTAGTGCTAATACTAGTGCGTATAATCAAATACAAATAATAGTTTTTGGGTTCTGTAACAAGAAAGTAATGAAATTGTTTAAACTTATCACTATTTGAAAATTTTAAATGTTGTCAATTAACATTATTTACGCCATTTCCCTATTGATCTACATTGGCACAATATTTAGGGTAAAATTACCCATGTGTTTCCTAAATAATATATTGCCGCCCCGTTAGCCCCTCAAGTACCCAGTGTGGCGAGTTGTATGCACAAGTAAATTATAGATAAATATGGCTAACCTACGTAACAGGGGCCAAATTCTGTATGTTAATAAGCGAGTGAAGCGGCAACTATTCAGTTTGGCCAACAATTCTTTCATGTGTCAGAAATTCTGATGTCCGATAGTCTATTATAAATAAATAATAAATAAATAAATATCGGACAACCTCACACAAATCGATCTAGTCCCAAATTAAGCTCAAGAAGGCTTGTCTTATGGGTACTAGACGACGATATACATACTTAGATAAATATATACCTACTTAAATACATAGAATATTAATAATATTATTCCGGCGGTTTTCGCCTACCGATCGTATTTCAAACCGATTCTCGTGAAATGTTGTGAGCATTCGTTTATATATTATTTTTTTCTATTCAGTTATTCTAATTTTTAAAAATAGCGGTTATAAGGTTTGAAAGCATTATAAAAGTCAATCATTTAAAAAAATGATAGCTAGGTCACAGAGCCACTACTTAAGAGGCTTCTAAACGGGTCATGTTTTGCTGCAATTTGTGGCCATCATTTGCATCTTGCTCTAGCGTAGTGTATCAGAGAAAGACGGCTCTAGTTGCCGGTCCCAAATTGCAGAAAAACATGGCACGTTTAGAAGCTTTAAAAAAATATGATGACCGTCAAGATGGCGCCAAACCTTTGCTTAGAAATCGAGCGTAGAAGGCCGTCAATTATGTAACTTCTTAAATCTCGCAAATCAACTTAATCAATGTTTCTAAAACCATCTTTGTACGAAATATTATAAGGTTTATATTTCGGGAAGTAACGAAGACGTTAGTGAATTAGATGGTTTATATTATAGATACAAAGTGATAGGTTATGAGTTATGAGTTCAGCATAAAAAATAATGGGGCCAAGCCTGAGTGTGATCCTTTGTTCCATATAAAATATACAGAATTTCGCACATTCCGCTCAATTTACAAATGGGCGTAAGTTGGTAGAGAAATAACGTGAATGGCGATGTTTTGTATCGGATCAGTATTGTTATTGAGAGGGATTCCTGGTAAATTGAGGACATTGCCACCTGAAAGTTTGTATGGATTGAAAAGGTCTTTTGTCAGCATTCAATATTTATGTTTTTAGGGATTTGCGGATTGATAAAATGAGGAGTTATTTTATTTTATCAGGACTGTTTCATTTAAAGCTGCAGTATACAACTTATTTAATACATTTTTAATAAAAAATAAATAAAAATAAAAATTGGTTGCCTGTAAAGTCGGTATACGGGCGAAAGTTTTACGTGACAACGACTTTGAGTGGTAAAATAATTTTAATGTGAATATTCATTCGTATAGTAGGAAGAAGGATGAAATAATAGTAACAATTTAAAACATTTATTTATACACACTACACAATCGTTTTACAATTAACTGGCAACGTGTAAACTTGTATGCAGGCGCCTGAAGCGAAATAGAAGCGCAAGACATGAACCGGTGTGTATGCCTATCTCTCTCACTCTCTCCCTCTCACTCGCTCTCATTGTGAGCGCATAACGTGAGCGGAGCGTAACGCAGTTTCTTGAAGTGTCACCCGGCAAACCAATTTATAAGACGTTGTCACGTCAAAAACATTTTTTTAGTGAAATATATTTATTATGCGAAAATTTCAAGTCTCTAACGTTGGTGGTTAGAAAAATACAGCTCTGTAACTGACGTACAGACAGACAGACAGAAAGACAGCGGAGGCTTAATACTGCAGTCAGTAGTGTAGCGCAGTCCCGTCAGTACCCTTTGGATACAGAACTCTAAAAACATTAAAAAGAGGGCTGCGACCGCAAGAGGACTAAAAAAAATTACAAAAGTTACAAAAAGGACGATTTCCTGTACATCATGTGGTAAGCAGTTAAATCTTGTCAAAGTTAGAAAAAAAAACAGCAATAGTTCTTATAATAGACAAACTGTCATAACAGTTTCGCAGGGCTTTAGATTATATGTAATCTTTGTTGTAAAATTAATAAAGAAATAAATAATAATAATAATAATAAAACGAGATTAAATCGCCGTCAAAAAGTGTTCCCGTCCCTAGTCCCTAAGTGAACGTAACATCACGTTCCAAACGTAGGGGTAATTAAACAACACTTTTTGAAAGCAATTAGGTCCCGTTTTCTTGTAATAATGTGTGAAAATCGTGCAAGTTTAAATACATCAGCAATAATGACCACATTTCAACAATCTCAGTAAATCAAAATGATGTTTTTCGAAAACAACTGGGTACTAAAAAATACCTAAATCACGGTTAATGTGCCCATAATTTTTGAATAGTTCTCTGGATGTCTCCAGGACCCCCTCAGATCCTTACCTCATGACAATGGGACCAACAAGAAAGTACTTAATACCCTTTCAAAAAAAAAATACCAAATCGGTCCACTTGAGAATCACTCCGTTTCGATATCGGTTAAAAAGGCATCAAATAAAAAAACACTACAATTCCCCGAAGTTTTATTTGTCCGAATGCATCATCATTCCTAATAAAATTATCATAATTCCGAAAACCATGTTCTTATAAAATATTTAGTCTTTTTTTGGGATATCATATAATAGCCCTAACCTAACCTAATTATATGAAACACATGATAAAATGGTGAAAATGATCGCTTCGCGTTATTTCACTTTCGGATTTGAAAATTCGGAATATTCATGGTTTCGGATAAATGAAACTTCCGAATGTTTGAGTGATCCCAAAGAAATTGTGTACTTAATCTGTAAATGTCTTCTATTATTTTTTTATCAACAAGGAAGTTTCTATTCGTATTTTTTTTTATTTCGGAATTCGTTTGGAGTGTTTCGAAATTATTGAGAATCCTAATACCCAAATAACGTGACAAGTGACGTTAAAAGATGTCAAAAAGCTTTCATAAGCTGCTGACAAATCCGATCAAATTCCTTTGCATTCACTTCCATTCGAAACAATAAAATCACATGAAATTTGAGTCCATTGAGCTCGGGCAAATTGGAATAGATACGTATTAGGAGTATTGAGAACCATTGACCTGGCAGAATTCACTGTTGCCACAGAAGAAAAATTACGAATAGTAATCCAACTATGTGTCATTTTTCGTACTTCATTCGCGCGGAGAAGAGACACGTCATAATTAGAGTCCGTCTTAGAGTCTTGTCGTGATGATGTCACAATAGGGTAGTTTGGGAAGTAAAAAACCGGCCAAGTGCGAGTAGGACTCGCGCAGCGAGGGTTCTGCACAAACCACTTTTCATCATAACTGGCCGGGTTAAGTTAAGTTTGCACCTGGTAAGTATAGCGCAGCGAACAAATACGGCGTAAAGTTTACACAACCGATCACGTTTGTTATATGGGACTTAAATATATATTTTATTCTTTTTTTAGTATTTGTTGATAAAGCGGCAAAAGAAATACATCTGTGAAAATTTCAACTGTCAGCTATCACGGTTCATGAGATACAGCCTAGTGACAGATGGATAGCGCAGTCTATGTAATACGGTCCTGTTTTTACCCTTTGGGTTCGGAACCTTGATGAATTAATGAATGAATGAATAAAAACATTTATTTCAGGCAACTGTGGCCCATAGATGCATACCTTAAAACTAACATACATATCAAATACAAAATAATAAAAATATAATAATAATAATAATAATATTTATTTAAGAAAACACAATTTACAGAAAGGTCCTTAGAAAACTAGAACACTACTCCCCGAATAGGTAAAACCTGAGCTTCAGGATAAGCAGCGCACTTATTAGTAGACTAGCTTTTGCCCGCGGCTTCGCACGCGTTAAAAAAAATACGTTCACTTGGCATAACTTGGCATTTGGCATTGGCTTGATATAACTCAAGCCCCCATATTTTTTGTTTACTGTATCTTTAGAATATTTGAATGCTTTCACGGACATGATTCCTTGTTCATTTTAGATTCAATTTCTACTTTCTTGTTTTGTTTTCTCAATGCGAGGCCTCCGACATTTTTGTGCACTGTCTCAATTGGTTACTTAAATAAAGTCATGCTCTCTTCTTTCCGTTCTGGTATATTGTCTTGCTTAGTGCCCCCGCTTTTTTGGTCATTATTTCCTTAGAATACTTAATCGTTTGTTCAGAATTGCTTTCCTGTCACCGTTTTAAGGTTTATGTATTCTCAATGTGAGCACTACTGCATTTATGTTATCTATCTCTTCAGATTACTTGAAAGTTACACCAGTCTTGCTTTTTTCTTTCCGTTTGTTATATTGTTTTTTCTTCGCGCCTCCCGTATGGTTTGGTCACCATCCCCATTTAGAATCCTTTAAAGTTTGATCAGACTTGCTTTCTTGATTCCGTTTTAGGGTTTTGTTTCTATTTAATGCGAGCACTATGCCATTTTTTTTCACTATCTTTTCACTATCGTTACTTTAAAGGTTGAGCAGAATTGCTTTCTCGTTAGCGTTTTTAAGTTTTGTGTCTTCTTGATCAACATATCTACAGGTAACTTAGGCGTTTCATTCGATTTACTTTAATTTTTCAATTTTAGCATGTAATGTTTTTTAATAGCGGGCGGCTCTGCCCCCCCGAACCCCCCGTCTTTTTCAATGCCATCTCTTCGTGTTACTTAAAAGTTTTATCAGTCTTCCTTTCTTCTTTCCGTTGTGCAAGGTTTTTTCTTTGTGCTTCCCGTCTGGTTTGGTCACCATCTGTTTAGAATCCTTTAAAGTTTGATCAGACTTGCTTTCTTGGTTCCGTTTTAAGGATTTGTGTTTTCTTAATGCGAGCACTATGCAATTATAGTTCACTATCTTTTCAGGTTACTTAAAAGTTTGATCAGACTTGTTTTCTAGTTTGCATTTTAAGGTTTTGTCTTTTCTTTCTTGATCACCATATCTACAGGTCATTTAGCCTTTCATCAGATTTGCTCATAATTTTCAGTTTTAGCATATTGCATTTTCTAAGTGCGGGGGGCTCCGCCCCCCGAGCCCCCCGTCTTTTTCAATACCATCTCTTCGTGTTACTTAAAAGTTTCATCAGTCGTGCTTACTTCTTTTCGTTGTGCAATATTGTTTTTTGCTTCGTGCCTCCCGTCTGGTTTGGTCACCACATCTTCTTCTTCTTCGAATTCTTTAAAGTTTGATCAGACTTGCTTTGTTGATTCCGTTTTATGGATTTGTGTATTATAATGCGAGCACTAAGCCTTTTTAATTCAATATATTTTCAGGTTGCTTTTATGTTTGATCAGACTTGTTTTCTTGTTAGCGTTTTAAGGTTTTACGTTTTCTTCATCACCATATCTACAGGTCACTTAACCTTTTATCAGATTTAATTGAATTTTTCAGTTTTAGCAAATGACATTTTCTGAGTGCTCAGCCCCCCGAGCCCCCCGTATTTTTTAAATACCATCTCTTCGTGCTGCTTAACAGTTTTATCAGTCTTGCTTTTTTCTTTCCGTGTTGCGATATAATTAACTTAGTGCCTTCCGTCTCTGTTAGTCACCATCTCTTTAGAATACCTAAATGTTTGGTCAAACCTGCTTTCTTGTTTCCGTTTCATTAATGCGAGTACTATGCCATTATAGTTCACTATCTTTTCGGGTTACTCAAAAAGTTGTGCAGACTTGCTTTCTCGTTAGCGAAGGTTTTATGTTTTCTTGATCACCATATCTACACGTAACTTAGCCTATCATCAGATTTACTTTATTTTTCTGTTTTAGCATGTTATACATTTTTTTTTCAATAACATCTTTTCGTGTTATTTAAAAGTTTCACCAGACGTGCTTTCTTCTTTCCGTTATGTGATATTGTTTTTTCTTCGTGCTTCCCGTCTGGTTGGGTCGCCATCTCTTTAGAATCCTTTAAAGTTTGATCAGACTTGCGTTCCCGATTCCGTTTTAAGATTTAGTGTTTTCTTAATGCGAGCACTAACCCATTTTAGTTCACTATCTTTTCAGGTTACTTAAAAGTTTGATGAGACTTGCTTTCTTGTTAGCCTTTTAGGGTTTTGTTTTTTCTTGATCACCATATATCTACAGGTAACTTAGCCTTTCATCAAAGCAACTTGAATTTTTCAGTTTTAGCATGTAGTATTTTGTTAGAGCGGGGGGCTCCGCCCCCCGAGCCCCCCGGTTTTTTCGATACCATCTCTTCGTATTGCTTAAGTTTCATCAGCTTTGCTTTCTTTTTTCCGTTGTAAGATATTGTTTTTTCTTATTGCCTCCCGTCGCTGTTAGTCACCATCTCTTTAGAAATACTTAAAAGTTTAATCAAACGTTGTTTGAGATATTTTATATTTTGTCTAAACACATACTGACGCTGAACGGCCCTCGAGCTGTCAACTTAAACTTTGCATCAGCTGTATTAAAATTAATGAAATTAATTGTACATAGAAATAACATTTAAATGTATCACTCATTATACTTCAAATTTGTGTAAGAGGTCGTAGTAGACGTAGTAATATAGTGAACGTATGTTATAACGCGAGCGCAGCGGGTAAAAGCTAGTAAAACAATACACAAATTACAGACCAATCCACTCACTTCGCCATTGCGAAAACTCTGCTGCGGACGGCACCTCGGGGAAAACTACTGTTTAAAGCTCACAGATGGCGCTACTGGTAGCACTTATGCGCGTATAATATTTCATTAACTTTCCGTAAATATTTATACGTCAAAGGTTAAAATTGATTTTAAATAATTTTATTTTGATTATTGTCTCTCAAGAAAGTAAAAAACAACTTATTTATTCATTTCAAATTTTCTCCGCGTCTCAGTACGTTTATGAAAAGAGGGTCAATATTTATAAACTACTGAGTAAATACATGAATTTAAATGCAATAATAGAGTGGTAGTTCCCATTGTTGCATCGCGAAATTAATAATAACAAAATTGTGTTCAGTTTTGTTTCATAAAATGATCATTTCGTGTACCACTAACGCCATCTACTGCCCCGGTGTCCGTAACTCGGCGACTCGTCCAACCTCAGAGGCTATTGTCCCCCGGTGGGTAGCGCAGGCCAACCCCCGCGGGGTATGCGTGTTTCTAAATTCAAATTCACGACGCTGATGGATGACGCTATGAGATGCACACGACTTCATTCGCGTATTTTTTTCTTTACCGTAGACGGGAAAAACTATCCTATAACCATCTTCGGATGTCCAGCTATCCCTGTACCAAAAATGGTTAAAATCCGTCCAGACATTTCGGCGTGATTATAGGACAAAGGATTTTATGAAAACAGATGGCGCCAGGTTGGCACGGCGACGCGTGTCCATACAAAACAACTAAGTATCAAGCTGCATCACGCTATCAATATTTTTCCTGAAATCATGACCTCCCTCCATAGAAAAATTATTTTCAGTACAAATTTAGGTTTTTATAATAGTATAGATATCATTTTTAATATTTATTGTTTATTGTTTTAAACTATTCAAAGCACCTTGAAAAATTATTTGCTCATAGTACTACCTGAACATATATTAACGACATCTATTAAGATGACAATAAATTATTTTCATCTACAATGTTACTAATAATATGACCTGTCATAATAATTTCCTAAGTAACGCCATAAGATTCAGGTGTCAACTTAACTCAATCGCGTACGTCAATAATGGCGACAGCACCACTGAACGGATACGTGATGGCCTCACTGTTTTGTTATCCGTGGTATTATGAATAAGGAAGCAAAGGAAAATGCATGAGATGACACGGTTATTATTACAGTAGTTTCTTAGTGGTTCTGGGTTCAAATCCCGGCTAGGTGAAATCCTTTCTACATTGTAAATTTAATGATTTTGTCTTGTCTCAAATCATGGTTGTTTTTAATACAAAATGCATACATTGTCGAGCAGCAACTCTCAATAACTGATACACTGCTGCTTACTTTTGTATGCGATCAATATTCAACAACTTCGGTCGTAATTCTCGAAGTCCAGTAGGCTTGTGCCGAATCGTGGTCACAGGTCAGGCACGCAACGACGTGCATCGACTCTCGGGTACCGTGTCGAGGGGCGCATCATTGTATGGAGCTGGTGTTATTAACTCAGGAAAAATCTTAACAGCGCGATGCAGCCGATAGTATGGAGATTTTGTCAAAGTAACAACGCCATCTAGCGGAAAATTGGGTAGTTGAGAACAAAATCTCAACACACAGTTAAAAATAAAGAATGACTTATATATTTATTATTTTGAATAGATTTTATATATACAAAAACTACATAGAAGCAAAATTGTGGCTAAATATATCGTATATTTATCGTTTATTATACATTTCGCTACCTTATTAGTAAGTTAGGCCAAACACAAACAATACCAAAATTTGCGCCTAATGTTCTAAATGTTGGTTGGTAAAACATATTTAGAAATGTATTTAATTTACTTAAATTGATTCGAAATTGTTTTATTTCAATCACACTCGATAAAATAGCATAAAAAAATCTGTTTTATTCATTAACATTCTTTATTGCGTCTCCAGGCTTTTTTATGGTCAATACTTACAAACTACAGAAGAATAATAATTGCATATTCAATAAAAGAGCATTAGTTCCTATTGTCGCAAATTGTGTTTTTAAAGAAATGTAGGTATGTTTTTTTTGAGCATGAGACAATTTACAACGAACATTGCAATCATATTTTCGTCTGTGTTGGTCGATAATTGGCGCCATCTTTTCTAGTAACTCAACGCCTCATGCAACCTTAACCTTATTGTTAGAATATCAGTGGGCCGCGCGGAGGTATTATGTCAAATTCATACTTTTTAGTTTTTGTACACGTAAGAGCCACGCGGGGGTCGCGTCGTTCTAA
Organism: Apotomis capreana; assembly: GCA_947623375.1. Lineage (NCBI taxonomy): Eukaryota > Metazoa > Arthropoda > Insecta > Lepidoptera > Tortricidae > Apotomis > Apotomis capreana. Next base: position 9,222,075 of record OX392519.1, on the reverse strand, counting down.
ATTCAAAATCACAAACGCTGTCATTATAAGGTTACACATTGTAAGGAAAATATTTCATGGAATTTATGTTTTCAGAGATAAATATTAATCATAATAAAAAGTATCCTATAACCATCTTTGGATGTTCAGCTATTCCTGTACCAAAATTGGTAACTTTTTATCCAGCCGTTTCGGCGTGATGCGAGGACAATGGTTTTTTTGAAAACAGATGGCGCCAGGTTGGCACGGCGAAGCGTGTCCATACAAAACAACTATCCGGCTGCATCACGCTATCGAGATTTTTCCTGAAATCATGACCTCCCTCCATAGAAAATTTATTTTCAATACAAATTTAGGATTTTATAATAGTATAGATGTTCGAAATGTAATGTGTTACAATTTTACACTTAATCTAGCTAATTATAATTACTTATACTATACGGTGTGTGTGTGTGTATGTGTGTGTGCGTGTGTGTGTATTAGTGTGTATGTGTGTGTACGTGTTTGTGTGAAATTAATTCTGCGTGCACTTACTAAGATTTCTTATTGTTTGTTATATTGTCAGGCAAGAATAGTTAAAATCTCTTCTGTCTCCTCGTAGCTTTTGTTTTGTAGCCAGCTTGTGACTGCTATTTTGCAGTCACGTTTGGTCATAGGGTATATGTTCAGACTCTTATTTAAGCTATTGTAAAGAAAAGGCCCGTTAAAACTATAGTATTTCTTAATAAAGTTAGTTTGAAACTTTGTATCTCTTCTTCCAATATATTTGGGTCTACGGGAATCACCTAGATTTGATTTGTCAAATAGATTTGCGGAATGATACCTAAGGACAACAGAAAGAATAAACAGTTGTCTCGCATTTAAAACTTTGCAAACTTTGTATAGCATTTAATAAGTATCTAAACTAGGTCACATTTTTCAACAGCGACGTGTTACGCGTGTTCGAAGTGTCAGGTAGCCGTCCACGGAAACGCCGGAACATGACACCTTTCGGCCAGTACTGTTTCTTGGTGAAGGTCGCTAGTTGGTCCGTCGGAACTCTCAGCACGAAGGAATTAAAACTCACGTCGTGGCGAGACTCCAATTTTACGACCCTCAGGATGACACCGGACTTCACCCTTACATATTCTACGATATCTTCAGCCTTCGTAGTGTAATGTAGCCGGGGCACATAGAGCAGCGTCGTTGGTAGAGCGGGACGCAGCAAATGTTTAGGCCCAGTCGGTGCGGTAACGCACTGATTTCGACAGGCTGGCTTCTTCTTTTCGACCTTCATGAAGCCATCCTTGTCGCATCAGGACTCTCTTGGAGCCAGCATTGGCAGGTCCTTTTTTACGGGTTCCTGCAACCCCCAATGGCGTTACGGAAACCTAGTCTAAAGTGTCTTGTGCTGTTTTTGGCAAGGATTTTTTTGTGCTACTTGCCGAAGCATGCAATTTCCAAAATGGTCTTGTGCCCGTAAACGTGTGAAAGCAAAGCCCTACTGATTATAATGCCTTGTCTGTGAAAGGAGGAAAATTGTGTCGAATTCCTACACATTACCTGGCTTTTCGTTCAGGAATAAAGAATTGCCTTAACGACTGGAAATGACGGGAGATTTAAGAAGCGATTGATGTCAAGGACTTTTTTATTCACCATTTGAGTGCGGATTTATAGGAATTCGCATTTGTTGACACTACATTAGTGAAAATTTCATGACAATTTTGTGTATAGGATCTTGTTATAATGTGTCTTGTATGGGCTTATTTCAACTTTTATGTGGAAGCAAAAAACGTTGGCATAACAAAGACAGTTGGCAGTAAAAGCTTGTTTCCAAAAGATTATTTGATAAAAAAAGAATTTAATAGAGAAAGTGGTATTATTACTGACCAGTAATCTCTTCCTAACAAACTACCGATGATGGAAAATAAAATTGCTGCTCTTCACGGTTCTTTACCCAAAAGGTAAAAACGGGACCTATTACTAAGACCCCACTACTGTCCGTCCGTCTGTCTGTCCGATTGTCAACAGGCTGTATCTCATGAACCGTTAGTTAGACGATATTTTCACAGATTATGTATTTATGTCTGTTGCCGCTATAACAACAGATACTAAAAAACTGAATAAAATATCTAAAAGTGAACCATAAAGTGTTTGGCAATCAAGCACTTAAATAATCTGCTTTGAGTGGTTGAAATTTAAAGTTTAAATAATGGGTTTAGCGAATTAAGCCTAGTACTGTGATTTCATTTAAGAACTTATGTTTCACATGGATTATTGATCATAAATCATAATCAACATGATGTTTGAAAAGTGAGTGCTTAACACTTTTGCAACCAGACAAAAAAGTAAGACATACCCCAGAAACCGGCCTAGCCGACTTTTATAGCATCAACCCCGGCTACCGGGTTGGCCGGCATCTGAACAAATTTAGAGCACCCGGCCTCCGGGTTTTTGGTGTCGAAAGTGTTAATATAAAACAATTATTGTATTGTGTTGATTTCACAGTCAACAGTGTGTTACTTACAGTATATCCTCAATTGTCATGGAACGATTTACTGCTCAAAAAAAATATGAAAATGGGTTAATATGGTAAAATATCACTCTTTAAGACTGCTTACTAAAACTGAGTTACCGTGCATTTGGAACATTTATTTGTCAAAAGTAGTATACATAAACGATCTTAACGATGACTAGATTCTCCACTTTCTGTCAATAAGTCAGACGTACAAAAAAAGTAGCCGTGACATTCACATTTCTTCTTTTTTAAATTTTCCTCATTAGTTTCATGTGGACTAAAGGAAATGACAAAACACACACCGAGGTTTCGAAAAAAACATTTCTTAAAAGAACTATATGACTTAAAAAACTATTATTCGTCAATTCTGAGTCCACATTTGGGTTCAAAAAAGAAATCATACAATTTTCGTACCTTCGAAGTCACATATTTCAAAAAATATATTTTTGTTTTTTTTTTCTTTGTATCATGACACATTGAGCTAATTTTATTCATATAATTACACTATGTTGTATAATTCAACATCAGTCACATCCCCTTTTATAAAAGTAATTTTTATAATAGTAGCTACGTATGCAACTAACGCTATTATTAACATAATTATCTCTTAAATTGTAACAAACACAAAAATAACATTAAAATTGCTTGAAAATTGTTAAAAAAATAATCGCAACATAAATCATAAAAATAATTTTGTGATACCATCTGGCAGCGAAACGAATAAGTGAATTTATTCGTCAGAGGATTCTGCAGTAGTCACTTAACAGTTGAAACAGTCGGAGTAAGCCATGAAATTTCGTAACGTGTATTACTTAATGTTACTGTCAGCCGTACATTGTTTTTTTAAGGTAAGTAAACATAGTTGTTATTAAATATTTAAGGGGGCTCCCATACAAGAAACATGATCGGTTGCGTTACCTCATTTGTATCCGGCGCCATACATGGTGCAAACTTAACTTAACCTGGCCAGATAAGTGTTTGTACGGAACCCTCGATGCGCGAGTCAGACTCGCACTTAGCCGGTTTTTAAATTCATTATAATTACTATCGTGTGCATGGGTCATTAGACCGTCCCCCGCAACGGACGTGACGTAACATTTTCGTAGTTAATTAACTCAGAGCCTGTAATTAATGATAGCAAATGCAACAGTAAATGCATCATTATTAACCTGTACAAAATTGAAATATTTGCATTAAAATTTTGTCTAATAATAAAACGTGTATACTAATTGTATTTTAATTGGCATTTGTTGTGATATTTTGATCTCAAGAATATAATAGTATGCTAAAAAGCGTGCTATGAGTATGCTTAATATGAGCATGCATAAGCAAAATTCTGTTCAACTATGCTCCATATACATTGCCAATTGATAGGAAAAATATATTCTGTGGAATAGAATAGTATGCTAAAAAGCGTGCTATGATTATGCTTAATATGAGCATGCATAAGCATAATTCTGTTCAAGTATGCTCCATATACATGCCAAATCTTCCTGTCCCTTTTATTAAGCACCATGCGGGTGGCTGTTTGATTTTCCATAGTTTTGTTTAAACTGGCCCTTCTATCAAATGGCATATGTATTTGGAGTGTTTGCTTTGAGCATGCTTATTCAGGAGCATACTTAAAACTAGCATGCTTATTGCTAGCAAATATAAAAAGTTCATAAGCATGCTCATATTAAGCGTACTCACAGCACGCTTTTTATAGCATGCTATTCTAGAGCATATGTAAGAGTACCTATACACACGCTAGTAGGTAGCATTTGCTTAATAATAGCATGCTTTCGTGCTATCCTAACTATTTTAGTAACTTCTACGGAAATACTTTACTAAGGTGATATATGATAGATGAATATATTGTTAATCACAACCCTTTGGGTAAGATATGTAGTGGCCTACCAGGTGTTGATGTCAATAAAACACTGCACTTACAGTTTTATCGATGTATTGTCCAGGCAGACACAAATAATCCAATACAGAAGGCACAGAAGAGCAAGAGGCACAAGCACAAGCACAGATATAGTTCATAGGCAGAAAAACAGTTTATAGGAAAGCACGGAAGTAGAAAACAGGCAGTAATTTATAGTAAATAAGGCAAAACAATGCAAGCCGCGTATACAGATAGCGAGAGCGTTCAGCGTGCGTTCGGCGTCGCATATGTGTAGTGACTGCTTTGACCTCTAAGCATGCGCGCGGGCGCAGCGACGTTGTCCAGCCGGTTTGACGCTAACGGCTATCGGTGCGGTGCAGTAGGTCGATAATGAATGTATCGATATATTTATCGATATATCGATACTCGACCGATAGGTAGGCATTATGTATGTAATATGATGGCTTATAATATTATGTATGTATTTATATGTATACGTGTATATTTGTATGTAATTATATATATTTATAAGAATTATATTTGTGTATATAAATACTATGTATTGTACGTGTGTATTATATTTGTATGTGTAAATGTAACTTACGACTGAGTAGGCCACATCACTCCCCTCCAGAGACCGTCAAGGGCGATAATAGTCTGGAAACTTCACCTGACGACCGGAACGGGTAACATACTGATGTATTTTGGAAGTAGGTACAATAGGAGCAGGATGTTCCCTATCACCATCAGCAGACAATGTAAAGGCTGGTTTAAGCCTATCTATAGAGACTGACTTCTCCTTATTTTTCAGCATTATTTTAAATACCTTATCCCCACGTGATAGGACCTTATAGGGTCCGGTGTATGCTGCTTGGAGAGAACCTCGCAATGCGTCTTCACGCAGGAACACGTAATCGCAAGTTTTGAGTTCTTTGTAAACAAAAACTTTAGATTTACAATGTCGGGCAGCTGGTATTGGCCTTAGCTTTTCGGCGAAGCTTCTGAGCCTAGCGGTAAATTCGGTTATGTCCGTGGTACCACCTGTTCCTGAATCAAAGAACTCGCCGGGAAGCCTTAGTGTTTCACCGTAGACCAGCTCCGCTGCAGATGACTGTAGGTCTTCCTTAAAAGCTGTTCTCACTCCCAGCAGCACCCAAGGTAACGACTCTGTCCACTTCTCGTTCGCGTGACATACAATGGCCGCTTTCAGTTGGCGATGGAAACGTTCAACGAGACCGTTGCATGCAGGATGGTAGGCTGTCGTCCTTTTGTGCTTGAATCCGGCTATTTGTGACAGACACTGGAACAACGTGGACTCGAATTGACTGCCACGGTCAGTCACGATATCTGTAGGGCAGCCGAATCGAGCTATCCAGGTCGACAGCAGGGCCTTCGCAACAGTTTCGGCCGTGATGTCACGTATAGGTACTGCTTCCGGCCAACGAGTAAACCTGTCCACCGCAGTAAGGCAGTACCGGTAGCCGCACGAGAGAGGAAGAGGGCCGACCAGGTCGATGTGAACCTGCTTAAACCGAGCACGTGGTAGGTTGAAAGTGCCAAGGGGGGCAGTTACATGCCGATTAACCTTTGCCCGCTGGCACTGCAAGCATGCACGCGTCCACTCCCTGCAATCCTTCTGCACCCCTGGCCAAACAAACCTCTCAGCAACTAACTTAGCAGAGGCGTTGGAGCCAGGATGACTAAGCGAGTGAAGGCTTTCGAATACCTGTTTACGGAAGGGCTTGGTAACATATGGCCTGGAGGTTGGGGTACTGACGTCGCAGTACAATGGCAACCTACCACCGGGTACATGTAGTTTCCGCAGCTGCAGGGATGATCCTTCAGTGAGAAGTGCTTGCAATTCGGGGTCAGACGCCTGACTTTCGGCCAATGCTTCGAGGCTTACAGGCGCTCCCAGTTCTTCAATACGTGACAAGGTATCGGCTACAACATTATCCTTCCCGGATATATGCCGAATGTCAGTTGTGAACTGGGAGATGAAATCGAGGTGTCTATACTGCCTTGGTGAACAGTTACTTTTTCGTTCGTGAAATGCGAAACTGATGGGTTTGTGGTCAGTATAGACGACAAAATGCCTGGCCTCGAGCATGTGCCGAAAGTATTTAATGGCCTCGTAAATTGCAAGCAGCTCCCTGTCATAAGGTGAGTACTTGGTCTGCGAGGGAGAGTTTCCTGGAGAAGAACGCTAGCGGCTCCCAAGCGTCGTCCTTAAGCTGCTGAAGGACTGCTCCTATGGCTTTGTCAGAAGCATCTGTCACCACAGCAAGCTTTGCCGAACAGTCAGGGTGAGCCAGCAGGGCAGCATTGGTCAAGCTCTCCTTGCAGGCCTCGAACGCTGCTAAGGTATCTCCTGCCAGAGTGATGGGCTGAGTGCCTTTGACGGTACCGGTTAACAGAGCGTGAAGAGGGCCCTGGATTTGGGCTGCTTGAGGAAGGAATCTCCTATAGTAATTCAGCATACCCAAAAAACCTCTCAGCTGTCGCACATTGGTGGGAGGTGGGAAGTCCTTTACAGCCTGTACCTTAGAGTCCAGGGGTCTGCAGCCATTTTGCGAGATCTGGTATCCTAAAAAAGTTACCTCTTTTTCGCCGAAGACACTTTTGGATGTGTTGACCATCATGCCGTAGTCCTTTAGCCTTTGAAAGACTGTTCGCAGATGCTCTTCGTGCTCGGCTTCGCTATTGGAGTAAATGAGGAAGTCGTCCAGATACGAATAAACAAAATCGAGACCTCTGGTTATCTCGTCTACAAAACGCTGACAGGTTTGGCCCGCATTCCGAAGTCCGAAACTCATATAAGGAAATTCGTACAACCCGAATGGAGTTGTTATGGCGGTCTTCGGAATGTCCTCGGGGTTGACAGGTATCTGATTATAAGCTTTTTCCAGATCTAATGTGCTAAATATAGTGCAACCGGCAAAATTATGAGTAAAGTCATGGATATGCTTAATCGGATACCTGTCAGGCACCGTCCGGGCGTTCAGCTTACGATAGTCGCCGCAGGGACGCCATCCGTTATTCTTTTTTGGCGCCAGATGAAGTGGAGATGCCCATGAGCTTTCCGACGGTCTAGCTGTACCGCAGGCCAGCATAGACTGAAACTCTTTCTGGGCGATCTTGAGTTTGTCTGGCGCTAAACGACGAGGAGGAGAAAATACTGGGGGGCCTGGTGTCGTTCGTATGTGGTGTACTGTGTTATGTGGTGTAGGGTGGTGTCTACCTGCCGGTCGAGTGATCTCAGGATAATCGTTGAGGATCTTATGATACCGTGTCTCACCAGTCACCACCTTCACCGACGAAACGCTTGGGCAATTCGCTGACGTAGCAATAGCTGCAATAGAAGTGAGGTTATCAATTAATCGTTTATTGCGACAATCTACAATAATATTGTAAAAATTTAAAAAATCAACCCCTATGATTGGCTTTGTTACGTCAGCGACTACAAAACGCCATGGAAAGGTCCTACGTAAATTGAGATCTAGGTCTAAAGTGACATAGCCATATGTGTTAATACTAGAACCATTAGCAGCACACAAGTTGTAGTTAGTCTTTGAACGACGTTCACGAAGAGCCGACCGTGGGAAGACACAGAGGTCGCTTCCGGTGTCGACCAAAAACTGCATCTTCGAAGATCGATCGGTCACGAACAGGCGGCCAGTTGAAGATGTGGGGCAATCGTCCGCCGCCATTATCGACCGCCCCTCGGGTTTTCCGCCGTGTAGTCACAGGGACGAGTACACTTCGCAGCTTTCTCTCCAAACTTGCTGTGGTACCAGCACAAGGGGTACTTCCTGTAGTTGGACTGGGATCGCTGTCTGGAACTACTGCGCCTGCCTCGCGAACCTGATGCTGGAGTATGGGATCTGGAGTTTCTCCCTGTTCCTGATGCTTTCAGATTCTGGAACTCTCTACGAAGCTCTGCCACTTCTCTCGTGAGGTCACTGATGAGCGAGCTGGGTACTGCATGGCTCACTGCTGCCACTTTCGGTGAAGATGAAGCGAGGTCGTTTGCTCTGTCAGCTAAGTCCGCTAAAGATTCCAGATTTGCGGATTCTGGCTGACCTGCGAGGACCGTCTCGTCTGGATTCCGTAGGGTAAACGATTTATCCACATCGTCTTCATAAAATCCTCTGTGACGCCGGTACCGGCGAGACTTTGGAGGTGTCGGAGGAACTGTGAGGGCTTTCGGTCTCCAAGCTCCTCGTGCATCATCAGCTGCTGGATCCTCTTCTCCTTGGAGTCGCTAAGCCTCTTTATTAGCTCACTCTTCAGCTTCTCGTACTTATCGGTCGCAGGCGGATTAATGATCACATCCTTAACTGCCTTAGAATGGTGATTGTCGAGATGCCCAATTACATAATTGAATTTAGTCAAGTCACTGGTTATGCCGGATAAGGTGAATTGACCTTCGACTTGAGCGAACCATATATCGGGTTCTTCAGGCCAAAAAGGTGGTACTCGTACGCCGACTTTGTAAACATCGACAGGTTTTATCGATATGCCCCCATCACTAGTGCTTTGTCCTGGTTGCCGGGCGGGCTCAGCTCTTTGCTCTTGTGACATTGTGTCTTTCTAGGGGTCACCAGTTTGGGTAAGATATGTAGTGGCCTACCAGGTGTTGATGTCAATAAAACACTGCACTTACAGTTTTATCGATGTATTGTCCAGGCAGACACAAATAATCCAATACAGAAGGCACAGAAGAGCAAGAGGCACAAGCACAAGCACAGATATATTTCATAGGCAGAAAAACAGTTTATAGGAAAGCACGGAAGTAGAAAACAGGCAGTAATTTATAGTAAACTAGCTGTGCCCCGCGGTGTTACCCGCTCATCCCACGGGAACACTACATTTATTCGGGATGAAAAGTATCCTATGTCCTTCCCCGGGACTGAAACTATCTATATACCAAATTTCACCTAAATCGGTTCAGCGGTTTAAGCGTGAAGAGGTAACAGACAGACAGACAGACAGACACACTTTCGCATTTATAATATTAGTATGGATAAGGCAAAACAATGCAAGCCGCGTATACAGATAGCGAGAGCGTTAAGCGTGCGTTCGGCGTCGCATATGTGTAGTGACTGCTTTGACCTCTAAGCATGCGCGCGGGCGCAGCGACGTTGTCCAGCCGGTTTGACGCTAACGGCTATCGGTGCGGTGCAGTAGGTCGATAATGAATGTACTTATCGATATATTTATCGATATATCGATACTCGACCGATAGGTAGGCATTATGTATGTAATATGATGGCTTATAATATTATGTATGTATTTATATGTATACGTGTATATTTGTATGTAATTATATATATTTATAAGAATTATATTTGTGTATATAAATACTATGTATTCTACGTGTGTATTATATTTGTATGTGTAAATGTAACTTACGACTGAGTAGGCCACAACCCCTTCCTCCTGTCAAAAAGCCGGTATGTCTATCCTGTGTATCCTAACAGAATTTGAAAGTATAATTTACCATATTTACCACAACTGGATTCAGCTTAATCACTTTTTAAAAACAACGCCCAGTATCTCTTTTGCCGCTTTATCATGCCTAAATAACTGGACCGATTTAAGTAAAACAATTTAAACGGATTATATTATATCACGTATCGTGTATTATTCTATAAATAAATGTGTGGCAACCAAGTTATTTTAGCTGCCAAGAGAATTATTTTAGATGCCTAGTAATAAGATGCTAACTTATTATTTTAGCTGCCAAGAAAATTATTTTAGAATAAAAACACTTTATTGCACATGAAAACAATATACAAAAACTCGAAAACAATACATGTGTACAAAGGCGAACTTATCGCTATTAGAGAGGGATTACATAATTATAATAATATCATGAAGCATTTTTTTATAGTTAAAGAAATAAATTATTTTAGTTGCTAAGATGCTAAGTTATTATTTTAGCTCCCCGAAAAATTATGGATATACCTTCCTCAGTGCTGCCTCTGTTCACAGCTGTGCCGTCTAATTCTTTGTACACATCTTCGCGCGTCCTAGACAGCGCATACATTATGCATGAAGCATGGGCGCCATTTTGAGATTTCTTGCATTAGTAAAGCGGTATGGCACGTGAGTCGTTATGTTTCACATTTTGAGGTGAGTTTTAAAGTATGCTGTAAAAGGATTAGAGTATGAAATAAAATACTCATCACGTTGGGAAAACAAAATTCTACAGAAATTTGAAATGTAGTAAGTGTAAGCAAAAAATAAATAGGTATAGGGATTAAAGCGGAGGCGGAAATTTAAGGCGTGCATCCAATGCATCCTCTGATCGGATGGTTAAGTTTAACCAGCAATCAAAAAGGGTTTGATTTTTGGTGTCTATTTTTTTTAATAATATCGCAAATAAAATTCTTATTCCCGAACATGACCCTATTCTGTATCGATGATATACGCTAAATTTAGAATTAAGAGGCCTAATTCCTTTTACAACTTATGTTTTTTTTTTTTATATTAAGACAAATGTATTGTTAATTTCAACCAACTTTTTGAAGTGAATACGACTTTTCCCTGAGTTAGTAACATAGCTATTTCATGCTTTCATTGCAGGCTGTCGAAAATAAGTTGAAAAAAAAAACAGTTTTTATTCGTGAATTTTCACAATTTCGAGTAGTTTTTGAAACAATAACTAACTATCAATGAATATTATCAATGAAAAATTCAAACTGTAGGTTTTAAATATATACCAATTAATTGCTATGGCCCTGTTCCAGGTAGTAGCATTGATAATATGTTAAGAAACATGTTTAATGTAAAAAATGTCTAAAGCAATCAGCATTTTTGAACGGATTAGGAGCCATACTATCCATACTCCCGCTAAGTGTAGTTAATTCTGTTTATTACAATTTGTAAACTAAGAATCACATTATCTTTTGGCAATGATAAAAGCTACCTCTTAAGGGTCTGAACCCCGATCATTGCCAGGGACAATAACAATATTAACCCCTTGCCACCTGTAATAACAGTAGTAATTACGTTTGAGCCACTTCTTAGCGCACTATACAGCCGATGTATCAGTCTGACACGGGAAAACGATATTTAGGTATCATCATCAGCCTGTTCTTGTCCACTGCTGGACATAGGCCTCTCCAACTGCACGCCATTGAGAACGATCCTCGGCTACTGTCATCCAGCTCTTGCCAGCCAACCTGCAAAGATCATCGCTCCACATAGTGTGAGGGCGTCCCACACTACGCTTGCCGATCCACCGTCTCCACTCAAGAACACGTTTACCTCACCAGTTATCGGTTCTTCGGCTAATATGACCAGCCCACTGCCACTTAAAATTGCTAATACGGTGAGCTATATAATATCGGTAACTTTGGTTCTCTGACGGATCACTACTTTCGTTCCGAATTCGACACTTCAGAGAAACTCCGAGCATTGCCCTTTCCATAGCTCTGTGAGCGACTTTTAATTTGTGGACCAGCCCAACCGTGAGTTTCCTCGTCTCGGCACCGTATGTGTTTATGTTTAGGTATATGGCCAAGTTTTATACAAAAAAAAAACTTATAAAAAACTCCCGTGCGTCTCCGACATATTAAAATACATACGAAACGGGTTTACTCACGTCTTAGATGTCGAATATCGCTCGACCTAGATTCGAATCGGTACGCGATTCATGTTCAGGAGCTACGACCAGTCGCGGCGGCGACCAATCGAAGACTAACGCGCTAACGCTTTCTCCATCGGCTGCTAGATGGCGTCACCAGCGGGGGCGAAAATCTGCCCTCATTATCACACACAATGTCAATTACCGGGTTGCACACAATACTCACTACGTCACTTGCTAAGGTCTCGTCCACACTAGCTAGCCGGCGTAGTTTCAAAAAACCGTTCCAGCCGGGGGCACTGACCATTCACAATCTCCATTAAAATGAATGAAAAACTTTTCTCTCGCCACTACAGTTACCTTATCCAACCGAATGTAGTCGTATCTTATTATGTCTGAGTTTATTTTGCCGCCTTTCTTATTTTTAAACATACGGAGTAGGTATTGAGTTCCATGTGTAAACGCACCAAAAATGATACCATAGATTATTTTTTTTATTTTTTATTTCGCAAGTATGTTTTCTGAATGATTTATTTTTTCCTTAATCAGTTGAATGTGAGTAGGTAGGTAAGCAAATTTAAAAAGTTACAGCCGGACAACAATGGCTTTACATACTTACCTTATTGGCCTAGGCCAGGAAGGAATGCAAGTGTCATAAATGAGAAACTTTGCGTCTTCATTTCAAACCAACAACGGATACATTTCCAAGCATGATTAAGAAAATGATTTTTTTTAATACCTATTAATTCTGACTATTAGTCGGCCTGACCGTATGTCACGCTACAGTGAAGGAGGCTTGCGATTGCGTTAAGTGGTTCGGGGTAGGAAAGCCGTTTCTAAGAAATTATACGCGACAAGTTAGGACTGATACTCGGCGAGCTGCAAGTACAGTCATAAATACCTGCCCTAAGTGCGGTGAGAGCCAACCTGTCTACGAGTACATGTGCGGAAAATTGTAATTATATTATACTAGTAATTCGGAATTGTATCTTACACGTTGAGTAGACCGTACGTAATTGGAGTCTGCTGTTATATTATAAAAAAGTCTTAAGTTCAGATGAAACTTTCTATTTTAAGTAAAAGAAAAAAAAATTAAGAATATCTAATCTGATCCCGTTCTCAAACTACCAGAGAGTTAGGGCAGGTACATAGCAGGCATGTTGAGACAGGTGAAATACGTATAGTTACTTAACTGGAACACACAAAAACTTTGAGACAGAATTAAAGTTACTACGTTCAGAAAAAAGCGCAAACCATAGAGTTTACTGAATGTATTCAAACCGAGACGGAGTTTATACTTGTATAGACTCGAGAAATCGATGGCAAAATAAAATTACATTTAATGACAATATTCAACCAGAGAACGGTGTGATAGAAATCCGTTTAGCTGCATCTCAGTTCAATTGCTTCTCTATACCGATCTCAATTGCTAATGTGCTATTATACTGGTCCAACTCGCACTTTGATATGTAACAGGCTATTTACATAATAAGGCTTTTATTCGACTGCTATAGCAGTTCAAAGATACTCTGAATAAAAGGTATGGTTTTTCTTCGATATTGGAGCCTTTGAAGATTAAATTTCGAAGGGATTTCAAAATGAAGATTGTTTTTTAGTTGCAATTATTCAGGCATGATATGAGTATTAATATGCCATAATATTTGTAATATTTACTCGAGTAGTAAGCTGTATTAAGAGCATACGCAGCCAATTTAATCTGTTGCTGATTAGCGTTAGTACATTTGGTAGCATACCGTGCCGTGTACCAGCTTACCGTGGTTCTAAAATCCATGAAGTCGATAATAGTAGTTTATGTGACTGTACATAATGAAGGGTATTAAACACGAGCGTGGGTTTATGAAACGAGCTGAAGGCGATTTTCATAATAACATCACCCGAGTGTTTTAATGCCTAAACATACACTACTTTATCTAGCCACATATCATAAGCTTCCATGATGCATTCAGGAGCCGCCCATTATGACCACTATAAAAATATAATGTTTTGTTAGAACTAATTTCATATATATCATATCAGATATCAGGAGGCGTCGCGTCGCCGAAATATCTATATCATCTTGATCGCTCATTTTATGGTTTAAACTCAACAAATCGAACAATTTGATAGAATTATTAATTCACCGTAGAGGTAAGACTTTTAATTTTTTCCATCTGGTTATTACGGGTACGGTCGGCAAAGATATGTTTAGAGCCATTTATTTAAAAAGCCTACCTCTTTACGGTAGGTTTAATAATAATATATTCTATACTAACTAAGAACTAAAACTAGTTACGCTCAATTAAAATCAGTTTAGTCAGTAATTTAATTTAAACTTCGACTATGACTTTGAGAAGAAAAAAAACAATTAGCGACTCCATGGATTTTAGATTTTTTTTTATGCAAATTCCTAACCCTAGTTATCATTATTGTTCGTAGTAATGACCTTTGGGCCGGTTAAGTCATAGGACACAGCGAAGAGGACAACTATTCCGCAGAAGATAAACCTGCCCCAAATATTCCAGCAACTTTTACCAGTTTATCTGGCCATCATCCACCCACCTGCGTAGGTTTTACAATTCTTCGAGCTATATGGATTACTCTACGGCTACTGGTTCTTCTACGGTTCACGAATAATTCCCTATACTAATTCTCAGGGAAATCCTTTATTTTTCCGTTAATCTGAAATGCTTAAATAATTTAAGTCCAAGAAACAAATACATATCAAACGTGAACCTCATCTTTGCCCGCCGCTCGACTTGCGTAGAAAAGCTTAATTGTCATTAAAAAAGTGATAATTGCTGAAATTTTATTTCCAACTCAGAGAAGGTAAATTAACAACTTAATGAGCTCCTAAGCGGGGAGAAAATGCTTTCATTTTTACCACAAAGCAAATTAGGTTAAGGGTGGAGTCGGAATTAAATATTACACGTTTAGGTTTCCGTCCAGAACGGAAATCCGGTTGCCAAAATGCTTTATTTCGCTCCCGCTTCCCGCTGGCATGAAATGACGAACGCATAAATTTATTTCCTATTTTTTTTAAAACGTATAGCATTTGTGTTTTGTTTACTGATTTAAGTCCTTAAATTATTTAAACCATTGATACGATAAAGATCAAAGCTTAAAGAAAAAATTAAAAATGAGTTACCCGGTGGAAGAGACCGGGTATCGAACCCGGTACCTCTGAATTGCTGGGTTCGAATTTCTATTCCCGGTCTCTTAACAAAAAACGTGTAACCTTTGTATTGTACGCAATCCAAAATGCTTACCTTTAAGACAATATCTCAAATGCATAATCGCCATTTACGATACACTGACTTAACGATTAAACTTTGAGGTCTATTAAAATAATTTAATCATCATCCTCCTAGCCTTTGTCCTATATTGTAGAGAATGAGAATTCTCATAAATAAATTATGTAAATTATAATAGGTATATATTATGTCTTTTAATGTCACAAAACAAAATTAGATCAGTTAAGTGAGTAGTAATCGAACTTTATATTTAAAGCCCCATAGTCAGAGGCAGGCTGTATATTAATCCGATACTACTGCCTATTCTGCTATCCTGATCATACTTACCTAACAGTTTATACAAGTTAAATTAATTAACTTACTAGGCTATTAAGACAATATATTCTATTCTAGTGCCCTGGCCCGGACAACGCACAATTTACGTTCATTGTTATAATACGATACATCATTACAATATGTCTATTATTAAACAGTTATATCCACGATGGCAGGTTCAATGTTAATTAGTATAGAATGGTGAATTAGTGAAGTAATTTACGTGACCTGTTATATTATTAAGTATAATATGCTGCGCAACATCCTTTGTAATATTTAACGCTCGTTATACATTATAATAGGTCTGGTACATTTTTTGGAATAATTCGGAAACCTTATTAAAACTTTCGTATGACATATTTAATTATTGTATTAAGCGGTTTACACTCACGTGGAATTGTCAGGAACGGCCCGACATGTTTCGAACTCGTATGGAGCTCATCATCAGGGACTGCTACCCGTACACCGCCGCTCACATGTCGAGCCGTTCCAGACAATTGCACGTGAGTGTAAACCGCTTAATACAATTATTAAATTCGGAGACCATTTCTGGGAATAGGTTTTGTATACCGCAACGAACATGAAACCAGCGAAAATATATTATTATTTTCTACTTATTTATCCTTGCAGTAGTGACATCACCGCAAAATGCTTAGGAGTAAGACAATCATCATCATCATCATATCAGCTGATAGACGTCCACTGGCGGACAAAGGCCTCTCCCAAAGTTCTCGACAACGATCGGTCTCACGCCGCCCTCATCCAATTTCTGCCCGCGATCTTAACCAGGTCGTTGTTCCACCTTGTCCCACGCTGCGTCTTCCGGTCCGCGGTCGCCACTCAAGAACCTTTCTGCCCCAACGGAAATCGGTTCTACAAGCAATGTACCCTGCCCACTACTACTTAAGTTTGGCAATTATCTCAGCCAAGCTTGGTTCTATTGCGTATCTCATCATTGTGGATTCGATCCCGCAAGGAAACTGCGAGCACAACTCGCTCCATTGGGTATCTTTGAGCCTTGTTAAGAGGCCCATTGTCCGCGTCCACTGATCATATGTCAACACTGGCAACACACATTGGTTCAAAACTTTCGGTTTGAGGCACTGCGGTATTTGAGATGAGAAGTAAGGACAGTAAATGCATCTAACTGGGTATCTTATAATATATATAATGATTTTCATAAGTAAATTTTTTTTTTTTTTTTAGCACATCCCTATTATTGGGATGCTTAACGCAACTTTTCACAAACGTTGGCAATTTTACACCTCGTCCCAACGTCACATCACGTTTTAAAAGAAGAGGCTTACGTTACGTCATTTTCCTTATGAAAAGAAATCGCCCACCTCAACTGAATAAGCATTTTTAGAGTTCCGTACCTCAATCGACAAAAACAGAACCCTTTTCATCACTTGTTTTGCGGTTGTCATCCCCCTTTTTACAGGAATCAAGCTGAAATTAACTTAATAAATTGTCGAATACTCAGGTCTGCTCCGAAAACTATTACTATGAAAAAAGTCAACGCAATCAAATACAAGCATTTATGCTGCTTTTATTGATGCTGGCAAGGGAATCACGTTCCTTGCGTGACAAGGGGATACGTCTTATTGACTAGCCCTAGTGATCGTGAAGAAGCATTGCAATAAATATACAGGATGGAACATTTCTAGACTGGGCTGACAGGATAGTGTCATTTGAGTGAACTACAACCGACCTATTATAATTGTAAAGCTAGATTTAAAAGTAAAAAAAAGTCATCAATATAAAATATTTGAATATCAGTGACAACCCTACTAATTCAAAGGTTTTATTTACATTTTGAATGACACCTGTCTTTAACTTAAGCAATGTTCAAAAGATGCTAAGGTTGATAATATTATGTGGAGATTTTTACACTAATGTTTAACAAACTGTATCTCAAAAATGGGTAGAAATATTTACATAGTTCATTGGTGAGAAATGAAGTACTCAGTCTGAACTATTCCCTGTTTGCTTAAAAGTCCCTCGATCTGTTGTTCCACCCTGTATATCTGTTTTTGTAATTACAAACTTATTTGCAGTTTATATACTAAACCCTATGTCGATGGACAACAACACAGCATAACTGTGACATTCGCCTCTTTGTCGCGCGACAAATACCATCTGTCACTTTCCTTTCAATACCGCGCAAGCAAGACAGATGAATCTGAGTCGCGCGACAAGCGAAGTTGCAGCAAGATATGCCCTACAGTTGTCCAACGGCAGAGTGTGTCGCTCTTTACAGTTTATTTCTTCGTTAAAGCAATATGCATTAAGGAACCCTGGGTGTGCTAGTTCTCGCACTTGACCGCCTTTTCCATCAAAACAAACCTCTTATCAATAAGCCCAACAAAAAGGACAATACGCGCTTATAACGAAGCTCAGACCCTGCTATTTACGGCCGCATAATGCATGCCGTGTGGAAAACATAAAATATAAAGTTTGCCACAAAAGGAAAGTGAATATAAAATTGGACAGCCGCCTTGAATAATGTACATGAGATTAAAGGTACCTGAGTGCCCTGGACACAGAATTAACTCGTCCTTATGATAGACAGGGTAGTTAAATATGAATGGCGTGAGCCTTGTGGTTTTTGCTCTGAAGGGGCTCTGTACTGCCGTGCAATACTTAAACAACAGTAAGTGCTACTTTTGCGATTTTTTGTTTATTCTTGATCGTAGATCACCGTGTCACGACGCACACGTGTATATAGTCCACGTGCGATTATGACAATGGGAACATATAAAAATCGAAGCCTCCATGTACAGTAAATCAGAAGAATTTAGTAAATTATTGAGGTAAAACTAACTAAAATGCCGTAATAGAGTTGTCGGCTGTGAATTTTTAGACTTCACTAATTAAAATACAGTAAAGGTCTCCTGTCAATCGTAAATTAATATGTAAACAGAAGTTAATACTTACGCCAAAAACTGTTTAAAATACAGTACAATATAAATGTTCTAAAATATTTGTACTGTGTTTGGTGTTTTAATGATTTTTCAGCATAATTACTAATTAAAATGCAGTAACAGTATTTCCTTACTATAATTTAAGTGGTCGAACAGTCGTAAATAAGAGAGCAAAATACAACCTAAAGTACAGTACTAAGCTCACTTACTGTGACTTAAACTGTCGTTTGGCTATTTTTAAATGTGTTTACTGCAAACATGACATCAATTTACTGTAGATTAGGTTGAATTTTTTATTTAAATAGACTTCTGTTTTGGAGAAAAATACCTGTTACCTACTGCAGGCTCAGGTAAAGAAGAAGATTTGACAAATACAATACAAATACAAATACTCTTTATTGCACACCATTGATTTTGCGTTTGAAGACAGAGTGAAGATGTGTAAGTTACATATACTTAGATGTCTGTGAATGTTTTTATTACTAGTATTTTTATTCAGTAGCCTTACCCGAACATTTCAGTGTCACGTCGCGTCGGTGTCAACCTCGTGGTAAGGCTACAGCATGTAGACGAGAAGATAAAAAAAAAACATTTTTCTTGAATTTGTATGTAACATAGTCACAAATTGGTATCCTGCCTTTTTGCCGAAATATTTTTCCAAACTGATTTATTTGCCAAACTGTTTCATTTCCCAACTCACGATTTTCTCTTAAAGCAAAAAAAAAATCTCAGTGTATTTTTTATGCTCTTATAGAATACAGTAGGTTAGGTTAGATTTGTTTTATGAAAGATCAGAAAAAAATATGGTTTCAGAGAAAATCGTGAGTTGAGAAATGAAACAGTTTAGGAAGTGATACTTTGGAAAACAATTTTTGGCCAAATATGTGTATTATTTATAAACATACCTTATTTGTACCACGACGTGTTGGTATCTCGAAGAACTCAATCAATATAAATACTAAGTAAATTGCAGTAAATTGTTATGAATACTGTACTTTAGTCTGCACTTAATTCAAGTAGCTATTAGTGTACGAGGGTTATTTGCAGTAATCCGCTTTTTTACTGCACTTTATTCTGCATTTATTGTGTTTTTAGTTCTTATCGAGAGTACAGTAAAACTATAAAAAAAATTAAAATAGCAATAATTTATTCAATTATTGTTATAATAAAAAAATGTTCACGTATTCGCATTTCATGTATTCCGTGCTATATTTTGATATTCAAGTATTTGTAAATAATCATCGAGAACACCAAAAAAAACCGGTTTGAAAGGGTTTTTTGCGTTTTTCTCGATACTCACTTTTTGCACTTACTGTTGTTTAAGTATTGCACGGCAGTGTACGTCACTCTCTAAGGGTGCACCTCACCGCGAGCATTCACCTGTAATCTAACAAGAAAACAAATGAAATTTTCACTTGTTATAGTTATATTATTCCACCTTCTGCCTTATTTATTAATTAAGTACAGCAACGGAATTCTTCCTTTCTATTTTCCTGAATAATACGTTTATTATGTTACTAATTGCTATATATAAATGATTATAGATGCGAAAGTTTGTGAGTGCGTTTGTATTTTTGTTACTTCTTGACGCTCGGCTTAAGCGATTTTGATTTTTGGGTATGAAGCAGGGATCGATACCGTTATTTTGCTCCATACAAAATAACGTTATTATATTCCGGTTTTTCGCTCATTATCACACATGTTTATATTATAGTGGGCTAATTTCAAGGATCTATATTATCTATAATGAAATTCTATATAATAACATTCGAAAAAAACGCGAAATTAGAGCGTTTTCATGAATACCGGTATCGATCCCTGGTATGAAGATAGCTGACACCCTGGATTAACACATAAGCTACCTACTTTTTAAACCCTAAAGAGTTTAGTGTTCCCGTGGGATGAGCGCAAAAACACCGGGGGGCGCAACTAGTAAAAAAAATTGGGCAAGTACGAGTCCGACTCGCGCATGAAGGGTTCCGTACCATAATCTATAACAAGTTTGTTGTATGGGGCCCCCCCTTAAATATTTATTTTATTTTATTTTTAGTATTTGTTGTTATAGCGGCAATAGAAATACATCATTGAAAATTTCAACTGTCTAGCTATCACCGTTCTTGAGATACAGCCTGGTGACAGACGGACGGATGGACGGACGGACGGACGGAGAGTGAAGTCTCAGTAATAGGCTCCCGTTTTTACTCTTTTGGTATGGGACCCTAAAAAGAAAAACGTAATTTTTGGAGTTTACTCCTTAAGAATTGATTTTCATATATAAGCCCGGGGTATGAAAAATATGGGGTGTAAAATCGAACGTATCTGCCGTGCTAATTTAAAAAGTCGTATCTCAGTATACGATCGGGGTAAAAATACGACTTCGTAATTTAGCAGGTTATGCGTTAAGCGTTATAGACTAAGATCCCGATATAAAACAACCTTCACCGAGATGTTTATTTGATGAAATGTATTTTATATTTAATTTAATATGTCAATAATTATATTGCATATGGGTTGCCTAACAAATTTTAGTCTGAAGTGGAGTTTGATAATAAGGCAGGGCCGAGTCAATCGGATATTGTATCCAACGCTGAGTTCATGTCGGATGTGCGGCATATAGCGGTGAAGCGTGCTTGTGGTCTGAGCGACGGAAGCTGTGGTTGTCGTGATAGTTTTATCACAATAGGCAGGAAACCTAAACGCTTGCGGGTTTTAGCAACCGCCAAAAAAAAAGTATTGCGATACTACGGTAGAAAGGTCGTATCTTTGTATGGATTTCATAGTAAGATACGGTTTTTTTTTCCGTAGCACTGCAGACTGTAGTAACTAAACTAGCCACTCGAGGGCGCTTTACATCACGCTTCCTTATTTAGTTACTAACTCATGATCTCTCCAATTTGTTAAAAATTAATCGGAAGTCAATTTTCCTTGTAAAATATTGTAATTTTGCTGTATATTATACTCGTATATTAATATTATGTAAGTGCCTACCTTCTAGTTCTTGTTTGCAGCACCCAACAGGGTACATAATGTGATACTTAAACTATTTACTAATCATTATGTACACTAAACGTATTGAGTATATATTTTACTAGCATTAACCCGCGGCTTCGCTCGCGTGCCTATATAATATACATCATCCTACGGGAACAATGCTCTTTTTTTCAGGATTAAAAGTAGGCTATTTGTTAAGTTAGGGTATAATCTACAATTTGCATTTCCCTCATGCATATCCGTCCAGCCGTTTTAGCGTGAAGAAGTAACAAAACATACACAGACTTTCGCTTTTCTAATATTACTGGGAAATACTTTTTATTTTATCATAACTCCACTTTATCAAATCAAACCGAAAACTCAAGCACTCAAATCAAGCGATCTCAGCTTTTACTGTACCAAATAAAGTTCACTTCAAAATTCATAACTCGAAGTGAAGCTAAGACACCGGGATATGTGTGCATTTTATTTGTATAAAGCTTTTATAATGTCCCGAGCCTTGGGATATTCGAGATTGGTTTAATGATTCTAAGCCATGTTCTAAGTTACGTCATGTTCTTTTGTAAGATATTGAGATTCTCTTCGTTGATGAATGAAAAATGTATTATTCTGAGCTGAGATAAACGTAATTCAGAATTCTGAAATGACTTAACATAATTATTGAAAAGCTTTAATGTATTTATTACGGATGCAGGAAGTTTCCCGATCATTACTCCTCCCATCCCAACGCGCCGCCCGCCTAGGTCCGATTGACGACGATCGAGATGCCACCAAATACTTTTTTTTTTGGAGCGGAGCGAGCGAAGCTCCCATGGATCGACTCGAATGGACTTTGTGACAATGCGCAGATCTCAGCGAGTTCTCAACCGATTTTAGAAATTTTTGTTTTAAAATGCAAAAATTAAATTTCGCTAGGTCGTGACGACGAGAAATTTTCGGAAAAAAAAAATACTCCGCTCCAATCTATGGTGCAAGCTTAGACGGTGGCTGACTCTGCATCGACCTAGTAATCTATTAGGATAACGCGGGTCTCTATCCATACCTCAAAAGCAAAAACAGAACCCCCTTATAGGATCACGTGTAGCTGTCTGTCAGTCCGTCTGTTACAACCGATTTGCTGCAAAACTACTGGACCGATTAAATTGCAATTTGGTGCAAATGCTTTCAAGAATTTTAATGACCACAAATAAAATTTCAAAATCGGTGGCATTTTCGTAATTAACGTCCCAACAAACCATAAAAATTACACCCATACTCATATTTAGTCATTTCAACCCCATCGCACTCCAACAGGCGAGACGGTATTTCACGTCCACCACGTTTGTTTTTTTTTAAATCGTTGTTGTTTTGGTAATCAGCGACCCGATAAACCATAAAAACATTACCCTTGTTGATTTTCAGACTTTGTCACCATATTCTCCTCCTTTAGGGGTTGAGTTCTCAAAAAACATGAAACACGTGCTTACTTATTTATCGTTAGAAATACTCCTGTGAAGTTTCGAATAAAATAGTCTAACTAATCTTGTTTCCCCATACAAACTTTGGAACCTCATTTCACCCCTTTAGGGGGTAAATTTTTAAAAATCCTTCCTTAGTGCACCCCTACACCTTATAAGGAACCTAGGTGCCAAATTTGAACTCTCTAGAACCAGCGGTTTAGTATTTAGACATTTCAACCCCATTTCACCCCAACAGGGGAGATGGTAACTCACGTCCGCCACGTTGGATTTTAAAATCGTTGCTGTTTTCGTAATCAGCGACCCGATAAATCATAAAAACAATACCCATGCTGATTTTCATACTTTGCCACCACATTTCTCCCTTTTAGGGGTTGAATTTTCAAAAAACCTGAAACACGTGTTTACTCATTTATTGTTAGAAATACTCCTGTGAAGTTTCGAATAAAATAGTCTAACTAATCTTGTTTCGCCATACAAATTTTGGAACCCCATTTCACCCCTTTAGGGGGTGAGTTTTGAAAAATCCTTTCTTAGCGGATGCCTACGTCATAACATCTACCTGCATGCCAAATTTCAGCCCGATCCGTCCAGTGGTTTGGGCTGTGCGTTGATAGATCACTATGTCAGTCAGTCAATCACCTTTGAGTTTTATATATATAGATAATCGTTCTTCAGGCCAGGCGCGCACCACGATTTTAGTCACGCGATAATTTTGTCGCAGAAATTCAAGATATGGGTTTATATGAGAATGCGCGCACCAGGATTTTCATAAACCCAGAAGTACGCTTATTTCTGCGACAAAATTATCGCGCGACTAAAAAAAAATCGTGGTACGCGCCTGGCCTGAAGAGTAAACTCCAGTCGTGCGTCGGAGCTGACACACACACTTTTTTTGGTTCCTTAAAAATTACGATAAATAGGCACATTAGGCACTACTCAGAAATGGTTCGTTGTCAGATTTAGGTTAAAGTCTTTCCGGTGGACATTTGCGAAATTAAGGATTCCAGAATTAACCTTGTTTTTGTGATAAAGTGCCTGTGAGAATAAAGAACGTTCCCTCTTCTATAATCCAATGTAATAACAACATAACCTAGATTCATACAAGCTCTTAACTTTTGACCACCGTAGGGACGAACTTTGTTTTTTGAACTGACAATGACCCAAATACGGACGGGCGGAAATGATGTGAATTTCACAATGAGGGAGAATTAATTTATTTATTTATTTAAACTTTATTGCACAGATCAAACTAGTACAAATGGCGGACTTAATGCCACAAGGCATTCTCTACCAGTCAACCATAAGTCTAAACAGAAACATTGAGTTGGTGCAGTGTCTATAACTTTCGGAGACAATTTAAAAAAACAATAGAATTGTATCATCTGTTGTCAACCAAAACTCACTAAGTAACAAATACCAACTTAAAACAAAGCTCGTATCTGAGTGTCAATCTACATACTAGATACGAGGATTTGAAGAGCAGTAACAGACATTTTAGTGAGTTATAGTTGTCCGGCGGTATCACAACGGTTCTTACATTTGAGTCAGTGAAAGGAAAACTGAAGTGAGACAAAACACAAAACACGTTTATCAGACATCCTGCACAGCTCGGCCCTGAGCTATGATTTATAATGGCCCTACCCTTATCAATGTGGAAGGGCATTGTCCAAACTGTTAAAATAATGTTTATTCATAATTATTACGCTTCGCACGGGTGCAATGCTGATATTATCGTTACGTATTACGCTGACATAAACTCTTGATAAAACTGATAGAAAATACTACGGAATGTTAAAATGCGATGCCCTAGTGCAGAAGAAATGCATTTGAATAATCTTTTCTAAGATTTATAGTTTGTTTACATTTGTTTTTTATACCTAACGCACACTCAAGATCCGTTAGAAAATGTTCATACACAATAGTACTCAATACAACCTTGCTGACTTCAAAAAAACCGTGCAGTGCGAATTATTTTAGTTTGAAGGGCGATTATACCCTTCCCATATTGGACTATTATAATGACTTCAATTGTTAGCATTGAAGTACCTATAATGAACCATTGAATATGTCACATTTCATCTAATCAACATGCAAATCTTTAGTATTTAAGATACAGAAAAAATGTATCAGAGTCATTTGCGGTGCGTGGTTCGATGATAGTTGTGTCCCACTATGCAAAAAGTTACAGATTCTGCCTTTGCCATGTTTATACATCAGAGAAGTTTGTATTTTTGTAAAAACTCACTTAAGTTACTTCGAAAAGCGTGGACGAACTACACAAAGGCAGACTAGATTAAAAGGGAGGCATCTGCTACAAAAGCCGCGCTGCCATACAATGTTTTATAAGAAAAATATCTTTAATATGTGCATTGACATTTACAATCGCATTCCCAACGATATACGGTCTATGGAAGGAAATAGTTTTAAAAGAAATTTAAATATATGGCTGCTCGATGGATGTTTCTACAGTGTAATTTTTTTTCTCGAGACATGTAGAATAAGGTAGAATTAGGCTATTGACATTATATTATACATTTAATATTTAATTATCAATGATTGTGTCTGCTTAGTTTATTTTTATTTTTAAAAATTTGCATGCCTGTATGTAGGCTGAATACATGGTATTTTAATTGTATTTAACACCTTTAACACTGTATTCTTAGCAAATAAATCTTTGAATCTTGAATCTTTGAATCTTTAAAATAAAAGAAAATTGGTGAATATGAAGTATAATTAACAATTGAATATGTCACTAGGACGGTTATCGATCGCTTTTACCACCAAGATATAATCACCACGTTGCCTAGACTCCACGTAAAAGAGTATTTATTTCATAATGTCTTCATCAACAGAGATGATGTTAGTTAGCTAAATTTATTCTATCATAATGATAGTAATTATTTAGACATTTTAGTAGGGTAGGCCACGATGCTAACTCGGGATTCACTCGAGCGTCATAGAGACCTATTGGGTTGCGAAGCTTAGATGATAAAAAGAAAAAAATGTCATATAAGATATACCTTTTCATCGGTGGGGGGCGCGGCTACAGAGTTTCAAAAATGTAAAAAAAAACCGTTGCATGGTCATACTCGAGCGCGTCAGATATTGATAGCATCCATGTCTTACACATTTTTAAAGATGTACGCATGTTAAACTGATTGTTTCCATGATGGGGTTGGTCGTACTTGAGGGTTGAAAATGAAAAAAAAATTTTTTCATCGGGCGCGTCAGATTTTCTAAGGGGATGTTAAGTGAACCTAAAAAAAAGCTCTTATATAATAATCTGACGATTTAGATGTGACGCAAACTCGCAGTTATTATTAGAATGTGCAAAAAAATTTCGCTATTTCGAAATACTCAAGCGCGTCAGATTAAGATATATATGGTTCATTTTGATGCCCTAGACGTGCTGTCTCATAATCTGACGATTATCTGGCGGGGTTCGCCTAATCTGACAATAGAAAAAATTAACAGGAACTTGTGACTCAGAGCACTCTCCAGAAACAGCAAAATGTGACTCGGAGCACTCCCCAGAAGCAGGGGCATGTGATTCGGAGCTATTCCCAGAAACTTCCGATGCACTGTCATATTCCATAATACTTTGCCGCTGTTGTAAATACTTAAAGACTCGCGGTATTTTTATTGCTATAAATAATTTATAGCACTGTGCGTGATTTACTTCATTTAATGAAGATTCTCTCGAAAGTTCAAGATTATCGTATGTTGTTCGGGATTTTTGGAGAACCGGTTCGCTCCGACTATATTCAAAAATATTTACACATTTTTGTTTCTAATGTAAATTTAATTGTTTTTTGTAAAGTAGTTTTACCACAAAATACACACTTTATATTAATATCACTCATAGTGCAGCTTGCGGGAATCTTTTAGAGCATAATCTTGACTGTGCAGTAGCCGATTTCCGTACAAATGTACATGCGCAAATCCGCCATTTTTGTTCTAAAAGTTGCCGGCAACTAAAAATATTTAATAACTTTAGTGTTCTAAACAACATGATCAGCTGTCATGGCGTCATGGCAACAGAAGCCAGAGTGGAATACAGGCATCACGTAACTGAACGCATTAAACTTTACGATGAATTTTTGTTACTTCGGCTAGTGGAAATCGTCAGATTATATATTTTCCGTTTTCATAGATTCATTCCCTTTTAAATAAAAAAAAAATTAGCCACGCTCGAGAATGTCGAGATGAAGTTTTTTAATTACAACTTTGTAGCCCTCCGCCTTCTTTACGTCACCTTTAAATTGTCAGGTTTTAGCATGTAACTAACTCACCCTACCTTAATCTGACGCGCTCGAGAATTTCAGATGAACAATTTTTTTTTACTAATCTGATCTTTTATCCTTGACGGGCGGCCATACATATGAGGCTCATATTTGGTGGAAGTACTTAACTGGGTACAAGGTATCCCCCTATATATTAATCTGCTGCGCTTTAGGTACTCCCGAAATCCCCTCTTCGGCTCTCCTACTATTTGTAAGTCTTTTTAGAGCTGCGATATTTTCAATTTGAGAAATATTTCGCGTTTCCACGTCTTTAAAATAAGAATCTGCATTCGAGCAGACATATAGCTCGATCCAGCGATATGACCTGTTGTTTTGATTGTTATTTTTATGTTTCTCTTAAAATGTAATAACTACTTGAATAGTTACAATTAAATAAATTGCTTGAAACGAAAATCAAATTAAGTCCTTGTATTATTTTAAATGTCTTTTGTTTACTTCAGAAAATTACATTAAATACGAATATGTAACTGCTTTATGAATCAGTGAAATACGATTCGCTTCCCGTCTAATTTTCCTCAATAAGACAGTAAATGTTGGAAGTTGCTTCCGGCGAACATTTTTCCAGTAAATAATAGCTTGAACCACTTGAATCTCTTCATGTTGAGATTGAATAATTATTTTCTTTACAAGATACGTTTTATCGTCACTTTTAATTAGGGATCAAAGTCAAATCAAATACTCATACATACAAAGTCAAATACTTGCTTGTTTAGAAATTAAAATATCCGGCAAGAGTATAGTTTAAGTGTTAATCTCAAAATGTTCCATATTAGAGTTTGAATTAAATTTTTATGATTTATTTAGCGGGCCTGTTGCGTTCAGTGCTTATTGGAGCGGAGCGAGCGAAGCGAGCGAAGCTCCCATGGATCGACTCGAATGGACTTTGTAACAATGCGCAGATCTCAGCGAGTTCTCAACCGATTTTAGAAATTTTTGTTTTAAAATGCACAAATTAAATTTCGCTAGGTCGTGACGAAGAGAAAATTTCGAAAAAAAAAAAAACTCCGCTCCAATCTATGGTGCAAGCTTAGCCGGTGGCTGACTCTGCATCGACCTAGTTTATCACGTTTTAAACGCCACTATGGTAAGCCCTCTAACAAAAAATTACGAAACGCTCATAATAAAGACTGCTGATAATTTTACGCATTGAATCCTAGAATAGGTAAGTAATCACTAGACGTGTGCGCCGCGCCGGTTTTGTACCGACGCCGCAGTGTACGCCGCGTCGGCGTGAAATTGGCGTGGCCTTGTGTAAGTACCTACTTCGTATTTATGCGCATATAAATAATATTACCTGTACTTTATTTAAAGTAACCTGTACAGGTAATATTTATTATTTGTATACGCATAAATACAAAGTACACAAAGGCCATGCCGATTTCACGCCGATCGGCGCGGCGCACACGTCTAGTAATCACCACCCGGAATAAACATTGGTCGACCCAGACTGAGAAGTTTTCAGACTGAAAAATATTGCACACTTCGTACATCAGTCTGTAAAGTTACTTAGTACAGTACATCCAACTTGGAGCATTAGTTTCAAAAATAAAAGTTCTTTCATAAAAATGGACTCGAGAAAGTTCCACAAAACTACCAACTCTTAAACCCTCTCTGGGGCTGATTACTCGTTGTTTTCTATTCAAAACTTCTTCTTACGAGTGTTTTCTTTTCTTTGCAGATGGAAGCTGTCTGGAGCAATCAACGGGACTAATGAAGCAATCCGCAGCCGGGATATTGGACTAGCAGCCTCTCGATCCACTTCCAAACGCAATAAAACAACACACCCCTGCCATTTCACATCAAACGCCAGACACGAGCGAAAATAACCCTTAGGACCCACACGGAAAGAAAACAAAGTCGCAATCACGTCTCCCAATGGCTAAACTCGACATTGGAGAGCTAAACGGAGCGACATGTCAATTAACAAACGATCTAAACCGTAATCAAGATCGCCACATGAAGAGCGGCAAACTCCACGACGAGGTCATATTCCAAACTTGACTCAACAGCTCGATCGAACTCGACTCATTGCAATTGAAAGCGGAATAACAAGGACGGTAAATCAAAACCAATGTATGGTAACGTCAAGAAAACGAACCGAGCAATCGTCCTCCAAGCCAGGGACTCGTATGGCGACTCAAAGACGTAACTCCCATGGTCCACTGCCTAGCCTTATTGCTTTACCTTCGTGTCTTTTCATACTAGTGTCTTTAGTGCTTCTGGCAGACGTGGCCTTCGCCGCGGTAGACTTAAACGACTCTGCTCTTAATGTAGACTTTAGCATCATTAGTCCAAACTCAACTATCAACTGGACGCTTTTCGACGACAATTCCACTGTCACCAAAACTCTTCACAATAGTATCAAGCACACTAAGTATTCCACGCCAGTTACAATTCTTATGGTCTCTATTTTTATGATAGTTATTTTCGGGACTATCGTCGGGAATATTTTAGTTTGCGTTGCGGTTTGTTTAGTAAGGAAACTACGACGACCGAGCAATTACTTGATAGTATCGCTGGCAGTGAGCGACTTGTGCGTGGCGATAATGGTAATGCCAGTCGCTATGGTTTACGATGTACTTGGCACGTGGCCGTTCGGGCCAGTGGTGTGTGACTTCTGGGTCTCCAGCGATGTCCTGTCTTGCGCGGCGAGCATACTCAATCTATGCATGATATCTGTGGACAGATACTACGCCATCACGAAACCTTTAGAATACGGAGTGAAACGAACACCAAAAAGGATGCTGTTTTGTGTATTCATAGTGTGGATGGGAGCTGCGTTCATATCGCTGCCGCCCGTTTTGATACTGGGTAATGAGAAGACTGATACTTCATGTTCCGTGTCGCAAAATCAGGGATACCAGATATATGCAACGTTTGGATCGTTTTATTTGCCACTGTCCGTGATGATCGTGGTGTACTACAAAATATTTAGTGCAGCGAGGAAAATTGTCAAGGATGAAAGGAGGGCTCAGTCACATTTGGAAACCCATTGCTATTTAGAAATCAATGTTAAAAATGGCGGTGCAGCGGAAGCGAAACTATTGGGGAGTCAGCCAGCACCGCCGGCGGCTCGGGGGTCGACGGCCAGTACCAACACTACAGTAAGTATAGTCATATAAACATGTTCATGACCTAGTTACGACGCGACGGTCGAAGATTGATTGATGTCCAATCAAGTTATAATAGGTTTAGTGATGAAAAACACATTTACGATGGCTATGAAAAAGTTACAACGTGGGCGGGGCACACAATTTTGATCAGAAAATATATCCGAAATGCTTGTTCGGCCATTAGTTAAATAACTTAATAAATCATACCTACTCTAATACACAGATAAGTGTTGAATTTATTTTAGGTAGATACAAAGTATTTTAGCCGTTTATTTAATGGTTAAATATTTACTTTTGTTACAGTGCAGCGTAGACAAGACAGAAAGCAGTATAGGTCGATGCTTTAGCGGACAGCGCAAGTCAAATGAATCCCAATGTCCAATGCTGCAGCCCCCTAAAACCCCGACGAAGCCTATTCACACCATCAACAGATCGACTCTTCAAATGGTCCACACACCAGAAATTAAACTGCCAATCAGGGACAATAGACGCCGGCCATCTTTAGAGAGTAAGTCAGCAACGAACCGAATTCGCTCATCCCTGTCGACATTTGCTCAAAAAAGTCATCTAGCAAAAGATTTACTCCATCCCTCCCAGTCACCGCATCAGAAAAAGCTTCGATTCCAACTAGCTAAGGAGCGCAAAGCCTCCACTACCCTCGGAATTATTATGTCGGCATTCGTTATTTGCTGGCTGCCTTTCTTCGTGTTAGCACTCATAAGACCTTTCGTCGAAGAAGGGACAATACCTGACGCAGTCAGCGGACTCTTCTTGTGGTTAGGTTACATAAACAGTTTGCTAAATCCTATAATCTACGCGACATTGAATCGAGATTTTAGGAAACCGTTCCAGGAGATACTGTTCTTCAGATGTTCTAATTTGAATCACATGATGAGGGAAGAGTTTTATCATAGTCAGTACGGAGATCCAGACCACCATTATTGCGTGAATACCACAAAGGTGCAGAACTATGAGGAGGGAGTGGAAATTGTGTCGACTGCGGATCGCGAGGAAACGCGGGCTTCTGAAAGTTTTCTATGATTGTCAATGCCTGAGGTCGACACAACTGACCTAGATACTGTGATCTAATTAAGACTTTTTACGATAAGAAACTATGCCTAAGAATAAACCAAGGTCTAACAGTGTTTTTGTTTATTTTATCTAATCAACATGCAAATCTTCAATTTAAAACTAAATTGGAGAATTCGAATTGTTATGTTCTAGAACCTTAAATCTTTTTGGTATTTATGATAACACCTGTAGAATCAAATCAGATCAAAACGATGATATTTTAGCAAAATTAGATTTTCAATTTAGGTTTAAATTAAAAGGTGTTGTATTAGTTTGTATTATATATTTTCTAATTTACTAGTCGTTACTATTTGTTTAACGTGAATTTGTGATTGTCTCTTAATAATAATATAAATTAATGGTATTATTAAAAAATAAGACATTTGGTTTGGATACGGTTATAATATAATAATTTAAGATGTTTCGGATTGACCAAAGATATTTAATGTAAATGTTTTTGAAACTGTTGTGAATTTGATGAGATTAATTTTATTTGTAAATATCATTGGGTGGTGTTAAACTTATTGAAATTTAAATTAGTAGCCAAAAGTATTTTAATCCATGTGATAGTAGATATAGACTCTATATATCGTTTATGTTGTAAATATTTGTTTCATAAATTTAGATAGTTGTAGAATTGTCTGGGAAGAATGATAATGTATAAATTGAATACAAGAGCTTTCATAATCTTGTAATGATTCATGCAACAATATTAATAATTTGATGCAATTTTTTTTGTAGCAATTCCATTATTTAATTAAACAATACCTGCTCAGAAACTTGATCAGCTATTTAAATAATTAGAGAGGAAAATAGAAGGTTAATTTTGTCAAGCGTACGCTTTAACTATCTTGCTGCTCTGGCCTATTGTCTACCATTGTTTAATTTAAGATTACTAATTTAATATTTTTATTGTTGGTGTGCAATGTAGTATTGTTTTTTTGTTTTTGTTTTTTTTTTTCTCAGATAATTTGTGACACCTACGGGGCTAGCATATGCCGCGGCTTCGTTTGTCACGCGACGACAACGTCACCTATCTCTCTCGCACGTCTTTGAAAGAAAAGTGACAGGTAGTATTATGTCGCGCGACAGAGTAGACGTACTGGCTCTATAACTATGTTACTCTGCAACTATGTTACTCTGTAGGTATGTTAGGGTATTTATGTTTCTTTTTTACTATATCAGAACAGCACTTAATCGCGTTTACCAAAATATACGAGTAATTCACCGTTTCTTATTAAGGGGAGTTTCCACTGCCGCAGAGCTGGGCGGAGCGGGGACGAAACGCTTTAATTAGTTAGCTGTAATATTTTAATTTATTTTTGCAAATTTAAGTGCTATTGTATTCTATAAATTGTATTCTGTGAAATTTACTGACAACAAAGAGTTATTCCCATGAACGCTACTTGAAAAAAGATTTTTTATCTTTTTAACAGTGAAATCACATAAACGCGACTACAATCATAATATTTCTATTCTTGAGTTTGCAAATTAATTGTAAGTGCTACTACCGTGGATCATAATTCGCCCAGTCTGTCGTATTTATATTGTTGTGATTGTGTCTGTAATAACTTTGTGTTTATTTAGAAATCCCACACTTTTGCCTCACAACTGTTTAAAAATTTGTAAATTATCAATTTCATTATCATTACACTATTATGCATCATATTGATTAATTACTGATATTTAAAAATACAGCTAATTTTATTGTTATGTTTTTAATAACACGTTACCACATAATTTACATCAATAATAATAAGAAAATTGGCACTGCCTATACCTATATAAAAATTTAGTCTTTATTAATTGATTACAGATTTAATTTTATTAGAAGAAGTTTGTTCATTTCTTAAAACAAATCGTTATTTTATTTTATTGACAAACGTCTAAACGTCGACTAAGTGATATAATACTTGTAATAACATAATACCTATGTGTTGGTATCTATAATGCACAATATTCAGTTTACTTAATACGTTGGCAAGAAATAATTTACTTTGTGTTATAAATTTTTCATAATGTAATAACTACTTATGTGAGACATATTGAAATTAAAATTATGTAAAAAATAATGTACATATTGTTATAAATATTATTAGAACTGTAATGGAATAAGAACAATGGCAATCAGGGGCATATGTGATATTTTTTAATCAAAACAATTTATGTATGAATGTTAAAGTCATTCCATGTTCCAAAAATTGGAATAAAAATATTATACAATTATCAAAAGTACATTTTTTAACCATATCATTACCAGTATAATGCTCTGAGCAAACATTTCTTAACGTAAACATATGTCCCTGATTGTGAAACTTAATTATAAATTAAATTAAATTGTAGATGAATATAATTCGCAGATACCGTGTGGGGAAACTACGCTTGGAAAATAATAAGACAGTTCGTTCATTCGATTTGATGTAATCATTGAATAATAGTGGATTTTATTTTACGTAGTTCCTTTGTCTTCTTGAGACCGTAAAAACGAGTGTACATGCGGCGTTATACCACGCACACTTACGCGCGACTAATCAAAATGCCGATCCACACTTACACACACACAGTTCTAGTGTGACGGTATGAGATAAAATATAAAGGCGCATATACACTCGCACTAAAATGGCTCTTATAGATAAGTGTACGTATATAACTGTACACTTTATATTAATGGAACTTTATTTTCCATGTTTAAGATAATAATAAGCAAGTGTATCCAATGATATTCTTGAATTGTAAGAAATCAAATGCCATGTTTTGCCATTAAATTGTTGTAACATAGAATAATTTTAATGAAATGTTTCAACTTAAATGTACAATTTGCCATTATCTGACTGTCAATGTTCTGTGATTTTCTTTCCCTACTTGTGTAATATCTATTAGTGTAAATAATTGGTTATTTATTTGCTACGGTTGAGTCTTACAAGATATTCGTCGTTTGTTTGAATTTTATGGCTACTTGTAAAATGCGCGATATAAATGTGACTCTACATCTTGGTATCTATATGCAAACCTTGTAAACTATGTAGTTGAGAGATAAAACTCTAAACTTTTGGCTAACTGTATTTTTCTTATGTAGGGTCCTGAAAGCGACGAAATAAAGTTAGATTTTGAAATCTGTTTCGACTGTTATTATCCGCCCGCTTATGAAAAAGGGAACAATTTAAACGCTCACCAAAATGGCTTTTATACCCCAAAACTAAATTCCAAATAAAATGAATTGCCTCCATATAAATTAAACCCACTCTATACAGTGCTCCCCAAATTAAATCATTTTGTATTCCAAAATCGATATAGGTACATTACACCAGAATAATTTTATGTTGTTGTTGTTATGTTATCTTTTTGCTACCCAAAATGGATTTTATGCTCACCAAATATTGTTTTCATAAAGCATCAAAATTAATTATTACTAAAATATATTTTTGCTTCCCAAAATGGATTTTTTGCTCACCAAATATTATTTTCATAAATTAGTGTTTCAGCTAGGTAACCATCTAATCCTGATCACCTTTCAGAGCAGATCCGACTCTGCCGGGTTAGGTTAGGTTAGTTTTTTTTTATATATCCCTAAAAAACGCTCCATAATGTGCGGTAGTCATTATTAGCTATGCTATATCAATTTGAAATTTTCTCCATACAAATCTTTTTTTTTTTCGATATTTTCCGAATTTGACCGAATTTTCGGACTAGATTTCAGATTCATATTTTTGAGCCCCGAGAGCCCCCCGATACCGAGTTTTAGCCGCCTAGCCCCAATTTGAAATTTTGGTGAAAAAAGCCATTTTGGTGAGCATTTAGTTTTTTGCCTCAGCAAAAAATGACTAAAATGGAAGTAATAATATAAAATATTGGTGACATTCATTTAACAATAATAAAGATTATTTGGTCTGAAATTAACTTTAACGGTGTTCATATATTTTTATAGCATGTATACTCGTACACTATTTGGTGAGCATTCATCCGTTTTGGCAAGCATTAAGAATTTATTGGAAGGAATTTATCAACATATTTGGTGGGCGTTTAATCATATTTGGTAGGCGTTTAAACACAAGCCTATGCAAAATTCACCATCTTCATCCACAAATATAAGAGAAGGAACGCTGAAAAAAAGCCAAGCGGTGCGCTTTAAAGTAGCAACCTTGCTAGTTCAAACCTAAAGAAATCCAAAGAAGAAAATGGACTGAAACAGACAAACCGATCTTTGGCGGGCTACTATCGACCATCTTCGACACAAATATCAATAGGTATTTATTTATAGAGATCACGTATTAGTCCTTTCAGAATATTAAACGTTAACCTGCTGTCCGAGCAGCGTGTGAACTTACTCAATACTTAATACTTAAAATTATTAATAAAATAAGATATGTTTAATGAATATTGTTAAGGAATCTTTTTTTATCGATTCTATTTTTTTATGTGGAAATACCACATTTTTTATTTTTATAAATAATGATTGATTCTTAATTTACCGTTGTGTCATTATTTATGTATAATGAACTTTAATTAAAATCTTGATCTGGTACTATTTTTTTAGAACAGCTACGACATGCTCAAATTTAATTTAAATTTAATTTGTTTGTGAAATATTACCATAGAAGGATATTCTGCCATGCTACGGCAAAAGGACGTATCTTACTATGACATCCGTATGAAGATACGACCTTTTACCGTAACACGTCAGTATTATTAAACTCATGTTCTTTGTCTTAGGCCAGTGATTAGACTTGTGGATTGTTCTAATAATGTTCACTGATCTGTGCGGTTCCAGAGCAATTTCCTACCGCTCCGCTCCACATGTGGAATGGGCTCCCTACCGAGGTTTTCTCCGGCAGTTACAGCATGCGGTTCTTCAAGAGGAGAATAAATAGGTTCTTAAGGGATTGGCAACGCGTGTGTGATGCTCCCGGCGTCGCAAGCGCAACTGCTTAACAATCAGGCAGGCCACATGCTTGTTTGCCACCGTCGCAGTATATAAAAAGAACACCCACAATCTAAATATAAAAAATCCACTAACCACAGGCTATCAAACTCACCTAGCGCTCGGATTGTAAATAGTATTTTCAAATAGACGACAACGTAGCCGCAAGATTGCTCAATCCCCAGCGGCGCGGTCGAGTGACGATTAGATTTCCGCCAACCAACGTTCGACGCTTTAAAGGTTTATGCCCACGGGACGGATCTAACTTCGCAGAGCTTAAACCGGTCGTGGAATTTCCATGTTTATCCTATACAATGCTACTTCAGAACCAGAGGCGTTTAAAGGTATAAAGTTAATTTTATCTCAAAAGTTGACATTTGATAGAAATTATTTGCATTAAATATCAATTTTACATCTAGCAATTCTGTCGCAAATAAATAAATTTCATTCGGGTTGCATTTCTCGACGGATTCTCAATTTTTTTTTGTGCTGATTTTGATTATTGAATTTTTCTCGATTAGTTTTTTCAGATATGGGGAGAAAAGAGAAAAAAAACATATTTCATGTATCAAAAAAATATCACGTGGTCTACAGCAAACAGGGCCAATAGTTTAGAATCTGAATCAGATTCTAAACTATTGGCTCTATATATAGACAACGGTAACAACGTTTTAGACAACGGTCTACACTGGTTACAAAATGAAATTATAATAAACGTATTTTACTGTGTTCTTAGTAAAAGTTGTGACAATAAATAAAATATTAACAACGATGTAAGTACACGACTTAAGTATAACCCATGTCCCTTGTCTTCTGGATCATGCAATGAAGTCTAGGAAAATCAGGGGTTCAATTCGATCAATTTTGGAGATATTACTTATCTCTATTATCTCGCCATCAGTCATTTTTGACGTGACCCTACTTTACAATTAGCGATATCCTTAGAACATCTTCGCCAAAACGGTCACATTCAATTTGCGTCTTCTTTGTATTTGACGGCATAGATATTAGGCGCATACTTAACTTGACCGGGTAGTACGTGCAATTAGACAGCAGCTTTTTCGACAACAATTTACTTGGTCTGTGACTTGTTGATGTCACGGATATATTTAACATGTATAGAAAGCATCGCGTGATGGCTAATGATTTTAAACCACGCTTTCGTCGAATCGTTTAGTTGTCACTGGCATTGACCTTAGGCTAAAATAAGAGCAACGACGGTCGCGTGATTAGGGCATATTAAAACAACAAACAGTTAATTGAAAGGATTTGTGATTACATGCATATGTAATCAACATTGTTGGAAGGTAGTTAGGTTTTCCTTTTCCAAAACTTAACCAATTATAACGAAACTTTGGCAACTGAATGGAGAGAAAATGTTCTGTCTCACCGCTTCGCTTTCTGCGCTTATAATTGTACAATTTGTGTCTGATTTAGGTCGAAATTTCGCTCTAAACAGACACCAAGTACTCAAATTCTATAATAACAAGCGCCAATATCGAAACGGTCCAAAATATACCGGAAATCAGAAAGTGAACACTTATATTTGTCTCTCTCTCTCTCTCTCTCTGGGGTCGGTCCCTCATGTCTGAAGATTGTGGTCAGCTTCAGGGTTCTTCTGGCGCGAATGATTTGCCTCCACCGGCAGCCTCTACCTCTTCTATTTATAACGAGTGGTAAAATTTTAATAAAGGAGGAACAAGGTACCGTTTAAATAATTTTATAAAATACGTAATAGTAACTTAATATAATATAACAATTCTTTATTGCATACCAATGAGAAAATTAATATAATACAACAATAGAATACAACCTTTAATTATTTTATTGAATGAAAAGTGAAATCGACAACGCTTCGACGCGAAGCGAAATCGACAAATTATGCATGTATATAAACCTTCCTCTTGAATCACTCTATCTATTAAACAGGTGGATCAAAATCCGTTGCGTAGTTTTAAAGATCTAAGCATACATAGGGACAGACAGACAGCAGGAAGCGACTTTGTTTTACTTATACTATGTAGTGATACAACATACCTACGTATATTTGTTTCTGTACAAGATAATCTATAGCAAATAGCTAGTATCGTACCTTTATTCAAAACGGAACCTTTAAGTTATATACCAATTAGTTCGCTAACCTCAAACCATACCAATATATCCCCACTTTAAGACGCAAACGCCATTCCACCAATTATAACAACAAACCTTACGATCAAGCGTTTAAAGTAGATATCCTAATAAGTAAATATAAGAGTTAAGATGTTTATGGTTGGATCACTGGACAGTTTCAGGCGTTAGTCGGGGTGTTGATGACGCAAACTTTGACGGAAGTGGCAACTTGAGGTGACTTCCGTGTCTTAAGTGGGGATATTATGATACTTGTTTACTGGGTACAAGCATGGTATAAGAAAATAAGGTAAGTATGACATTCCGGAATTACAGGCGAGACTTGACGTCATCAAGCTATGATTGGTTAGCTGGTTTTGTCAATCCGTTCCTTATTTATTTCATAAAAAAACACAAAATATTAATAAAAACAATAAACAATAAACTAATATGTAACTAAGACTAAGTATATGCTAAACACCTAAACTATTTACAAATAAAAAAATTTGCCCTAAATCGCTGTCGCACGGAAGTGTGCCCAGAAGGCTGGCCGCATCCGTTCCTGTGTTGCCAGTGGTGTATCATAATACTTCCCGATCCCCTTATTGCCTGTATAAATCTCTTAAATGCGTGAGTGTTTAAAATCAATTATTATTACGACAAAATAAAAGTTAGTCAAAAGAACATGACACGTAAGAGGCCTTATTCCTTTCAAAAATATTTTTTTTTCATATTATAACAAATATATTGATAATTTCAACCAACTTTTTGATGTGAAAAACCTTTTCCCCGAGATCTAGGTAGTAACATAGCTATTTCATGCTTTCATTGCATGCAGTCGAAAATAAGTTAAAAAACTAATTTTCCGCGTGAATTTTGTAAATTTCGAGTAGTTTTTAAAACAAAAATTATCAATGAAAAATTCAAGCTGTAGGTTTCAAATATGTACCAATACATCGCAATATCCCTGTTCTAGGTAGTAACATCAAATAATATGTTAAGAAACATGTTTGATCATAGAGAAAAATCAAAATCAGCATTTTTAAAGGAACAAGGCCGTGTAATGCATAATTATTCTTAGTAGCGGCCAAAAAAAAATCCTTATAATTATTTCGTTATCACAAAGCGGCAACTAATCAGTGACGTAGAAAGTCTCACTACCCGGAGTGTCATACCTTATTATCAACTTATTATTAGATATAACGTTTCATATAATTTCAATAGACATAACAACATTTGATATAATGTTTCATTTGATATAACAACATTAGGTATAATTTCAGTGGGTATAATTTCAATTAGTATAAAAGACATTTGATATAACGTTTATATTCGCAAGATAACCTCGCTTCGCTCGTCGTCGTACCTAACCATTACTCTGTTACAATTTAACTTTCATGTTTGAGCAGTTCGAGTGTGTATTGAGCCTTTAAACGTATTATATCAAATGATCATTATACTATATGATATTATGCCATATGAAATTATAACAAAGTTTGTTATCATTTCATATGGTATAATATCATATAGTACGTTATTATATTATTCGTTTATTATACCACTTGATCGTTATATTGACCAATATTATAACATAAGTTGTTTTAGCGACCGTTACGCACCCACAAGGAAGGACCTTATTAGCTGTACCAAAAGAAACCTCTATCTACTGAATAGCGGACGGATTAGCAAGCTGGTTTGGCAGTGGGCGGGGCACAATAGCACGTAGAACTGACGGCCGATGGGGCAAAAAATCTCGAATGGATGCCACGCACCGGCATGCGCAACGTGGGACGTCCACCCACAAGGTGGACAGACGACCTGGTAAAGGTTGCAGGAAGCCGCTGGATGTAGGTCGCTTCCAACCAGCCGACCTGGAAGTCACTGGCGAGACCTATGTGGCTGAAATGATGATGATGATGATGATCTACAGAACATGGTAGTGGCTGTTAACCTCGCGAGTTTGTTCCGTGATTGCTGTGTGATTTTTTAGGGTTCCGTACCCAAAGGGTAAAAACGGGACCCTATTACTGAGACTTCGCTGTCCGTCCGTCCGTCCGTATGTCTCCAGGCTGTATCTCAAGAACGGTGATAGCTAGACAGTTGAAATTTTCACAGATGATGTATTTCTATTGCCGCTTTAACAAAAAATACGAAAAATAAAATATAAAAATAGTTAAGGGGGCTCCCATACAATAAACTTGTTATACATTATGGTACGGCACCCTTCATGCGCGAGTTGGACTCGCACTTGCCCAATTTTTTACTTCACGTTCAACCCCCGTATCTACGCCATTTTGAAACATTTCAATATTACTGACTAACTCTGCGAGATATGTGAAAAATGAAATAAAATAAAACCAAATTAAATGAAATGAAGTAAAACGAAACGAAATGTGTTTGAAATGAAACGAAATGAGCTGAAATGCGATAGCGGTTCTGTATCTCAATCCCATCCAGGGCGCTCTTAGCTAAACAGAGGTCAAACTCGTGGGTTTGACTCACACTTGTACTGCAGTGTGTAATACTTGTTTTTTAATTCCATGGGTTTTGAGAGTAGGTGACCAAGAAAGAAAATACAAATACAAATACAAATACTCTTTATTGCACACCTCCAACATCAAGGAATATACAACACAACATGAGATATATTCATATAACAGGCAGAGGTAAACAACAGGTAATACTTTTGATAACAACGGATCTAGACACGCGGCAGCGTGTCCAGCCAAGTTCACCGCAGGAACTGGCGAGCAGCAGCCGTGTGTTATATTACACGAACCGTTTGGAGCCACTTTTGACCCCCCAATAACTCCAAAACTATTTAACATATTAAAATGAAATTTGGCTTATGTATTAAGATCCTTTAGAACAAGTAGAACCCCAAATTTCATTAATATAGGTTAAATAGTTATTGAGATATTAAAGTCCAAAAAACGGTATTTTTATCACTGACTGACTGACTGACTGACTGACTGACTGACTGACTAGTAATCAAAAACCTAACCCACTTCCAGGTGACCTAGAAAGGTGAAATTTGGCATCCAGCTTAGTAATTGTGTGTGTATACATATAAAAATCGAAAACAGTGATTTTTTATGTTTTTTTATTATTATTATTATTGATGGTTGTTGCCTCAGAACTCTGTCATTTATAAACCGATTTGGAAAATTCTTTTTTTGTTTGAAAGATATACTAGAATAGCATATACACTCACACGCACACACTTACACATACATGCACATAAAAATCCAATACGTACTAACCGTTTTGGAAAATTCTTTGTTTGTTCAGAACTTTCAAAAGATGTACTAGAATAGCACACAGAACTAATTATCAAATAATAATTAAGTAATTTACACATCATAATAATTTCTGTACAAAAAGTAATGATATCCCATCAAAAACATAAATGTAAAATGAGAGCCAAGTTCAATATCGCGTGCACTTCGCCGACAAAAGAATTGAGATCTGCAAGGGCGCCAAGTTCTTTGCCCTAAAATTTTTAGATACAAGGACATGCGACATACTCAATGCATTTATTTTACTTGGGGTGTAATTCAATATCAAGACTTGACTTGGCTAGTTTTAAAAAATTAACTTATATTACTTATAAATCAAAATCAATCAAATCATTAACCTCTTTTCGTAAAGGTAAGTACGCAAGTTAGTGTACGTCTTGTTACTTATACTGTTAGCTTGATAATGAAATATGACTATGTTACTTTTATAAAATTTAGTTAGTTTATGAAAACTAGCCAAGTCAAATCTTGATATTGAATTACTCCCCAAGTAAAATAAATGCATTGAGTATGTCGCATGTCCTTGTATCTAAAAATTTTAGGGCAAAGAACTTGGCGCCCTTGCAGATCTCAATTCTTTTGTCGGCGAAGTGCACGCGATATTGAACTTGGCTCTCATTTTACATTTATGTTTTTGATGGGATATTTATTAGCCCAAGGAACGGGTAAAGCTAAGCTTATAATATAATTAAGATATTACATCTACATACAAAACCAAAGGGTCCCTCTCGCTCCTTAGCCACTATGGCCGGTAGCTCGATGCAGGGAAAGCGGGTTCCTAGACTAGGATTTGGTCGGTCACGCTCTTGTGCTATGTTTAACTAATTCGTTTTACGGGTAAATGGAAAGGACTCAGCTGTTTGTAGTGGCTGTCAAGCCGTGAAGGTCAGGAGCAAGTTCAGGGCGCGGTTCGACGGCGCGCTCCCCGGGGTACAGGTCCGGGCGGCGGCCCCTCATCAACAACCACGACGACCTGGCGGTAGTCGGACGGAATTTACGTCCACCGCTAAAAACCTCCTATAACAAAAGTCGCACACAATCAGTATTCAGACAAAAGAGAGTTGCCATCTAGGCAATGATTCCTAGGCGGGTGTATCACAAGTGATTGAGACACCACATGAAACCGACAAAGGAAGTACAGACAAATGTCCTAACCTCACAGATTGTGAATTCTCACCTTTTGGAGGATAAACGTCTCGCGTGTATGACATACAACAACTGACGATAATACCAAACAGCTTGGCTTAACTGCATACGGCACACGGCATCACGGCCAGGCGTGCTCGTAAGATATTCAATCCGTTGATGGACTTTTAATTAGTAATCGAATATGAAAATGTCCATTCGTGGCCGCTCTCGCCACGCGGTTTTCTCGAGTCTTCGACATGACAGCTGTCAGTTTTCTCCTTGAGGTTTGACAGCTTGCGTTCTGAAGCTGTTCGTGGCGTTTTTAAAAACGCTCCGTTACAAGTGGATCGTATAAAATATTGACTTCTTTTTTATCCTTTATAAACAAAAAAGTGGCATAATCCTTAAACTTCGCCATCCATAGTCTCGCGCAGTGATTCATGTTGGTTTGGCACGGAAGGTCATTTAGTTAGCTGGAAATAGGTGACGTTGTGTCATTTGTCATCAAGATATTAGGCAGTGCCATTAACAATAAGTTTATTCGTGATAAAAATAAAATAAATAAAAATAAATATTAAGGGACAATCATACACAAATCGACCTAGTCCCAAACTAAGCAAAGCTTGTACTATGGGTACTAGACGACGATATACATATACATAATATATAAATACATATATAGATAACATCCATGACCCAAGAACAAATATTTTGCACAAATATTTGCCCCGGCAGGGATTCGAACCCGGGACCGCCGACTCAGTAGGCCGGTGTCTACCAACCGAGCCAAACGCGTCGTCATTTTTGGCTGTAACTTCGTCTGCATACGGACGCAAAAGAGGTTAATGCTTATGTATGTCATTTTCCTTCTCGATTAGGTATGCGGTTATTTAAAAATGTAGATATA
This sequence comes from Apotomis capreana, assembly GCA_947623375.1. Lineage (NCBI taxonomy): Eukaryota > Metazoa > Arthropoda > Insecta > Lepidoptera > Tortricidae > Apotomis > Apotomis capreana. Next base: position 9,178,345 of record OX392519.1, on the reverse strand, counting down.
TTATACCAGGAAAAATATTATCATTATTAACTTAATTTCTACGCAGGTTTTCACAAGGCTCTTTTCTGATTAAAATCTAGAACAATAAAACGTCTTAAAGAAACGACAACTTAAGAAGCAATTTTATAAATCTATTATCTTGTAGACTTTTTTTGACATATATTTGTTTTGCATAACGATACTTGGCAGAAGTAACGTTTGGCAGAAACATCTTACGCAGAGTATGCTTTGGCATAAATCATTTCGCAGATTTTTATAATACCGAATCTTATATTGGCATAATGTTGATGAGCATAACAGTCTTCTTAACGAATAGTACTTTCGCAGATAATTTTTTTGCATACTAATATTTTAGGCGGCATAAAGTTGTCAAGCCGAATACCATTTGATTCCAAGATAGACTTCATTGTCTTATCTTGTTGTACAGGACATATGCGGATACCTAACCTAATCCAAGTCGGACCTGCCCTAAGGTGCAATCAGTACCTAATTTATGCATTACAAATTGTTGTGATTACACATTTTGTCCATGGCGTGGTATGGTCGCCGGCCGATGCCGCGCGGCTCGCTCGCTTCGCTCGCTCGTTAGGGTCTCAGTTCGACATAACACTCCTCCTCGCTTCGCTCGTCGTCGTACCTAACCTAATCTAAGTCGGACCTGTCCTAAGGTGCAATCAGTACCTAATTTATGCATTACAAATTGTTGTGATTAAAAATTAAATCGCTGTTGCCCCGCGGCGGTAAGATACCTACCTAACACTGCTCCTCGATTCGCACGTCGTCGTACCTAATGGTGACTCTGGGACTATTTTTCCTTCTTGATAGCGAGTCGGGTGTGTTGCGGACGTAAGATACCAACTATTATGCCATAGAAAATTTGGTGGGACTTCCATTCTACTACGTAAAATTTACCTAATCCACTTTTCTGCTAGTAGAAAATAATTATGCTATTGTAATCGTATGCTATAGGATTATTATGGTACATAAAATTATGCTAAACCAAAGTCGGCCAAAGAGATATTCTACAAAACAATGTGCTGCAAACTGCGTCGTATGCGAAGTAGTAGTAATGCCAACTATACCTTTATGCCATCTTACCATTCGACCGAAAGTGTTCCTGCGAAACGTGTTAGGCGAAGTGTATTTCTGACCAATATTATTCTGCCAGATGAGGGTAATCCTTTGGAGTCATACGTGTAGATGTTCGGTTTGGACACCAATGTGATCCTAAAAGAGTTCCATTTCTGCCGACTAAGGTATGAAAACCCCACAAATTCTATGTCATAAGGGGCACACGAGCAAAGAGATCGCCTGATGGAAAGTAATTACCGTCACATGTATACACCTGCAATACCAGAGGAGTCACAAGTGCGTTGCCGGCCTTTCAGGGAGTACGCTCTTGTCCTGAAAGTCGTATCGTATTGTTCAATCAAATTCAATTTACATTCTCTTTCATTATTAATACTGACTACGAGTATTATGCAAATAGCCGGAGCGGACCGTAAGACGGCCCGGAAGCAATCCGTCTCGACATTTGCAGATAGTGTCCCTGGGCTGGCAAAGTTGAGTGTTGCATGCATTACGATACTGATAAGATCTTTTAATTAAAACGGCGTTTTTTGCATTTAATAAGAATGTGTTTGACTCGGCAATCACTATTCTCAAATATGCTATAATATATTGACATTGTGTTCCATATTATAGGCTTGGAAGTCTCACGTTTCGGGTGCAGCGGGGCGGTCGATATGAAGCAAGCATGTAATGATAATTTCAATCAACATTTCAGGCGTTTCAGGTTTCAAGATCAATTTTGGACACAACATCATAGCGTTAAGTAATAAAAAAAAACACTAATATTACCTAGTGCACTCGGCCACTACGCTCATAAAAATAACAATTAGCGATGTTTGCAGTGAAATGAAATGAAAAGAAATGCAAAATTGAAATTATTTATTTAGTAAGTAGGCCACAAGGGTACTTGTGCAAGTCAGATTGTGAATCTACCGGCATTTCCCAAGTGGAGACCGCTGTTGAGAAGAAAGCTGAAGGAAACTCAACAGTAAGTCATTTTTTCGATAATAATACTTAAAACTGAAAAGTTTTCATTACATAAATATAAAAAAATGCAGTCTTACTTATTTTTTAGGGTTCCGTACCCAAAGGGTAAAATCGGGACCCTATTACTGAGACTTCGCTGTCCGTCCGTCCATCCGTCCGTCTGTCACCAGGCTTATCTCAAGGACGGTGATAGCTAGACAGTTGAAATTTTCATAGCTGATGTATTTCTATTGCCGCTATAATAACAAATACTAAAAATAAAATAAAATAAATATTTAAGGGGGCTCCCATACAACAAACTTGTTATAGATTATGGTACGGAACCCTTCATGCGCGAGTCGGACTTGCACTTGCCCATTTTTTGCCCAAAACATCGAACAGTGAAATCAAATCACAACATGAAAAATTTAAATTTTGACTACCTACCTACCTAATGTCAAAACTTTGTATTTTTTTTATGAAATCCAACGTTTGATACTGACAAATAGATACCAACAATAAAGTCAAAGTCAAAGTCAAAGTCAAAGTTATTTATTGCACACATGTTGTTAATACAGTAGATCTTAAAATGATTAAAGTTTCAAACATGGACCCTGCTAGGGTATGCAATATTTACAAATAAAAATAAGGATTTATATTTTTGCTCCGAAAACCAATTTCGCGGACTAAGTGACTCATGTCGTGTTGAACGTTAAGAATGTATAATACTGCATATACCTATATAAAACATGATAAAATTCAAAAGCATTCGCGAAAATTTACTCAAATTTGACTGCGTAAGGACCTCTTCAATTCGGAAGCGCTATATCACCGAATGGAAAGGATAATGGAATGTTAATGTTTCCATGGGCTTCACCAGAAACGTTCCAAATTGATATTAATGCTCCATAAATCCATACTAATATTAGAAATGCGAATGCTGTTTCGTCTGTATTTCTAGCGTTTCCATGCCAAAGTAACTAGGATAGGATTTCGTAGTTTCCTCATTTATATTCGACGTTAGTTCTAGTCAATTAAGTACTGCACTGCAATGGGAGAGCACGAGGGTAGCAGGTTCAATCCTGCTTACATTGCAGATTTTTATTATTCTATAAGTAGCCTAGCTTCGTGACAATATTTAAATAAATTAAGCTATGTAGGTATAGTTGAAAATTTGCACTTGTTTTATTATCGCTCAATAAGAACATATTTTATTTTTCTCCCTTTTACACGGTTCAGGCAAAATGCGTGCAGCTTTACGCGATCAAATGCCACGCATTTTACACAAATAACTAAGAAAATTAATTCTCAGGCGGTTCTTGCTAAAATAAAAAATAGAGGACCTTCTACAGAAGGTTTTATTCTGTGGTTCGGATTAAAATAAGCCTTATTACTTACTTGTATCTGTTGTTCAGTAACGTATTATTTCTCAAATATGCTATGAAATATTAGCATTGTGGTCCATATAATAGGCTCGAAAGGTCTCACATTTCGGGTGCGGTGGGGTCGACAGCGAAGAAAGTATGTAATGACATTTGAAGCAATATTTCAGGCGCCTAGCCTGAAAAGCAATCTTCGTTTGTTTCAGTATCAATCTTTGACACAACATCATATTGTTCAGCCATTAAAAAAAACATATTTAAGCTTTATGGTATTCGGCCACTAAATAAAAAAAATCAATGATATTTGTAAAAAAAATACAGCCCAAGTAAGGCTTAATATACAACTTAATCAAGATACATAACTTATTTTATTTATTTATTAAAATTTTAAACTAAATGCAGTATTCCTTCATTTGAAAAAACTTACATTTCTTTTCTGATTTGATCAGATAAGGGAGCCTTTTATGAAAATATATTTTCATGTTCGAACAATAATAAGTAATATTATAAAGAAAAACTTTTGACATTTGGTAGTCTACCTGTAAATTTTTCATGTTGTTTTTTTATGCTATACCTACTCGGCAGGAAATTCGCATTTTCCCGGCCTCTGCAGTAATGTACTATTTAAATTCGCCGCACGCAAAACCGAGGATAAAAGCGAGTAACTTCCATTTCCTGCTCATACAAATAATACTGTCCATTCGTCAACGATATCGGATTTCAATTATCAATGAACTAGCTAATCTGGAATGCGAAATGGCTTTTAGTTTAATCCGTTTATTGATGGTTACTGTTTATGATTGAAATTCGCGGGTTATTGAAATATGTCTGACGCTGGGATGTAGAATGCTTAACATTGACACTAGCTGTGATTATGTAATTTAAGTTTCTATTGTGCAGTGTATTAGCAGTTGGTTCTCCTAAATAAAAAGTATTATCACACTACTTAGGCGACAGTTTGTGAGTGTTACATACTTCTTCACGCTCAAACGGCTGGACCAATTTTGATAAAATTTGGCATGAAAGTAGCTGACACCCGGGATTAACACATATTTAAGCTGCCATCTGTATTGACAAAAAGTACCTAGAGTTGCCGTGAGATGACATGCCGCGGCTAGTCACTTTATATAATATTATAAAGGCGAAAGTTTTTGACTGTGTTTTTGTGTTTGTATGTTTGTTACTTCTTCATGCTCAAAACGGCTAGTCCAATTTTGATAAATTTTAATATAAAGGTAACTGACACTCTGAATTAACACAAAGGATACTTTTTATCCCGAAAAAAATAGTGATCCCGTGGGATTAACGGGAAACGCCGCGGGAAGCAGTTAGTAAGTTAAGTTGGTAATAAATATCAAACTACCTCCCACAAATCAATCTTATCCACGCACAGTAATCTCTAAAGAGAGCACAGTTACGCGAAAATCAAAAGAAACGAACGAAAAAAAAAGTTTCAGGTTTATCACCGGTTTTCGACTTGAAAGTTCCTCGGTCCACATTGTTTTTAAGTGTATAGAAAGTTTACTTGAAATTATAATAATTTGATATCTTCGAGCTGATCTGATGATAGTGATGATGGAGGCAGAAGGTGACCGTAAGAATTCCTAAATAGCGCATGATACACGTGGTTACGCTAGTAACAATTCGTTTATGTAGGAAAATAATAATACAATAAAATAATCATTATTCTACCATTCCACCTTTATTATACTATAAATTAAATTAAATATTTTATCTAGAACATGCATAATTTTCGATTTAGTAGGTACTTAATAAAATTAATTAAATTTAATAGGTATTTCATTGAATTGGAATTATAAATAATTTAATAATAAAAAGAAAATAATCAGAACAGTCGGTAATAAAAGCATGCCTTAAAAATATCTTACTTTTATTACTTAGCAGCTAATCATTACAAACAAAGATGACACATAAATTATGTGTATTTAAAATACCTATACCCCAGGCCAAAAGTGTGGAAACAAAGTTTATTCTTTGAATATTAAAAGTTTCCAATAATTATTCCTTGTGTAAATGTTAGTAACCGTTATGCCACCCCCAAAAGATAAAAAATAGAACATCCACTCTTAAAATATCTGCATATTGTTAAAATACCTAACCTAACTCCGGGACAAAGTGCATGACGTCCTTTTTTTATTGCCTTTCTACAAAATGTTGCACTGGCGATTTTCATAAGCAGAATTTGCGTTATTGACTTTTGAAATGTTTATAATCATTTTGTAATTTATTCCGTAAGGAAATCACAGGTTTGTATAGCAATTGTGTAATATAAGCTCATTTACATTGTTCGCTGCGCTCCGTTTATCTAGTTTTAAGTTCACTAATAGTTTAAGCACACACAATATCACACTTACCACCTTGTATTAAAGTCCCATTTGCAATGTTTAAAGGTTAAGCCAATCAAAGCGTTCACATATCACGACATACCAATTCTAACCAATCACAGACGCTCTTTCACATACGACACACGCGACACCACATCATCAAAAGACTTGCATTCTAACGCTCACGCCTATGAAGACAAAATTATTGTATAATTTGGAAAATTACATATTTTATGAGAAGAATATCAAGTTTGAATCATCTCCTTGCTCCTATACGGAACAAAGTGGCGACCGTGACAGGACTTGCAACAATTCCTAACCGGAGCTGAAGTCTACATCACGAAGTATCGTCGCTCTGAGAGGCTAGAAGTGGACATCGCCACGCAGGCTTCAAGCAGCGCCTAGAGACTTGGGCGAACACCAAGGCAATCAGCTGCGCCTAGGTGCCTACAGCGTGCAGCCAGTCCACTACACTCCCGAGCAGTTCAGCTCGCGCGAGCCGGCGCCGGGCCCTCGACGCAGTCATCAGCACCCAAAGTGCCTAACTCACCCTGCCTGACCTACATCAAGTGAGCCCGTTCCTATCTATTCCCTAGATAAATCCTCTTTGATTTGTGTAGATAGTGATTTCAGTTTCTCGAATTTAATGGTCTATTCTTATAGGATTTCAATATTTATGCAAGTTGTTTTCAAATGAAACTTTCCAATAAACACAACTATAATAATTTAACGTAAACAAGTCTTAAATACTCGTGTTAACTATCTAGTACAAATAAACGAAAGTGTTAGTTATCCAATGTGTAGCTTAACTTTAAATTAAAAAAGTGTGTGTGTCAGCTCCGACGCACGACTGGAGTTTACTCTTCAGGCCAGGCGCGCACCACGATTTTTTTTTAGTCGCGCGATAATTTTGTCGCAGAAATAAGCGTACTTCTGGGTTTATGAAAATCGTGGTGCGCGCACTCTCATATAAACCCATATCTTGCATTTATGCGACAAAATTATCGCGCGACTAAAATCGTGGTGCGCGCCTGGCCTTAAGAACGATTATAAAATATATACTCAATACTCAATACGTTTATTGCACATAATGATTAGTAAATAGTTTAAGTATCACATTATGTACCCTGTTGGGTGCTGCAAACAAGAACGAGAAGGTAGGCATTTACATAATATTAATATACGAGTATAATATACAGCAAAATTACAATATTTTACAAGGAAAATTGACTTCCGATTGATTTTTAACAAATTGGAGAGATCATGAGTAGTAACTAAATAAGGAAGCGTGATGTAAAGCGCCCTCGAGCGGCTAGTTTAGTTACTAGAGTCTGCAGTGCTACGGAAAAAAACCGTATCTTACTATGAAATCCATACAAAGATACGACCTTTCTACCGTAGTATCGCAATACTTTTTTTTTTTATCTATTAATTAAGGAGCTTTGATCATTTTTATGAACATGCCAGCTCCAGCAGGCCTAATACACAACATCATACATCTAAAAGACATAGATAAATAAAAACATAAACCGTATAAACTTAAAAATAACATGTACACGAAAACAACTAAATTTCGCATACACTATTTACATAAAAACAACTGTATACAAATTTAGCCGATTCCGATAAGGGTTCCGCCAATATTGAATTGAACATTACATTCAAGAAAGATCTGGTATTAGACCTAGCCATTTACATTAGACAAAAACAAACGTACAAAATCACCTTCCTTAAAAAAATCCTTAAATAAATCCAAAATCTCCTTAACAACAACTCCAAACAGCGTTTTGAACTTCTCCTACCAACTTTCGGTAGAAAACAAAATATCCTTCGTCTTCTCAACCAGCCTTTCAAAAGTAATACGTCTCTTCTTCTTGTCCTTATTTTGTCTTTTATCTTCCATATCAGCCCGCTCAATAGTAGGCTGATTGACCAATAGACACTCGGACCTCTTCACATCTGTTACTCTTTTTGAATTCCGCGGCTTACGAACCTCTTGTTGTGGCTCGCTCTCTAATCTGTACTGACTTACTGATCGCTGGCCCTCAGCCTGACAGACAGAATCTTCAGACTCTTTAGATTGTAACGGCTTCGACAAAACAGCATCTCTATATGACTTTCCAAAACTTAAGTTATTCTCAAAAACAGATGGCGCATCCTGACTACAAACATCCGTATCCTTTTTTTCCTTATTTTGCACATATCTACAACCAAAAAGCCCGTTTATATATACATCCCTCAGCAGACATAATCCTGCGAATTTCTTACTCCTTCACAAAAACCGGGCACGACTTATCTAAGGCCATATGGCTGCCTTTACAATTAATGCATCTAAAAATAGTCGTTTCGCAATTGGCATGCTTCCCGCCGCATTTCGGACAAGTAACTTTAGTAGTAGGACAAAACCTGCTCAGATGACCGAACTTCCAACATCTTGAACATTGGGTAACCGGGAAAGTGTACTGATTTACCTTAAATCGGCAACCGTAGGCATAAACATATGGCGGTAAAGAAGTTCCCTTAAAACACAGACGAATAGCTTCAGCCTTAACCCAACGCCCATCATGATCCAAACGGTTCAGTCTACATATTGACAAAATGTTTTCAGACCCATCAATATTCTTTAAAAATTCGTCTTCCTCAACCTCCAACTCAACCTGCCTTATAATTCCATAAGTGCAGCATGCCATATTAGACCAATAAGAACGTCTCGTCTCATTGTTAAACTCCTGAGAAGCCAGAAGCTTCTCCGCATCATCCTTAGAGTTAAACTGTATGCGAACTTTACGTGGACCCATAAACTTGACGGATAAAATTCCTTTTATACCCTTAAATTGCAGCAACTTTGCCAAACCAATCTGTTTCGGTAAATCTTCTTTTGACACTATATAAACTTCAAATAGCTTGTCAGGCACAGGCACACCGTCCAGCTCCAGCTGCGTTTTGGCGGTTGCTAAATCCCGCAAGCGTTAAGGTTTCCTGCCTATTGTGATAAAACTATCACTACAACCACAGCTTTCGTCGCTCAGACCACAAGCACGCTTCACCGCTATATGCCGCACATCCGACATGGACTCAGCGTCCGATACAATATCCGATTGACTCGGCCCTGCCTTACTATCAAACTCCACTTCAGATAGCCACGACGGAGCTGCCCGCTGCCCACATTCTAAAAGTGACGTATCACTTGACTCCTCGACTTGACTCACTCATCGCAAAAACAGCGAAAAGGACTCTAAAACTGAATTAACTTATAAATAAAATAAAATTTGATAAAATTTTCAACCGTCGCCTTTGACAACCAAACGTCAATCCTCGCAATACTTATATTTTTGGAACGTATTTGCCGTGCTAATTTAAAAAGTCGTATCTCAGTATACGATCGGGGTAAAAATACGACTTCTTAATTTAGCAGGTTATGCGTTAAGCGTTATAGACTAAGCTCCCGATATAAAATGACCTTCACAGGGATGTTTATTTGATGAAATGTATTTTATATTTAGTTTAAAATGTCAATAAATATATTGCATATGGGTTGCCTAACAAATTTTAGTCCAGGGTATGTTTAGTTTAAATTTTTTTTTTTTTTTACATTTCACCGATTTGATTATTAGATAAATTCATAATTAAATAATCTTTAATTTTATTTAATTTCAATTCAACAATCACACCTTTGCAAAATGCTAGTAGGTATAGATTTACCTGTTTATACCTGGCTACCCAATAGTTGTGACGGGAAAAGAATACGCAACCTAACGTTTGCATATTCTATGGGCTTCATACTTTCGATTGGTATAGAATTTATCTAATATTAATCAAACCGGTGAAATGTTTAAAACAATTTTTTTTTATTATTAATTAAACATACCCTGCACTAAAATTTGTTAGGCAACCCATATGCAATATAATTATTGACATATTAAATTAAATATAAAATACATTTCATCCAATAAACATCTCGGTGAAGGTTATTTTATATCGGGATCTTAGTCTATAACGCTTAACGCATAACCTGCTTAATTACGAAGTCGTATTTTTACCCCGATCGTATACTGAGATACGACTTTTTAAATTAGCACGGCAGATACGTTCGATTTTACACCCCATATTTTTCATACCCCGGGCTTATATATGAAAATCGATTCTTAAGGAGTAAACTCCAAAAACTTGCGGGCTCTCCGCACCTTGGGGCTACCTGTCGAGCAATGGGACGTCCTCATTATATATATGGTAACAGCAAAATTGGATAGCAGTACATGTTATAAATGGGAGGAAACGAGAACAACATTACCGGAAATCCCTACATTAGATCATTTTTTTGATTTTTTGAAGAACCGTGCAAATGTTTTAGAGACCGTCAGCAGGCAACGACAAGATAAACCTAAAATGTTACCCCAGTCAATTCAGCCTAAATCTCAAACTAAATCTTTCGCCCTGACAACCAAGCATACTGCACCGACTACTTCTAGGCCTCCAATTGAATGTTTGTTGTGCAAGGGTGCCCATCGTCTTTACGAATGCACCACATTCCAAAATAAAACTGCCGAGGATAGAAGTGCCCTAGTATCTAAATTAAATTTGTGTGAAAACTGTCTCAGGTTTGGCCATAAGGCTCAGAGGTGCAGGCTGCCGGGTTCTTGCCGTTCCTGTAAACAAAAACACAATACGTTATTGCACATTTCAGAGCCCACCGAATTTCCCAGTGCTAACCCAACTCAATCCCATACCCAAAACTTAGCTGCTATCACCAACACTAATGGTACCACTTCCGAGGTTCTACTATGCACTGCTCAGGTTCAGTTAAGGAACCCCGACACGAACCAAGTTCTGACAGCGCGAGCTCTGCTTGACAGCGGTAGTCAATCGACGTTCATTACCGAAAGGGTACGAAATAAATTAAATTTGGCTCCTCAGCCTACGAATGTCAGTGTAATCGGGCTGTCAGACACCCCATTAGCCCTTCAGGCGAAACGTTGCGCACTTCATTTTCAGTCTCTTACTGACCCGTTCAATGTTAGTCTGATGTGCTTAGTTATTCCAAAAATAGCAGATAAATTACCCAAGGTCACACTTGATGCCAGTCAGTACGACCTCTCTCAATTTCAATTAGCGGACCCCAGATTTTTCGAGTCATCCTCTATTGACATGCTTATTGGTGCTGACCTATTTTGGGACCTAATCGGTTCTTCTCAGCACTCGTTAGGTACTAATAAAGCTATTCTCAGAAGCTCTAAGCTAGGATGGCTCTTCGCGGGTCCTTTGCCTACTTTACCACAAAATAAAAATAACCAATCAAACAAAATTACACACTGTAACGTTGTTATCAATGAGGTAGGTACCTCGCCTATTATCGATGAAGAACTACAGAGATTCTGGGAGCTAGAAAATGTCCCACAATCTCATCCCTTCACCAAAAAAGAAATGCTTTGTGAACAGCACTTTCTTTCAAACACGTATAGGCTAGAAAATGGCCGTTTTTGCGTTGGCCTCCCTATGCGTGAGGAAAAGGACAGCCTAGGTGACTCCTACTCGTTGGCAAAAAAGCGGTTCGCGAGCTTGGAAGCTCGTTTCCGCAAACAACCCGAGCTAAAAGGGGCGTATGCAGATTTTATCCACGAATACGCTGAACTCGGACATTTAACGGAAGCACCAGTCCATAGGCCTAAAAACGCTTACTTTCTTCCTCACCACCCTGTTATCAGGACTAAGAGCGAGTCTACGAAGCTACGTGTTGTTTTCGACGCGTCGGCACCTAGTACTTCAGGGGTATCCGTGAATGACCTACAAATGGTAGGACCTGTCATTCAGGACTCCTTATTTAATATACTTGTACGTTTCCGGCAACATAAATACATAATTTCCGGGGACATCGAAAAAATGTATCGTCAAGTCCTTGTAAGAGAATCGGATCGAGACATGCAACTTATCCTGTGGCGCGACAATGAAGACGAACCTTTGCGCACTCTAAGGTTAAACACAGTAACTTACGGTTTTTCGAGTGCTAGCTTTCTCGCTACTAGTTAGGTGTATCTGGCAACTCGGCGATGAATGTGCTGACCCTAACTTAAAAAGAATCATTCAAAATGACTTCTATTGCGACGATTTATTGACCGGGGCTGATGATGAAGAAGCACTCAAGTACATTCAACGTCAAGTGTCAGGAGAGCTTGCCAAAGGGTGTTTTCATCTGCGGAAATATAGGTCTAACCTGTCTTCTATTTTCGAGGATCACTCTTTACCCGAGGAAGGCGATCTCATTATAAGCAACGCCACTAGCACTCTGTGTATAGGTTGGTGTCCTGCTGCAGATGTACTTCAATTTCAAATCGAATATTCACCTCCACATATTCTAACCAAAAGGTCGATATTATCATCCACATTTAAAATTTTTGATCCCCTCGGGGTCCTATCTTTATGCACCATAAAACCCAAGATTCTCTTACAAAGCCTGTGGTCACTAAAATTGGATTGGGACGAAGAAGTACCCTCAAATATTAAGAAATCCTGGCTGAGGTTTACTGAAAATCTAAACTTACTATCGTCATTTCAAGTACCAAGGCGAGTTCTTATCGATAGGCCCAAGCACATCGAAATGCATACATTTTGTGACGCTTCTCAGTGTGCCTATGGCTCAAGTACTTACCTCAGATCTATTGACGTCACAGGCAAGGTACAAGTAAGTCTATTGTGCGCCAAAGCCCGCATTGCGCCCCTGAAACCCAGCACCATTCCCCGGCTCGAGCTCTGTAGCGCTTTATTAGGAGCTCAATTAAGTTCTGCAGTCACTCAAGCTCTGCGCTGCAAATAAATCGCCACGTCTATTGGTCAGACTCCAAAGTAACGCTGGGTTGGATTAAATCAGCAAGCAAGGCCAAGACTTTCGTTGCTAACAGAGTGGCCGCTATTACGGAGCTATCTGACCCCGAGAATTGGCGCTATGTACCTACAGCAGAGAATCCAGCTGATATGTGTACCAGAGGAGTGGACCCCCAAAATGTCAGCAAATCTGACAGTTGGTGGTACGGCCCAGCCTTTCTTGAGCAGGACGAAAGTTCATGGCCAAGTGAAAATGTTCAAGCCGTGGAGCTTCCCGAATTGAAAGCGTTGCCTGCTTTGGTGGCGGAGTCCACACCTTCGGTGTCGTTTATAGACATCTCCAGGTATTCCAAACTTCTTAGAGCACAGAGAGTAGCCGCTAGAGTACTTAGATTTATTCACAATTCTCAAAATCCTCAAAACAAGCACTCGGGCATACTATCGACAGAAGAGCTACATAAGGCTCTAAACAACCTCATTAAATTCGCTCAGCTAGAATCGTTTCCTATAGAAATAGAATATTTAATAAATAAAAGACCATTGCCGCGTAAGTCTAATTTAAACCAACTAAATGTATTTATTGATGAAGAGGGCTTGGTTCGTGTCGGTGGTAGGATAAATACCTCAAATCATCCCTATGATAAACGGCACCCTATTTTATTGAAAAGTAATCATCATTTAACGAAACTAATATTTCAGAACGAACATGTACGCCTGTTGCACGCCCCACCCCAACTGTTACTTACCAGTATTCGTGATCAGTATTGGCCTATAGGTGGCCGTAAACTTGCACTAGATGTATACAAATATTGCTACAAATGCCGCCGATTTGATGGCAGTGGCATGGTCAATATTATGAGTGACTTGCCCCCTGATCGCGTGGAAACGGATTTTCCATTTATGACTACTGCAACTGATTTTGCTGGTCCCTTCTTGATCACGGACCGAAAGGGCCGTGGATGCAAAATAACCAAGTGTTATTTATGCCTTTTTATCTGTTTTCGGTATAAGTGTGTACACTTAGAGGCCGTGAGTGAGTTGAGCAAGGACGCCTTCATTTTAACTCTTAGTCGATTCATTGCGCGTAGAGGTACACCCAAGGTAATTTTTTGTGACAATGGCAGAAACTACGTAGCTGCAGCCAGAGAGATAAAAGATTTCCTCAAAAACAACAATGACTCAATTTGTGACTTTGCAGCTCAGCGACACATTCAATTTAAATTTTCTCCCGCATACGTTCCTCACTTCAACGGTCTAGCTGAGGCCGGAATTAAGTCAGCTAAATTTCACATTCGACGTATTTTAGGGCAGACTCATTTAACATTCGAGGAACTGTCTTCCCTTTTTACACAAGTCGAAGCTATCCTCAACAGCCGACCCTTATGTCCCCTCAGTCCATCACCCAACGATTTCCAACCGCTCACACCGGGTCACTTTTGATCTTCAGGCCGCTTACGTCACTACCAACTGCGAGCTACGGCGAGGACAGCGCTCCACTCCGCAACAGATTCCAGCGCGTTGAGCAAGTGCGCCAACATTTTTGGAAGCGCTGGTCGCGCGAATATGTATCAGAGCTGCAGCAACGCACGAAATGGCGGGTCAAAGGCCGGGATCTACGTCTAGACGACTTGGTGCTGATAAAGGATGAGTCCCCGCCGCTTTGTTGGCGCTTAGGAAGAGTCATCAAGCTGTTTCCTGGACCCGATGGGATAACGCGCGTTGCAGACGTGAAGACCGCTGGTGGAACCGTCCGTCGAGCCCTCAACCGCCTGTGTCTGCTGCCTGCCGACGACTCAACTTGAAAGCTATCCAGGAGCTTTCAAGGCCCGGGAAGATGTTCGCTGCGCTCCGTTTATCTAGTTTTAAGTTCACTAATAGTTTAAGCACACACAATATCACACTTACCACCTTGTATTAAAGTCCCATTTGCAATGTATAAAGGTTAAGCCAATCAAAGCGTTCACATATCACGACATACCAATTCTAACCAATCACAGACGCTCTTTCACATACGACACACGCGACACCACATCATCAAAAGACTTGCATTCTAACGCTCACGCCTATGAAGACAAAATTATTGTATAATATGGAAAATTACATATTTTATGAGAAGAATATCAAGTTTGAATCATCTCCTTGCTCCTATACGGAACATACATACTTTTGGCCTGGGGTGTATATACCCATGTCAAATGACCATTTCAAAACGTAAAGTTAAAGGAGTTCCGTTAATGGTATTTTTGAAGTACCATAACATAATTAACATACTTAAATCCTAACAACAATGTCACCTTCTGCCCGTAATTTACCCCAAAAGTAATTGGTTACTTCAGAAAACCACTCAACAATACAATTTTATTTAAATCTCATTTCGCGATAAGTGTCCGTCCCTTTTAATTCGATTAAACCCTTGTACGAATTAAACCATACCCTCCAACCTTTCCATTTCAATACGATTTAATACCTACCTGATGACATTGGAGAGTAAAATGTGTTGTATCAATTTACCCTTTGTCTCTGGATATAATTAAAATCGGATTTGAGGCGCTATCAACTGTTTCTAATTTGCTTTCGGCTTGAATCAGTGAATAAATTATAAAAGCTACAGAAAGCAAATCAGTAGGGGTTACTGCAAAGTTTAAAACTCGTCCGACCGCGTCGTCAAAATGTGTTTTAACGCGAGCAACACCGCGTTTAAAAGCTATTAATGGATATACATAGGTACGAGTATGAGTCAGTATGAGTAATTTTGTTACACCGCCCACAAAGTTACTGCTTAATTATTGTATTAAGCGGTTTACACTCACGTGAAATTTACAAGAACGGCCCGACATAATTATTTCGAACTCGTATGGAGCTCTTCATCAGGGCTTGCTTACCCGTACACCGGCGCGGCAACTTATTCGTTAAAGAGCGCCATACGAGTTCGAAACATGTCGGGCCGTTCCTGACAATTTCACGTGAGTGTAAACCGCTAAATACAATAATTAAATATGTCGCACCACCGTTTTAATTAGATTAAAAGTTTCTGCTTACTGAAACAATATTACTATGTAAATATCAGGTTCCATTAAACACTTCGGTAAATTTATAACGGACGGCGCAGACTTAATCGATTGTCACAATTTCCGTAAACAAAGAGAAATTAATTTATACGCCGTCAGCCTCGTAAACAGTTTCTACGAAATATGTCGCCTTGTTTACAATTTGACGACGCGGTTGGCTCGGTTTGTAGAGACCTGCCTACTGAGCCGGCGGTCCCGGGCTCGAATCCCGGCCAGGGAAAATATTTGTGTGATGATCTCGAATATTTGTGCTTGGGTCATCGTTGTTCTATGTATTTAAGTAAATATTTATCTATATAAGTATGTATATTGTCGTCTAGTACCCATAACACAAGCCTGCTTGAGCTTAATTTGAGACTAGATCAATTTGTGTGAGGGTTTACTCTAAGTTTGAAATTTGAAGTTTATGCAGACACTCCATACCGTTCATTCAAATACAATTTGACACGGGAGTGAGACTGTATGTCCCTACAAAGAGGCTTTGTAAATATGCAATAATTGTGCTATACAGCGTGTATATTTGATATAACCGCATATTGTAGCCAGACGGAAATTCAAGTGCTATAATCTGATATTTGTGACAATTATTAATTAAACGTTAACGCCATAGCGTTATTAATTTTTGAAAATTTTCTCAGCAGCAATGTATGGCGTAGTTATTACTAGTGACAGGTGTGACTTCACGATGTTAAGCGTCAACAAACAACAACAAACAAATACATTGCGTGCTGAATTATTTTATATGAAAAAGAAGTTCGATTTTTTTAATAATTTACGGATCAATATATTAAAAACTGCCAATACTAAGACCCCGTAAAGTTTGCGGTTATATCAAACTAGCTGTGGCCCGCGGTGTTACCCGCTCATCCCATGGGAACACTAAATTCATTCGGGACAAAAAGTATCCTATGTCCTTTCCCGGGTCTCAAACCATCTCCATACCAAATTTCATCTAAGTCGGTTCAGCGGTTGAAGAGTGAAGAGGTAACAGACAGACAGATACACTTTCGCATTTATAATATTAATAGTATGGATAGTATTATATTTAACTTGAATTGGAGGTTTAATTATAAGCTTTCTGAGAGATGCCTTAATTGGATAGTATGGATATAGGGGAGCGTGGGGGAAATGGAGCCTACTAAGGCAAAAGTTCAATATAAGGCAAATGTATGGGTATTTTTGGATCTTTTTAATAGAAACTAAATCCTTAGTTATTTGACTATCATTTAATTACAGCATCACCGTTACATTATCAGGCATTTGGCGACAGTTAAACTTTTTTCAAAAAAACAGAATCGCTCCCATTACCCGACTTTGCGGGAAATGAGAGCCTATAGATACCCATATGTGTAATGGGAGCTACTTAATTATTGAGTCAGCCTCAAAACATTAACTGTCAGCCTAAAATCTCATATTCATATAAATATTAACATAAACGTATGCGTAAATCAATTAACTTTAAGGATCCAAACAATAATAGCCTAATAATGTAATAAGCTCTGATTACCCGACTACCACCATCTTGAAATTTCATAAAATAATATTCCGAATCTAGCTTGTAATGAAATGATAGGAATAGATACTCAAAATTGATAACATTAGCTATTCAATAAAACAGGTTTCATTATAACAAACATATTACTTCAACTTAAACTGGCCGTTGAAATATCGTATTTTTTATAAGCGCGGAGCAAAAAACCGATAAGCGTCCGTGGTAACATAATGCGTGGCACTGGCGAGCTGAGCGAGCCAGGGGAACACGGCCGCACTGTGACGAAAACGCCCGCGCGGTAAATTAGTGAATATGAGCTATAGTTTTGTATCTAGTCGCATCGCTCCTATTACCCGCCGGTCCCCATTACCCCAGGTTCCCCTACACGCTGTATACTAGTTGCGCCGCGTGGTGTTACCCGCTCATCCCATGGAAACACTATATTTTTCGGCATGAAAAGTAGCCTATGCGTCAAAGCAGGGTGTTAACTACCTTCACATAAATGATATAAAATTGGTTCAGCCGTTTCTGTCACAAACTTTCGCCTTTATATTAGTGTGATGCAAATTCGAAAAATTCATTTAAACAAAATAAATATCATAACGTCAGGCGGGGTTTGAACCTGCAATTCAAACGACTTTCAGGACCAAAACGGACGTCCAACCTATTGGACCACTGAACCGGTAACGGTTACCTACTTGAAATAGAGCACATAGCACATAATTATTTTATAATATCACTATACAAAAATCTTTCTGATATCTATATTTTATTGGTTGTGCATGTAAAATGCGACGCAACTGCCTAACTAGGTATTGTATTAGCGCTTAGCTTTGAGAACTAAAGCGAAAATCGGACTGTAGTTTATTTCCCATTCCGTTCATTGAAATACAATTTAACATAGATCGATAGGAATGACAATTTACGCGCGAAATTCGAATTTCGAACTTCAGATTTTGTCCCAAAAGAGAGGTCTTGTATGCAATTTGGTATGTAAGCTTGGGCTAAATGAAAGGAAAATGACAGTTAGTATTTGTAGCGCGACAAACACTCGCTTGTTGTAATTGTGCTAGAGGCACAGACAACCCCCACTAGACAGAGCATGTAAGGCGACCCGCGCGCACCAACGATATGGTACGGCAGAACAGTATCAACACGGCGGCCACCGTTTAGTTGCCTCGATGTTTATGAGGTCTCTCTACACCACTTAACACTACAATTTACCATGTTATTTATTTAATTTCTTTTTTCGTTTCTTGTTGACGTACGCATGGATCATAAACAAGGACGCAACTAAACGGTGGCCGCCGTGTTGATACTTTAATGTTCTGCCGTACCATATCGTTGGTGCGCGCGGGTCGCCTTACATGCTCCGTCTAGTGGGGGTTGTCTGTGGCTAGAGGTGATGGTGCGAGCTGGTACGTACGCTAGCGCGTAAAATAAAAAAAAAACTCGCCATCCCCGTTTCACCATCGGACATCCAGGCTATGGGACTTCATCCTTTTGTCACTTATTCGCACGAAGCGATTTGCTTCATCATTTCTATTGCGAACCGCTAAGAATGGAACTCGCTCCCTTTTCCCTGAAATTTATAACTTGGGTCTCTTAGAGACAAGAGTGGCTGTTGCTGAAGCGACCTACATCTTAGACGCTTACTATCAGGTGTTAGTGTTACTAATGTCAATCACTGGCCACTTTATGATTAAAAGAATTTAGAGAAAAGTTTAATGTGTTTGTATATTGTGTAAAATAAATATGAGCATTTGTAAACGACGTCTCGTATATTATTCGTTTAGTGTACCTACGTCTATAGAGCTGTCAGTTTTTGTCTGCCTTGAATTTAATTTCGGAAATTACTTGACATTTAAAAAGTTGGAAACGTGACCTTTTGTTGTGGACAGTTTATCTTATATAAATTACAAGAAAGTGTTACTGAATGATAATATAAACTCCCGAAACAACCGAACGACTAAAATGGGCTTTGGTCGGCTATTTTCCTGAAAGATTCTTTTGTTTATACCACGGTGGTTGTAAACAGACGCACGGCCCACCTGGTAAGTGGGTACTGGAGCCTATGGATGCTTGTAACTCCAGGTGTGAGACTGATTTGGTTCAGTCTATTCACGGAGGTATCCCATCAGCGGGTTATACTCCCACACAAAATCTGACTACTGGTAAGTGAGGCCTAATCAGCCCTGATACAGTTCAAATGATGTCAAAAGAACTCCAGGGGATTCGCATGCGTGTAACGGACATAAAACCGCATGTACCCGGAAAGCCCATCTTTCCGATGCGATAAACGGTGCGATGTTTTTATTTTACAATTTTGTGGGTATCCCAATAAATAGCCCCCTTGTGCTTCACTTTGCTCGTCTTTGCGATATAAAGCGGTAATGAAAACCTAATCCTAATCAACGTCGCGGTAAGCCGATGGTGTTATCAACAATGATTGATTGCGGGAAATGATGCGTGGTGTGATTTAATCATTGGATCATTAATCATTAATCAGACTCCCGCGGTGCGCTAACCACGTAACAAACCACATTATATATCTATAGACTTACACAAAAATGCGATTGAAATTGAGATTTGAACTAGTGACGGATTTGAAATCAGTTCAAGAGCGTATGAAATGTTTTTTAAATGGCGGGAATCCTTTGTTTGAAAGCATCTTGTAATTAATAAAACGTGATTTTTTTCATGTGTCTCCTTCAGTGGAGAGTCGTTAGGCATTTTTGCAATATTGGATCAACGTTACCCCACAGTATAATTCTATATCGCATTCATTTGTGAACGTAAGCGGAGTAGATCTAACGTATTTCACAGTCGCGCGCGGTCGGCCATAGATCACTGACGGCCACTCAACGCTTAAAGTGAAAAACCAACATAAACATGTCGAAAAGTGACAGTGATAGTGTACTAAACCTTTTAACAAACATATTGAAGCCTCTTGAGCTAAATGTTAGTGTTTTACATACCAAATTAGATGAAATAATTGCTGAATTAAGCCAAATAAAATCCGTTATATCTGTGCAAAAACGAGAGACATCAACTAAACTGGTTGACCAAAGTAAGAACAAAAGCGCTCCGTCAACGCCAAGCGTTATCGCACCAAGTGCTGTGTCGACGACTCCAACTAGCCATTTCACTCTTACAAATGCTCCAGCGCGCAAACAGCGCGCAACCGCTACGCGTGCAAAAGAGAGGATAGTCGAAGGCACTAAATCGAAGCAATCTACCTCTACCGCCGGACCAAGCAACCGGCCAGTGAAACAAGATCTCTCAAAAAAAAACAACCACCGCCGCGTCAAACTCAGACGTTACAAGTTCAATAAACTGCTTAAAAACAAAAACAAGTGTACGACCAGAACTAACATCGCAAATTAAAATCGATAATCAGATATCAAATGACGTTGTTACTGTTGAAACGGAAAATGACGCCACCGAACACATAAATATTTCAAGTGAAAAATCATGGACCACCGTCGAAAACCGTAACCGCCGCCGGCGCAGCCAAAAAGTAGCCGAAATTATTAAAGGATCAGCGACCGACACGACCTTAGGTGGAATTGAAGTCATGAAATACCTACATGGCTATTATTTTAAAAAAGATACGACGCCAGAGGATATCGTTAATCACATGCAAAACACCTGCAACGGACAACACTACACTGTGGAAACTATACAATCTAAGTGGGACACCTACAAATCTTTCAAAATTGGCATCCCACCCACGGTGTACGAGAAATTCCTTGATGCTTCAGTTTGGCCTGTAAACACCTGCATATCAAAGTGGCAGCCCTTTCTCCGACCCAGGGAAAACAAGGTCCCCAGAGAATAAAGTACCTGATGATAACAATACTAAGGCAACGCGGGTAAACATCATCCATCAGAACATTAACCGCCTTGAAAACAAAACAAACAAATTGGAATGCGAACTGCAAGTATGTAACACACCGGTGGATATTCTATGCCTAACGGAACACTGGTTAAAATCACACCAACTATGCTCTGTCAACATAATGAATTTTAGTCTCCGGGCCCAGTACTGCAGGTCTTCGCGTCGTGGTGGCGGAGCATGCATCTACGTCAGATCGGACATACTAACGCTTGAACGACAGGAAATATCAAAATTATCGGTGGAAATGCATTTTGAAGCGTGTGGGATCGAGTGCATCGGATTGGACATTATCATTGTGTGTATATATAGACCTCCAAATGGTGATTTGCAATTATATTATTCTAAATTATCTCAATTATTAAATTTTAATGTGATACAAAATTATAAAGTAATATTGATCGGTGATATTAACATAAATCTAATGAAAAAGTGCCCTATCACAAACAAATTGAATTATACAATTAAGCAATATGGATTTAGACAATTAATAAACATACCTACTAGGATCACTCAGTCTTCAAGCACATGTATCGATCATGCGTTAACAAACATGGCAAAAACTAATATAGAAGATGTTTCATGTATACAGCTTAACTTATCAGATCACTTATGTACAAGCCTCACTATATTTGTTCAAGAACTTAATTTGTTAAATAGCCACATACTGAAGCGATCGTTAAGTAACAACAACAAAATCAACTTTATTACAAATCTTGACATGTATGACTGGGACAGTATTATAAAAAAATGTAACTGCCCAGGCGAAAAGGTAGGATTAGTAATTAATGTAATAAAACACTATTTTGAAATATGTTTTCCTTATAAAAAAATATTGCTAAAAACACATGTAGGTTCGTGGGTTAACGACACCATTCGAGAATTACGCTACAGGATACGTAAATTAAAGTTTAATTTAGCTAAACAACCCAATGACACGGAGCTGCTATCCGCCTTGTCGAGTTTAGAAACTCTGTACTGGAATACTTTAAGGAACATCCGAAGTGATTATATCAACAGTAAAATTTCACAAGCAAATGAAGACATGTGTCGCAGCGTGTGGCGCGTAACTGCCTCAGAAACAGGAAAAAATTGCAGAAATAAAAACAGTGCGATAAATACATTTGTTTCAAAGTCAGCTGGTGCCAGCGCTTCTGCCGCCGCTTCGCAATTAAATAGATATTACATTAATACAATGGTAAACAATAATAAACCATGCGAGCGATCTGCCATGGATTTTTTAACGAAATACATTCCGTTTTCTTCTTTAAAATTCCAATTCAGACCCTTTACACTAGATGACATTATTATGGCCTTGAAAAAAATTAAACGAAAGGAGTCGAAGGATATTAATGAAATGTCTACCCACATCCTGGATTACTTACCACCCGTTGTCATTTCGTTGCTTCTTTTCCTATTTAATGAGTGCGTTTCAAAAGGTGTATATCCCGACACACTCAAACTAATTAAAGTTCAACCCATATATAAAGGTAAGGGGGACACAAAATTAGAAAAATGTTATCGTCCGATATCCCTAATACCTGTTATCTCAAAGGTATTTGAGTCTCTTTTGAGCTCAAGACTAATGCAACATTTTCATACAAACGACCTACACCTAAACACCAGTATGCATACCAGCCGGGCCGGTCAACGGCGGACGCGACACGCGACGTCGTGACGCGAGTGCTGACGCATCTCGAGAGCGGGCGACATGTCGCCGCGATATTCTGCGACCTGTCGCGCGCTTTCGAAATGGTCGACCATTCTCTGCTACTTAAAAAACTATCCTGGTACGGTATAGAAGGAGGATTCCATGATACCATCCGCTCATTTTTAAAATATAGAATGCAGAGTACTTTCGTCTTGGGAGCGAGGTCTGATTTGGAACCCGTCGGTAGTTGCGCTGTGCCACAAGGTTCCGTGATGGGAAACAATTTATTTTTAATTCTAGTAAATGATATCGCATCTGCCAGTCCCGATTTGGAATTCGTATCCTTTGCTGACGACACGTGCGTGCTCGTGGATGCTGACAGCTTGGACATTTTGGAGTCTAGGTTGAATAATGCAATGTATCGAATATCACAATGGTTTTCAGCAAACGGAATGAAACTAAATATTGAAAAAACGAACATTATGCATTTTCAACTTAGATCCAAAAAATACAGTTTAAATGTGTCTCTCGATGGTATTCGGGTACCACAAGTTGAGCAGGTTCAATATCTAGGCTGCACAATTGACTCCGCCCTGACATGGTCCCCCCAAATAGACTCATTGTGTGATAAACTGGCGTCCGCATGTTTCGCACTTTCCAGGCTCGCCCCCAGTTTGTCATACGAAAACTTAAAAAGAGCATATTATGGGTACTTCCACGCCATACTAACTCAAGGGGTGGATTTGTGGGGCATGTCAGCAAACCGAGATAAAGTGTTCAAAATGCAGAAGCGTGCTGTCAGAATAGTTATGCAAAAATCCTTTGACCACCCTGCAAAACAACTATTTAGGGACTCAAAAATACTCACGCTACCTAGCGTTTACATTATAACAGCTTGTAAGTACGTAAGGGCTAACCTAGCTTGCATCACCGTTCCACAGAACACATGTACACGTAGAATGCCCACATTGAGCGTTCCTCGACGCAGACTCGCAAAGGCCCGGAAGTCACTCGGTGTCATTGGGGTAAAAATATATAACTCTGTCCCATCAGATATAAAATCAACTAAAAATGAAAATCTATTTATAAAAAATTAAAGACGCTTCTAATTGACCTGGCGTGTTATAACATAAACGAATTTCTTGAAAGGAATCGTTAACCTGCGTAGAATAAATAAATATTGAAAAATTGGTACTTACCTACTTTAAATTATAACATGTTTTCATTAAAATGTTAATGTAATATTTTAATAACAACCGAAAAATTTTATAGACTAATTAATTTTATTTAAGACAATGACATGTAAAATATTGAATTTTATAAATAAATATCTGTATCTGTATCTGTATCTGTATTTCAGCTTGTTGACTGTTCCCAAAACTTTATTCAATTTTAGAATGATAAAATTCTACGTGCTATTTCTCTACTTTCCAGTAAGAGCCAACTCTCCATATAAAATTTAAATTTTTAACACAAATTATCGTTATATTTCGAAGTTATGAATTACTTATGTGAATGCTCATTAGTTATCTAGATTTTAATTACTCAGATTATTATGTTCATTAACCAGCCATGATAACAGGCCAGCCCTTGTAATTCATTTATTCATAGGTTAAAAGTTCATTATAATACATCACCATTCATTATTCGAGAGTTAAACGCTACACCCTATTAATTTACTGACACGTCAAAGACATCCATTATATGAACTATGCTCGTTACAACTTTATTTTTGGTGCAACAAAAAAAAGTATGTCATGACTTTTTGGCTTTCGTGCTATTATTACCTAATGCTATAACGTTGATAAGGATATCGATATCCATAAATTTATTTAATTATTTAATATGAGTACGGCAGGCGCATTTATTAAGGTGTACATTCAAACTTCATATAAAAAAATCATTTTGAATCACATTTTCGCCTCATTATAGTCTACAAAATGCAGTGAAAATTCAGTCCTGATGTTGTAAACTAGTAACACACGTTTTTTGTTCGGAAATTAATACTGCGTGTCCATACGTAATATATTTTTTATGTCTACGTACACCGACTTTAACGAACCCTTGTCATGTCAATCGATTGATAAAGATTCCTCGGGTTACTCCGTGTAATCGATGTCTCGGATAAAACAAAATGGCCGCCATAGATTGATGACGGCCATTCTTAAGGCTGCTCGCAAGTTTTCTACTAAATATTGAGCGTTTTTGTTCATTGTCTTCTCAGTCAACTGACAACTAGATTATATTGGTTATTTCTGTAAATAGTGAAGCAATCGTGCGTTGCGGCACAACCGATCGATGTGTGAGTGCTACTACGACTGGCTACTCTCTCTACTCCACAGTAGTAGTGTAATAGTTTTAAGGGGGCTCTAGGCTCGCGGCGCATACTAAGGCCATTTAAAAAGTATAACTGTACGAAATTTTGTGTTATCGCACGTTTCGTTCGGTAAAATAATGTTAATATCGGCGCAGCCAGACTTACGAAGTGTCTATCTATCTATCTATCTATAAGCCTCAGACGTCCACTGCTGCATATAGGCCTCCCACATAGCTCACCACAAAGTGCGATCCCCCACCCGATTGATTCCCCGCTCACGAGGTCATCCGTCCATCTAGTTGGGGACCAGCCCACGCTGCGCTTTCCTATACCTATACGAGGTCTCCACTCCAGAACATTTTCTGCCCAAACGGCCATCCATTGCCTGCCTATTGCTACTTCAACCGCACAATCCTGTGAACTATGTTGTAAAAATAGGTACTTTTTATTAACTAATATTTCAACCAATAGGGCCCTGTAATCAATACAAACGCGAAAGAAAACGCGCATCGCTATACTAAAACTATTTAGCAATCATGACGTCCATAGACGGCCTTAAGTGTACGCATGTGTAACTTAATCCTCTTAGATGTGTACACATCTAATCCATTACTGTATCAAGTGTCGCGGAAAAAATGGCAAGACATTCTTTTTTTTGACTACACCCTTTATTTCTAGGCTTAGACTGTCACGCCGAAATGTCATCGTTTTTGTTCTCCATCGAAAGCCCTAGTTGAAAGGTGATATCGGTTAGATATATGGCGTGGGTTGTAAAACACAATATTCTGTAGATAGGCTTTTTCATGGAGAACGATGAACAAAATGCGTAAAATCGATTATTGAAGGATAATTTAATTTAAATTCATATTACAGACTAATCATACATAAAAAAATTCCACATTTACAAAAATAAAGTATTAAAAAACTAACCTATTACCCTAAATCGGAAATCTCACCCCTCGTCCTCCCCAAAGCAAAGGTGCTCATCACGCTCGCCGCGTTGCCACGTTGAATCGCGATAGACAATCTTTGCATCAGGAATGACCCGGAGCGAGGGTCAAGGCCTGCCTCTCGTAATCGCCGCCCAAGCTCAGTCACATAGACCTTAGCCTCCGAACACCAGCACCCGGACGTCTCCACCGCAAGTAGAAGAATTAAGAGAGATTATTGAAGTAGTTTTATATATAACCGCTATGACCGACTGTCTTGTACTTTTGGCAGAGGGGAACGCTTGTCCATGGCCACTCTGGTTGGTTTAATACTCTAATTAAGTTTAGTGACAAGCTTTTATAGCCGATTGTACTTTTCTTTAGATATCCATCAAATGCTCACTGAGACGATTCTAAACAGCCTAAACTCGGGAGGATTGCTTTTTCTATTATAGAGTTCCTATGGCCACCTTCCGGCTCCATCATCAGATCAGCCCCATGGTTGGTACCATAATAAGGTTATTATTGTATTGTCATCAAAGTTAAGAAATAATGCAAAATTTGAGCTCAATCAGTTGACGATATCTGCTTAAAAATTGAGTTGCAAGATTCCACCCGAACAAACATACTTACATACATACATACATACATACATTGCAAGTTAAATAAAAGCTTTTAAAAAAAGCAACTGCGTTCGTACCTAAGTTCCACAGAACTAAACCAAGACAGAATGGGCTGCATAGATTACACTTGCAAAAGGCACTACGTCACTCCAGTATTAATAGAAGGCTCCTTCGGCTGCGTCACACCTTATCCGCAGAACAAGCAAATTTGCCTAGATGACTTATTCAGTACTGGCTCCATTACCTCATTGTGTTGTACCACAAAAGACTATAAATAGTTCGAGGTCCCGCTGCAAAAAAACTAATCTCGTCATATACATAAATAAATTAATAATAATAAATATCGGACAACCTCACACAAATCGATCTAGTCCCAAATTTTATTAAGCTCAAGAAGGCTTGTGTTATGGGTACTAGACGACGATATACGTACTTATATAAATAAATACATACTTAAATACATAGAACAACCATGACCCAAGCACAAATATTCGAATTCATCACACAAATATTTGCCCTGGCCGGGATTCGAACCCGGGACCAGCGGCTCAGTAAGCAGGTGACTACAAACCGAGCCAAATGCGTCGTCAAAATATCAACCGAAAGACGTTGATTGGGATACAAGGACATCCACAATATTCAGCCGCAACCATCCAGCGGTTTTCCGCAATCCTAACATCATTAGTCCACCTTATTGCGGCCTCTCAACGCTGCTTCTTCGATACTTTGAAGCTACTCGAAACTTTTTCTGCCCCATCGGGCATCATAGACCCATCATAGAGCAAGCGGGAACTGACAAACAACCTTAACGTCATAAGGTCCACTGTACTTACACTATAATTTACAAATTTCAAAGTCATATCATTCTTAAATTGACAGCACAGTTCTAATTTTAGAAACATGAGAAGTGCCTGGGTCTTTTTTAGGGTTCCGTACCCAAAGGGTAAAAACGGGACCCTATTACTGAGACTTCGCTGTCCGTCCGTCCGTCCGTCCGTCCGTCTGTCACCAGGCTGTATCTCAAGGACGGTGATAGCTAGACAGCTGAAATTTTCACAGATGATGTATTTCTATTTAGTTACTAATACTACTTTTTTAGTTATAGGGTCTTATGAGGATAAAATATAAGAAATGGTATCCAAATCAAACTAAAATCGTATACCTTTAAACGAGCAATTCTTGTATATTTATTTACAAGTATATAAATTTATTTCTGTGATCTCGGAAACGGTTCTAACGATTTCGCTGAAATTTGGTATATGGGGGTTTTCGGGGGTAGACAATCGATCGAGATTAGTCTTATGTTTGGAAAAACGCGTGTTTTTGAGTTTTCATGCGTTTTTCTTACCAAGCAGAATATGGTCGCCAATTTCGTCCTGCCGGCCACTGTCCGTCTGGTCCAGCAGGTTAAGACGCGGAGGGCAAGAAACGAGTGTTACGGGTTCAAATCCCGCTCGGTGACTTATTTTTGTTTTTTTTTATTTGTTCAATTTTATATATAATCTTTTAATTTTTTTTAGACAAGTTTAAAAAAATGTAGTTAATTGTTTGAGATAACAATATATATTTCTCATAAATATGTCTAACATTTACCTATACTGATTACGTGGATAAGATTTATGCTTTCGAGTTTTTATTTTATTGATACTTATGAAGCAATAGTGCAAAACGAAAAATTTACCGATACAAATTTTAAATACAGTTTCTCGGGTATTTTTTGTGACGCCGTATCTCGAATAATGCCAAAAAACTAACTATGTGTAGATTATGTATGTATGTATGTATGTAAACACTTTATTGTACACAAAAACAGAAATACATTAAAACAAAAGAAATACATGTACAAAGGCGAACTTATCCCTTTAAGGGATCTCTTCCAGTTAACCTTTGAGTAAATGAGTGCTAAAGACAAATGTAAACGGTAGACAACCAAAGCAACATGTACAATACGAAGGAGGATAATTTAACAATAATACTTACACATGAAAATGCAAAAAAAACAAAATAGAGAGAGATAGACATACAGTCAATATAATACATGATACGTAATAAATATATATGTATATATATATATAAATTCAACAGAAATAGTCATAATTACAACAAAAACAGCAACCTATTATTCGTTTGACAGCCACAATCCCTTCAACTTCCCCTTGAGCGATGCAACGGACTGCGTCTGCCTTAGGGCGGGAGACAACTTGTTCCATTATTTCACGGCGCGCACAGCAAAAGACATATCGTAGACATGCGATCTATAGGTAGATTATCACCTAAACACCACCATATTACAATAAACAGTAATAACCGAGCAAAGCTCGGTCGCCCAGGTACTTTATTATGAAGAGAGAAGAAAAAAGAAGAAGAGAATTATCGGCTATGAAATGAGTACAACTACTTAGGCGAATTAGGTGAATTTGGACAATGAACACAACTTCACTCGTCTTAGTCCTCAGTTATTTTTTTTTTATCCTGAAATCAGATCGACTGACTAATGTCAGTAAAGTACATTAAACTTAATTCCTTTCCTACATTAGTTGACCGAGCGATTTTTTTTTTTATGGTTTTCGCAAAACAAATTTGAGACATTTCGAAACAACCTCGCGAAGCCTACAGCTTCCGGAGCCACTAGTTTTTAAAATCTTGTGAGGTACGTCTTCTTGCAGCAGGACCCTAATTTACTATGCATTTATGGTGTGAAAGCATAGTCGACCATTGTTTCCAAAGATTCATTTGTCAATGACAAGGCTGGAAGGGCGATGGTTCAAGGACGGATAATACAGCCGAAAGGATCTGTTTTTCAGCCTTGTCATATTTTTAGTCGATAAACAACGGATGTTTGTATTAATGGTAATATATTTTTGATGTTGGGAATATTGGGGTGGACGGTTTTTATTGGTTGAGTGAGGAAAATAAATTCCTATAAATGTTTAATAAAGTGATCCATTAATTTATGTCACGTTGATTACGCTATAAGACTAAAGGTACTGTGAGCTGTAGACCTCGAGAGTTTGTTTAGAAATACCTGAAAATTCGTTTATAAATTACCGAAAATTTTCGAAAAACTGAATCGACGAAACATTCTATAAACTTATCGAATCTACTCACAACATTTTATGAGAATCGGTTGAGAAATGTGGGCATCTAGGCAAGAACAAACTGGAATTCAAACATTCAACATCTGGACAAACGAAAGAAATTTAGGCAAATCAGACGTTGCTTGCTTCACTTGCTCAGTCAAAAAGTGATTGACGCTTCGGGATTGGTCGAGTTCCGGAGCTGTCACGATGCTAATTCTTTATTCAGTACTTAGAAAAGATGTTCTTATAAATTTATTTGCGTTTTTGTTACTTGACTCCATTTGTCCTCGGACAATGGCTTTTAGGTTCATGTTTACAAGATAAGTCCTTTATGACATGACCATTCGGCCGACTTAAAAAAAAACAACTATAATTTTAATGACTATTTTATCTGGAAGCATTACATAGTTTAACAATTAACTTCAGAAGGTAATTTTGTATTGACATCCACAATACAAAAGCAATCGTTATCCGCTATTATCTCTTCAGCGCATACACTCATGCATTAAAGATCTATTGTCTCCATCTTTTTTTATATATGTTTGTACTTTTCTTGCACAGGGTAGAAAAGTCGTAATTCACGTGACATGTTTAATGCTTTAAATCTCTAAACCTTTGTTTTACGGAAGATATGTTTTATAGCTCGCTTTACTTTAGTAGTAAAAGTTGCATCGCGCGAATGTGTTGTTCTTGCATTTCTAGACTGAGATACTTCCGTCGGTAACTCTACTTGATCTAGTAACGATGCCGGTATATCGCCAAAACTAAAACCTGACATTAATGAAATATAACCGTGATATACATACATACCACAAAATATATTCGGTGGAAATTCGTTTCTGACTTTTTTGTAAAATAGTTCGCACAAACATGACTATTTAACAAAATCTAAAAAAAAAACAAAAGGCAAATCATAGCTGTACTATGTCTCACAAATGTCACCTTATTTTATCTATGCGTGACGAAATAAATACTTTTGATTCCGTTTGAGATAATTTTCTTGTTATCCTGTTATAAGGAGCATTGAATTTAGCCCCTGATACAAGATCAGGTATGATAACCGGCGATCACATTCTAATCTAGGTAGTAGGTAGTCTGGGTTTACCGTTTGCGATACTAAAATCTTTCAAACTTAAGTAAGTTGAGCTACCAGATTGAAACAAACTATCTCCTTCTCTCTTTTGACGACACGGTTGGCGCTGTGGTGGTGCAGGCTACCTAATGATCGAATTACGGTCCTGGGTTCGAATCCCGACAAGGGCAATTATTTGCGTGATAAAGTTGAATATTTACGCGTGGATGGTTTCTATCTATTTATATGTATTTATAAATGTATGTAATGTCGTCGTCTAGTGCCCATAACACAAGCCTTCTAGAGCTTATTGTAGGTCGATTTGTGTGAGGTTTTCCGATAATTATTCATTTTATTTATTCCCTTATGGTTGAAGATTGTAGGTTATTAATTTGTGACTCTTCCTGTATATTTTTTTTCTTTTCTCACTACTTAAATGACCTTGCACCAAATGCTACTCGTAGTTTCTGCTTGGCCCCATGGTTGACTGGTAGAGAATGCCTTATGGCATTAAGTCCGTCATTTGTAATTTTCTTGTATTGTGCAATAAAGTTTAAATACATAAATGAAGTATGTGTTGGGTAACGCAACATCTAAAAACTCCATCAAAAAGTTTAATTTGAAAAATGATAATGACCACTTTTTTATACAAAGTGGTGTAGTTGCTTGCAGTGCCTGTGGTCTGCGGCTAGATTCTGTATTCGTCTCAAAATCATAATATTCGACAAAAACTGTGCATGTACCTATTGAGGACGTGTACTCAACACAGCGTCTTCGATAGCTCTTACACAGAGACAGATTTCGTATTGACAGCACTGCTATTTATGCTGGCCCGAGAGATGCTTTTTCACGCTTCGTTTGAAGGATTCTATGTTATGAGAAGGAGGAAACACATGAGCCGGCAAAGAGTTTCATTTTTTCATAGTTCGGCAGATGAAGGAATTGCCTACGAACTTGGTACGTGTGGGAATATTTTCGCAAACCGGCACGTGTAAATCTATGACGGATAGGGGAGGGTGGGATACGAGAAAATAGCTCTTCAGAGCACACGTATACAAAAGTTCGTGGGTCGACCGTAATATTAGCTGTGGCGTAGTGTTTGTAGCAACGGCGATGTCGTAGCAACGTAGCAACGATGTAGCTACGGGGATCGTAGCTCGTAGCTCTGGCTCGTAGTCCGCGACTCATGCGTCACGTAGATGTAATACGGGCTGCGTAGACCGAAGTTTGAAGCTCGACCGATGTATATAATTATATAGGTAGGTACCTAATATAACAGTAGTAGGGATTCGCCGATACTACGATACGGGGCGGACGGGCCTGATGGGCGGCATCCAGGGCGGATTTGGCGGACCACGAAACCTAAAAAAAAAAAAAAAAAAAAAAAAAAAAAAAAAAAAAAAAAAAAAAAAAAACAAATAGCCCCCTACTTGGAGCGTTTGGAATAGGTCCCAGGACGCTCAGACAGCTCTGTCAGGACTTACAGAACGCCCTACGCTAACAATGCAACACCTTCCCCGACCCATCGACCCTTTTCTATTGTCTACCCGAGCTCGGGTTTTATTGCCCTCTCGGACGCCGAGCTCACTTTTATTACGGTCTACTATTGTTTCCCTCTTTTATATTTCTCTTTGGCTTCAACTGCCTACAACTTCCTTTCCAAACGGTATACATCTTTTAAGAACATTCTTTAGGTAAAGCTGGACAAATACCTAAACATCTCATACCTAAACTATCAGACTAGGTCCGCCACCTTGGTTCTTATTGGAATCGCTGTTTCAACCCAGCCTGTCTCACATCGTCTCTTTACTCCAAGGTTTCTTACTACGTGATGTGTGCTACGGTGTACGTATCACTAATCTAAGCTAACCTATGCTAGATCACAATTCTAACCTAACCTAACCTAAGCTACAGGACTACGCCCAGCTAACGCAGGATACGTTACTTGACTACTTAACTTCAGGTAGCCTTACTTCAAAGTATGTCTCTTGTTACTCACTACATATGCTGCATTTGGAACGTTGTTCTATTTATATATTTTATCTTGTTCAACTTAACATTACTTCTAACTTAACTATCACTTAACTTCAAAAACTAATTTTGAAGAACTGCTTTATATACTTACCTACTTAAAACCAGCTACGAGCACAGCACAGTTGTTTTGGTCTTAAGAACGCTGTTCTAACCTAACCTAACCTTGCATAAATTTGACTACGTACTCAATGTTACTTTCATTTCTTTTTTGTAATAACCGACTTCAAAAAGGAGAAAGTTCTATGTAAAAATATTGCATGTAGCATAAGGATAATACGAATCTAATCTTACAATAGTAATGCGGTATTTTATACAGTAATAACTGCTTCAAAACTATACTAACTTATTTAAGCTGTAAGTTAAAAATACGAGTTCTATTTTTGCATATTTATTTATTTCGCCAAATATTATGTTCTTGAATAGATGCTTAAGAAAATACCTGAATAAACTTTGTAACTTGTACTAACGTGTATTTGTAGTGGGCTGAACTAAACTCGTTGATTTTTTAATTTGTTTGTTGGGTCCATATTGTTTGTAAAGATTTATGACAGGTTTCTTCTCCGAATCATCAAAAGATTCGAAAGTCTATTATAAATTTTATTACTGTTTGTTGGTGGCTGTTGGGCGCGGTACAAACTAGTCGAAACGTGATTTTAATAATTTGTGATTTTAACGGTAATCTATTGTCACATCCTTATAAAAGCCGATGGACAGTGACGATCTATAAGTATTCAGAACCGAGTCGTGCTTGTTACCAGAGCTCTCTCAGTGTACAGTGACATAGTGTTGAATCGTGCTACAGTGCTTATAAAAAATGGCAAATGTAAGTATGTACTATTTTTTATAAAATATGTATGTAGTATTTTTATGTACTATTTGTTTAACAGTGTTTTTTTTTTCTGTAACTTGTGTTCATCGTGTTACTTGTTAAGTGTGTTAATCGGATGTATAACTTATTGTTGAATATTGTTACAGTTCACGGAAAACACTTTCAAGAATTTTTATTACCCTGAACCTGAACATGATGATTCAGGGAGTGATGAAGAAGGCACACTCGGTTTTAAAGTGAAACAAGCCATAGCGAAGAAACGTCCTGCAAATAGTATCGAGAGTTTCTTTGAAAAACCGCAGAAAAAAGTGAAACCAGTGAAGAGATCTTCCAGTGTGTCGCAAAGTTCCCATACCGGTGTTGCTTACCTATCTTCGGGTAAAGACGATGCTGCGTATGCATCACACCTTATTAAAATAGAAATATACGATCTTGAAAAAGTTAGGAACATCGCACCAGAAGAGCACTGGAAGCACGCCGATGTGAGATTAAAATCTTACATCTCAACTGAGCAAGATCCACAGCTTGAGACTGTCCGTGATGTTATATACAACATGACGAAAGAAATAGCTTCGAAGGACACGTGCGTGAAATATTTTATAAACAATACGAAAAAGTAAACTAAGTGTTTGTGTAGTTTTAATACTAGGTTAAAACTGTATTTATTATATAAGACATTAGATAATATTTTATAACATACCCTTGTGTACTACTAGTATTATATATTTCTTACTGCTTAAACAACAACTTTTTGTTATTCAAAATTGTTAACTCGTTTTATAACCACATGTTGTAATTTGTTTTGTAGCCTAATCATATTGATCTATTTCCCTTTGCAAATGTATAAAACTCTCCACCCTTTAATATAAAATCACTAAGCTACGTTTGTTATTTTAAGGAAAAAATTTGTTGTAATGTAATCACTATTTTTAGGTAAATAAGGTTTAATTAAGGTATTATTTATAAATAAAAAAAATCAGTTTAGTATATATATATTGTTTTATTTCACAAAAATTGACTTAAACATATTTCTTAAAATTAAATCGTTACAAAGAGAATTTTCAGAAAACAAACTCAATAAATCGCTCATAGTTTTTCCTTGATACTTAAAATATAAATAAACTAAACAATATTCGCCACAAACTGAAGTAAAATGATTTTGAAGTGGTCTTTGGTTATAAAACCACCGTTTTGCATTTCTATTCAAAAATAACTTATGATAACCAGTAGGTTTCCGACCAAATGAGTCAAAGTATTCCCCTACACCTTTAGCATCAATATGCATTGCAACCCAATGGGAACCTGGTTTCGAATCAGGGTCCAAATTGCTTACAATAAAAACTGGACGAGCAACCCAAATAGGGATTCGGTTAGCAGCAAAAACATTTGATTTAAATCTAGGGTTAATTTTTTTCATACAATATTGAATTTCATTAGTATCCATAATAAATAAAATATGTATACATTCATCGATGATGTTACAAACACAGATTAAGAAGAAATGAGATTAATTGTTAATTTCACTGTATTTATATTTATTTTAACTGTTGTAATCTACAGATACATCACGATTTTTGTTTATTTCAATAACATTATCAAATTCAGCGTACACAATACAGTTAATAGTAGTGCTCAAGGCATTATCAAAACGAACTTCTATCCGAACACTTCCGTGTCTTACAAGGTTCCAGTGTGAGGTAGAACTGGCTGACAGGTCAGGCGTCAAATCGAAACATAACAAACAGTAACCTTCCCCGTAATCGGTTCTGCTTATTGCATTACCTTCATTGTGGAAGTGAATACCAGTCCCAGAAAATAGAGTATGATATGTTGATGCTATTAAACCAGAACTAAATGATGGTTGTAATGTTCTAGAAGGAATTTCATGACCATCTACAAATAAACTAAAAGAGTTCATATTATAATTTTGAAAATTGAAAGGGTTCAATGCAAAATTACCATTAAACGATGAATTTGATACAAAACCAATTATACATCTTTTAGGTACTTGTCCAAGAAATATGTTATCTAAAGTTTTACCCTGTATTCCTGACGGTATTGTAAGTACCTTTACTTCTGCTCTTGTGATAGGGTATTTTGCAGTTGTTGATGCTAGCACTTTCTGATGAGCTAACAAAACACTTGGACTGATTCTAGCTCTTCTTATTATGAGACTAGCGTCCATTATTTGTACCTTAAATTTCTTATCTTGGTGACAAATAAGATTAAACGATTCTTTTGATCGCACTAACTTAACACGCATTTCTACACCATTCACTAGAAACTTCTCTTGGTTAAACATATCACCATGTAAATGTCCAATCATTTCAACTTGTTTACTATCTGTAACAAATTCCATCCTTTTGTGAAATCCTTTGTTATTTGCGTCAACGGTGTCCATATAATGTGCTGTATCTTCATACCATAACCCACAAGTAAGGTGAGTTTTTTTAGCGGCTGGTCCATAGTTAAGTAGATTTTCCATGTAAGCACGGTAAGCATATGTGTTGTTTGGTGGCGAGATTAGTTTTTGATTTAAATATACGTCAAGTTGATTAAAAAGGGAGTGCAACCAATTATTAACGGGGGCAACTTGAGTATCAGGCTTTAACTTTGTACCATCCTGGTTTAATATTTTGGCGTTTATATGTAATAATGTATGTGATAAGTCAATGTAGTCATCACCTGAACCGGGGACTTGAAACTCAATAGGACCATCATCACTTAAAGATGAGATTGGTTTATAATGAACCCACTGTCCACTCTCAATACTTGTCTGTGTCGAAGGCAGGGCAAATATATCTAACTCAGATTTTGCACATTCACACGAATGATTGTGTAGGAATGACATGATTTACTTTGAAAATATATCGTCACTATATTTATTTCTCTTAGCTCCTCTTCGGCGCGATGCTTTCAAGGTAATGAGAGGTTCCCGTCTCTTAGTTGACATTTTATACCCAGATCCCGACATCAGAGAATCGATCTTTTCATCAGCTTTTCTTTTTAAGTTAGCACTAGCTTCTTTAAATCGAGACCTAACTGAACTATCTATAGGGCGTGAATTTACCATATCAGATAACAAACCAACCCCCGCATCTAACGCTTCTTTTCCAACAGTTTTAAAACCACTAGACAACAAAGGAATTACTGACCTAAACAGTCCCCCCAAAAAACTTCCAATCCCATGCCCTCGCTGAAACGGAACACCTTTATAGACAATTCCTATACCAGAACCAGCTTGATGGGTATAATAATGATCGTAGGGACAAGAGTGAGATGATCTTTTATAATTCATCTTAGCCGTTGAAAGTGTAGTTTCACGCAGGAAATTCCGAATTGAAATGGCACTCTTGCACCGGTAGTTGTTCTTATATCTATTTCCATAGTATCAAATTCTCTACGTAAAACAGGTACATAATGAGCGGGTGAGAAAATGTGTGTTTTATATGCTCCATAATGGAATTCTGTTGGATCTAATGGTATTATTCTAAGCAACGTAGTTATAACATCACCAACTACCTGTGGTTGTATGATGTCTGTATAAACAAATAATTGTGATGGTAAGCCCAAATACAAATTAACAGGATTTTTACCAAATGAAACTTGCCGTAAATTTGTTTTCGGTTTAAAACCTAACTGTAGACTTAGTATTGGGGTTGTTATAAGAGAAGTTATATCGTTATTAATTGTTGCTACCCCAACCATTTTGGTTAGATTATCATATCTAAACTTAACATTATTTTTCAGTTGTGGGTTGTCATTAAAAGCTTGAATAAAATGGTCAACGTTGTCATATGTAGTTGCTGGTATATGAGTTTTTATATCTACAATTTTGGCTATCTTGTCAGTGGGTGACACTACTTTCTTTTTTAAATAAATCATATTTTCATGATCTTGAACATTGTACATTGAACAAGGGTATTGAAATTCTACTAAGCCAACTACCCATTCTCCTTCCAACTTTATACTCCTGGGTAATTTGGTTAAGAAGTGTGCAGTCGTATTATCGGTATAGTAGTCCGAGGAACTGTTACTTAACAATGTAATATAAAAGCTGTTTTCACTCATATTTTTTTTAAGCTTGAAGCGAGTATCCAAGAATTAAATTTGTTAGGATAACCTCGCCACTTCACTAGTACTTCTTTTCTGGCACCAACCCCACGTGAGCGTATTATTTTATCAATTTTATAATCAATGGAGGGGAGATAAGTCACTTTTTGTAATTCCTTAGAATAAAATGTACCAACGATAGGCTCACCTTCTAAATCTCTTAACGTATACACAACTCGTGGAAAGCGGTTTATTATTGAATCAATTCTAAATATTTCGTCACTCCAATTAGTTTCGTAACCCTTTTGAAATATATGTTTATATTTAGTAATTCTAACATGATCACCAACATTTAGTTTTGTGATTTCCAAAGTAAGTTGTCTATCCTTTTTTCTGTTATACAAATTACACCAAACAGTCATGATATTATCAAAATTTACATCGATAGGGCGCATTTTAATACTAGAATGATAACTGTGATTATAAGAATAAAGAAGTTCTTGCAAAATATCTATATATTTGTATGTATTCTTATGAGTAAAGTAACGCCACATTTTCATTTTAAGAGTTCTTTGAAACCTTTCTACTATACTTGCTTTAATGTCAGGATTGTTAGTAGTATAGTAGTTAATGTTTTTGCTCCTAAAGTAATCCCTTGCTGCCTTTGAAACAAATTCGGTGCCTTTATCAGATTGGATGTGACGAGGAGTAGAATTGGCTTCAGTAAATATGCTTTCAAAACAATTTATAACGGTTGTGGCATCTTTCTTTTTCATAGCTCTCGCAAAAGCATATTTACTGAACACATCAATAACACACAGAATATATTTGTATCCATCATTATATTGACTGTAAGTACCCATATCACTCAGATCAGCTTGCCAGAGTTCATTAAAGTTAGATAAGACGTATCTATTTCTTGTGAATCGCCTTTGAACCGGTTTATGCAGTGTGTACGTTTCTTGAGATTGTAACCAGTTCTTTACTTCGTCTTTGTTCATTCGTCCTTTCATTTGTTTACTTAATTTATTTAAACTACTGTAGCCTGCTGGATTAGATACATCGTAGTATATTGCATGAATGTCTAATAAGGGCTCCATCTTTCCCAATCTAGTTTCTTTTTGTTTGCCTTGAGCAGTACACTTGAAAGAGGTGTACTGGCGCTTGTGTCTTTAAATGACGATGACGATCGAGCACTTGATGGAGCAGATGATGCGTGAGGTTCACTCGATTGAGGTTTATTTATAAATTCTAGATTAGTAGGATTACCTATACAAGACGTAGGAACTTTTATATCTCTTAAAAATAAAGCAAACTCTTCCCATCCTGTTGGCTTAGGGCGTTTAAGAGATCTAACCGTATCGCTTACCAGATCGAGAATATTGCTGTTTGGAATAGTTCGATTGTTTATTACAACTTCACCATTTGTTTTCCACCATATTTTTGGTCTGCTTGACACAATACAAGTCAATAATGTTCTGGTTTTTTTCTCATATGATTTTGGTAAATTATCTATAATACGAGATGGACTGAATAGTACAGTTTCTGGATTTTTTGTATCAGACGGTGTAGCTGCAGTAACTGCAGAAACATCACCATCTGGTAGTGTTTTATTTGCAACTGATTCATAATTTTCATCCTCCTCCTTTTTGTTTACTTTTAAGTTTAAATCCTTACTTTCATCGTTGAGTTGATCAAACCCCTCCATCACTATTGGTATTTTAAATGGTTTTCGATCTGATTCAATAAAGTGCAAAAATCGTTGTAGTGCTTGAGAATATAATGCCCACTTTTCACGATCATTAGTTTTACTCTTCAGGATTTTTTGCATCTCTCCGTCTAGGCGAGATGATACATTTTCGGGTTGGCTATCATTTCGTTTGAGTCTTTCAATAAAGTCTGGTTCAACTAACAACATTTTTTTTGTGTTTTCCATTTTATTTTATGTTACGGAGCTTACTAAGGCACTTAAAACTGCACCTAATATAATAGGTAGAAATGCACCTCCTTTTTGAATAATAACAGTTTTCCTCAATTTGTGTTTCCCTTTCGAAACTAGTTTTCGTAATGTGTCTTTATATTTGTTTAGTTTTGATTTATCTTTTGATTCCAGTGGTATTTTCCCTTTTAAAACGTTATAAATACACTCACAAATAATATTAATTTCTTCATCTTCACAAGATTTTAGCAACGCTGTGCGATACTTTGGTTTAAGTAACTGCAGTGCTTCAAGTAAATGTTTATATGTGTGTACTCTTGGATGCATTATTTGGAACTGATTAAAACGTGTTGATTCTTGTCGTATTTAAACCCTTTCTTGGGAACATATACGGTACAATGCCCATCAAAAGGAAATATTTTAGTTTTAAAACGACATATGTCATCGGTATTTTGCTTCAGATCAATCATAAGGTAACCATGAGCATCTTTAGTGGCATCTTTGTAGGTTTCATCTACAAATTTTGGGTTCTCCGGATAAACTTGTCGTGACAAGTAGCGAATTTGTGTTTTATCCCTCGGGTTTTTGAAGTATACAATATAGCTGGTATTCAATGAAATATCACGTTGTCCTTTGCCTTGATGAAATATGTTTTGAGTAATATAAAAAACACTTAAGTTTCTATGGTGACTTCCTTTTGTAAAAATATCAACGATTCGTCCATCCGATTCTCTCATCAAGTCATCAATTATGAGAAGCTTGGGCTTTTTTCCATCAAATAAAGAAAAATCTGGTATTCCTTGGCTATAATTTACATTTTCCAGATTGTACAAAGGTTGCATTTCATCATAACACCAAATAATTTCATCAAATTCAACATTACATACTTCTTTTGCATTGTTTAAAAAATTGGTAACAAACTGAGTTTTACCACACCCACTTGGACCCGCTACTATTGTAGTGAAAGGGTGGTTAAAATGAATCATTATAAATTTTTAAATATGTGTGTTCATATGTTAACGGATTGACTTCAAATGAGAAAATTTCTAGACCATAGCTTTTTAAATAAATTTGGTAAAAAAAATGGGGTAACAAATAAAAAAAAAACAAAAATTTTGCTAATTATTTTTTAATATTTATATTATTCTAGATAAATCACATAAAAATTTACAAAAACATATTTTTTGCCAATCATTTTATTGCCAAAACTTAAAAAATAAAAAAAAAACATCCTAAAATACAATATTATGTACAAAAAATAAATATGAAAATTGAATGTTCCGTGTATTTTTTTTTTTTTTTAAGAATTATGAGGTATTTTATAATGACCCCACGCAAGAGTATCCGAAGTGTTTTTCAATAAATATCGTTTTGTGTCGTTGTAAGATAATGATATTTTATTGACATTTTGCGTAAATAAAACATGCTTTATTGATCGGAATCGTAACATTTGAGCATGTTGTATATTTCTATCAAATAAACAACTTTTATAGTCGTTAAGGGTTAATTTTTTGGTAACACACTTGTTTATTCCTTTAGCTTTGGATATAATACCACTATTTTGAACATCTAAGGCATACATTTTTGATCTAAGACCAACAAACTCTTTCAAAATTTTGCCATTATTTTCGTCTTTAAAAAAACCTAACCTCTTTTTATTTAGTAATGGTAAACCATATGCATTGTTGGGTGGGTAATCAGATGTATCATAATACAAGTTCAGGTCAGATTTAATGTCCTCATAAAAGTTAGCAGTGTTTATTTCATATATTAAGCTATCAGTATCCGTGTAAAGGAGCTTGAGATTTTCCGTATATTTGTATTTCATATAATTGTAGTGGAATTCGTACATTAAAGTTTTCGATAGATCTAAAATGCAGAATCCAAGGTAAATTGGTTTGTTATAAAAGATTTTTGTTTTTTTCAATTGCACAGCAGCTAAATTCTCAGAAAATATTGATAAACTATGAAATTCAGGTTTAGATATTAAGGACTGTACCCCTTGGGATTTTCCGCGATTTTCCCAGTGACTTAATAATTTAACATTCACACGTTTCGTGACATTTTCCATTGTTTTACCAAAAACAGAATTATTCATAAGTTTAAAGAAATCTTTTTCAAAATCAGATGTCGCCA
The DNA here is from genome assembly GCA_947623375.1 of Apotomis capreana. Classification (NCBI taxonomy): domain Eukaryota; kingdom Metazoa; phylum Arthropoda; class Insecta; order Lepidoptera; family Tortricidae; genus Apotomis; species Apotomis capreana. The sequence goes on along the minus strand of OX392519.1, from coordinate 9,136,644 downwards.
GCGAACGCATTCGGGTATTCAAATCTATGTAACTTTTTAACCAAGTAGATTGTTTGAACTTCAACACACGATGGATTTTCACTAAACGCAACCCATTTTTTAAACATTGTTTAAGATTTCTGTAATGTAATACATAATTATATTTATTGTTTAAATTGGGAATCAATTTTTTTTCTTTAGAATCACCTAGACATACATTTTCTGGACAGAACGGCAAATCTGAATGAGAGTCATGTAATTCCTTGGGGTACTCTAGATCAACTTCTAATATAAACCCATATTCAGCATCGTCTGAAACATTGAAATCGGTATCTTTATTTACCCATTCAAATTTGCCAGACGGAAGACATTGTGACATAGCCCACCCATAGAGATTATTTGCGTCTAAGTACATGAGAAAAGATGAAGGAATATTTGGATCATAATCTTCCATAAATGTATTATTTGCTTTTGCATGTCTGTTGCTACATTGGGAAATCCCTCCTCGAATGTTTTTCGCTATAAAAGCTATTTTGTCGACATCTGTTAAAAGTTCTAAACTTATTTTGGTAGTCCTCAACATCGAATCAAAGGAAATTCCAGGCGCGGTATAATAATGGGCGGGATCTAAACCATATGTCTTAAGACACACATTTCTAAAATTTTCAAATATGTCAGTTAGTAATAAAACATCTGTTTTCAGATAAAGATTGGAATAATCCCCCATATTTTTGCATTGGAAATGAGACCAAATATCTTGAGCATGTAGGAAATCGTTTTCGGAAATGTGACTGTCAGTAAGAGAACTATAGAATTGATCCTGTGTAGGAAGCGAAGTTAATTTCAGTGAATCATACGAAGTCATGTACTCATATGGATAGACACCCTTCCGTATTAGACGTTTAAAGTCTTCTTCACGAGGAAAGTTCAATTTCAATTCGTAAAATTGGTCAGTAGTCAAGTTTTTAGCTAATTTATCCAAGCTACTCGACATAAATTTAAGAGAATCGACAAATCTCAATTTTACAACACGATTATTCACTTGTAAAGACTTAGAAAACGAAATATACTTTTCTTTATTTTGTGGGATTAGTTCTATGTCACCATCTTCAAGACCAAGTCCATGTACAATAAAATGACTATCGTAATTGCTCAAATTATGGAAAAATACAGGTACAAAATTGAGTGGTTTGTATTTTTCAGAACAAAATTTATGTGCAACGCCTTCGTAAAGTCCAGTATGATAATTATAAGAAACGGTTGAGTCATCATTCAAATTTCTATCACAAATATAACAAGCATGGCTTTGCATAATGTCTACCTTATTAGCATCTGTTAGAGGGAAAGAAGTTTTAGCAAACGCATTACTTTTACAAATAGTTTCTAAATCTTCTTTTATGACTTTCATAAATGTTTTTGCACAGTCTTCACCTGTATATGTTCTGTACACAGATAACTTGTCATTATAAGAACACTTAATATAGTAACCGAAGCTATAAACTTCATGTTTTTGAATATTGGTAGTAGAAGATGTACTGGGGTTGTTAGAACAGGATTGAATTGGATTTAAAAATGCCTCAAAATCAGCGTATACAACAAAAGGTACTCTTAATTGTCGTTCATAATTATTAAAAGTAACTTGATTCGATGGAACATATTCGTTAAACCAATTTCTTGTGTCTTCTTTTTCGGATGGTAAGTTTGTGCATACGTGGAAGCAGTCGTTTTTTTGATGTTGGTTTAGTCTCTCGTGTGATGTAAATTTAATTAAGCAACCATCGCAAATATGAACAGCATGTTGTGCATTTGACAATTGCTTAGACACTAACCTCGATAAATTTTTGATAAAACAATAATGTCCTTGGTTATCTTTAGTTATGTACAACAAGTTTAAGTGATTAGACTTTTTTAATTTAGTTAAATGTAGTGGGCCTATAACATCGTGTTTCTTGTTTTGAGAGTTGTACTCGAGACCAAATACATTAATGCTAATATCATTATTTTTTTCAAATTTATGGATATCTCCCAATTTAAATGGAAAAGTTAAATTTTCAAAGTTCAATTTATTCTTATGTAATATGTATGAACTGACCATATTTGAATGACTTTTGGGTTCGTATAAACCAGACAATACAGCCCATCGAAAACACTCATGGTCATTGTTTTTTACATTAATAACCGCTTTTTTATTTTTTATATCACGAGGTAATTCGATAAAAGAAGAGCCGCGTAATGGATTATATTTGTTAATATTGAGATCGATATGATTAAATGTTACTAAACTCCACCCACTATCTTTTCTTTCAAAGTTTGACAACCTTATCACAATTTCATTTACTAGGGACGTAAAAACAGCAGCTTTATCAGTGCTGATATCAACAATACTATTACTTAATTGGAAATCAAATGTATTATTTAATTGTTTGGTATCTTGTGTAAAATTTGCATTAAGAATAAAATTTACTTTTAAAGCGTGATGTTTGTTAAGTGAACGATCTAATAATGTAAAGATCTTATCCTTGTGTTTTTGTAAAATAGTTTCGGGATCAAGAGGTTGGTGATCCATTTCATTAAATAATATTCTGTAAGTAGCGACTCTGTTTTTGAATGCATTTTCAATTAATTGGACATTAACATATTCACTATCGGATCTCAACACATTATTTTTGTGAATATTACTATTTAAATGGTTACCAAAATATCTTTTTGACACGAACTTTTTACACACCGAACATTCAATTTCAGAATTATTTTTTGTACTTACATTGACATCGGATAATGGTTCTTCGCTTGAGGATGTAGACATATCACGACTGTTGGAAGGGTAGTTTCTCTTCACTGGTACTTCTGCACCCGTACTTGTAGCTGTCCTTTTTCTCCCCCGTCCTACTTGGTTAGATCTGTAATAGAAAAAGTGAAACGTTAGTATTTAATACAAGATTTAAAACTTCAAAACAATGATTAAATTATTATCATTATACTAACTTAAGTTTTTTCGACATTGCTGGCAATATGCCTGCATTGTTAAAACACCATCAATGACATCTGATGACAAGTTATGCATCGACTTATTGATATGCCCATCACATGGTGTGTAATAGGGTATAATATCTTCATCTTCCAAAAGCGCCTGAGGTAATTGATTGTCAATATACCACAATCTTATGTTTCTATGAAATACTTTTAAAATGAATCCTTTGCTTAAAACTGCAATTTTGTCGTGGGTTAAACTAGTTCCCATATGAAAGTATCCAAGCACCATTTTTAAAACAGTATTTTGTACAATACACAGACACAGTACTAGCACAAACACAGTAACTGGAATAATGAATGATTTCTACACCAGAGACGTCGCTTATAAAGAACCTTCCAGGATCCCCACCCAACAGAGAACAATGAAACTGAGCCATAAAAAGGCAACAACTCAATGACACTGGTCAATGGTTTTGTACAAGTTTGAACAAGAATAAACTGTTTAAATTGCATGTCTAAATATACAAGTACAATATCAATAAACAATATAACAGGTTGGAACAAGAGTACTCACCCTTGACTATGCAGCTGGCTTAGTAATTCCCCGATCTCATACATTTCTTGATCACTTTCAATTTCTTCGCATAGCCTGACGAGCTCGGAATCGTAAACATCACAGCTTAAACAGTCCATCGTGAGATGTGTCTAAGAAAATAGTGATTACATTACAACAAATTTTTTCCTTAAAATAACAAACGTAGCTTAGTGATTTTATATTAAAGGGTGGAGACTTTTATACATTTGCAAAGGGAAATAGATCAATATGATTAGGCTACAAAACAAATTACAACATGTGGTTATAAAACGAGTCTTAACAATTTTGAATAACAAAAAGTTGTTGTTTAAGCAGTAAGAAATATATAATACTAGTAGTACACAAGGGTATGTTATAAAATATTATCTTATGTCTTATATAATAAATACAGTTTTAACCTAGTATTAAAACTACACAAACACTTAGTTTACTTTTTCGTATTGTTTATAAAATATTTCACGCAAGTGTCCTTCGAAGCTATGTCTTTCGTCATGTTGTATATAACATCACGGACAGTCTCAAGCTGTGGATCTTGCTCAGTTGAGATGTAAGATTTTAATCTCACATCGGCGTGCTTCCAGTGCTCTTCTGGTGCGATGTTCCTAACTTTTTCAAGATCGTATATTTCTATTTTAATAAGGTGTGATGCATACGCAGCATCGTCTTTACCCGAAGATAGGTAAGCAACACCGGTATGGGAACTTTGCGACACACTGGAAGATCTCTTCACTGGTTTCACTTTTTTCTGCGGTTTTTCAAAGAAACTCTCGATACTATTTGCAGGACGTTTCTTCGCTATGGCTTGTTTCACTTTAAAACCGAGTGTGCCTTCTTCATCACTCCCTGAATCATCATGTTCAGGTTCAGGGTAATAAAAATTCTTGAAAGTGTTTTCCGTGAACTGTAACAATATTCAACAATAAGTTATACATCCGATTAACACACTTAACAAGTAACACGATGAACACAAGTTACAGAAAAAAAACACTGTTAAACAAATAGTACATAAAAATACTACATACATATTTTATAAAAAATAGTACATACTTACATTTGCCATTTTTTATAAGCACTGTAGCACGATTCAACACTATGTCACTGTACACTGAGAGAGCTCTGGTAACAAGCACGACTCGGTTCTGAATACTTATAGATCGTCACTGTCCATCGGCTTTTATAAGGATGTGACAATAGATTACCGTTAAAATCACGTTTCGACTAGTTTGTACCGCGCCCAACAGCCACCAACAAACAGTAATAAAATTTATAATAGACTTTCGAATCTTTTGATGATTCGGAGAAGAAACCTGTCATAAATCTTTACAAACAATATGGACCCAACAAACAAATTAAAAAATCAACGAGTTTAGTTCAGCCCACTACAAATACACGTTAGTACAAGTTACAAAGTTTATTCAGGTATTTTCTTAAGCATCTATTCAAGAACATAATATTTGGCGAAATAAATAAATATGCAAAAATAGAACTCGTATTTTTAACTTACAGCTTAAATAAGTTAGTATAGTTTTGAAGCAGTTATTACTGTATAAAATACCGCATTACTATTGTAAGATTAGATTCGTATTATCCTTATGCTACATGCAATATTTTTACATAGAACTTTCTCCTTTTTGAAGTCGGTTATTACAAAAAAGAAATGAAAGTAACATTGAGTACGTAGTCAAATTTATGCAAGGTTAGGTTAGGTTAGAACAGCGTTCTTAAGACCAAAACAACTGTGCTGTGCTCGTAGCTGGTTTTAAGTAGGTAAGTATATAAAGCAGTTCTTCAAAATTAGTTTTTGAAGTTAAGTGATAGTTAAGTTAGAAGTAATGTTAAGTTGAACAAGATAAAATATATAAATAGAACAACGTTCCAAATGCAGCATATGTAGTGAGTAACAAGAGACATACTTTGAAGTAAGGCTACCTGAAGTTAAGTAGTCAAGTAACGTATCCTGCGTTAGCTGGGCGTAGTCCTGTAGCTTAGGTTAGGTTAGGTTAGAATTGTGATCTAGCATAGGTTAGCTTAGATTAGTGATACGTACACCGTAGCACACATCACGTAGTAAGAAACCTTGGAGTAAAGAGACGATGTGAGACAGGCTGGGTTGAAACAGCGATTCCAATAAGAACCAAGGTGGCGGACCTAGTCTGATAGTTTAGGTATGAGATGTTTAGGTATTTGTCCAGCTTTACCTAAAGAATGTTCTTAAAAGATGTATACCGTTTGGAAAGGAAGTTGTAGGCAGTTGAAGCCAAAGAGAAATATAAAAGAGGGAAACAATAGTAGACCGTAATAAAAGTGAGCTCGGCGTCCGAGAGGGCAATAAAACCCGAGCTTGGGTAGACAATAGAAAAGGGTCGATGGGTCGGGGAAGGTGTTGCATTGTTAGCGTAGGGCGTTCTGTAAGTCCTGACAGAGCTGTCTGAGCGTCCTGGGACCTATTCCAAACGCTCCAAGTAGGGGGCTATTTGTTTTTTTTTTTTTTTTTTTTTTTTTTTTTTTTTTTTTTTTTTTTTTTTTTTTTTTAGGTTTCGTGGTCCGCCAAATCCGCCCTGGATGCCGCCCATCAGGCCCGTCCGCCCCGTATCGTAGTATCGGCGAATCCCTACTACTTATAACCCTACAAGGCTGGTTTTGTCGAAACTGGAATATAACGTACTCAGAGATTTAGAGACAATATTACATAGTGTGCCTGACGCACCTATGACTGGTTTGTTTACGTTGGATTGACTGGTACAAGCGTTGGATTGACGGACAACGCTGTACTGACGGGCAGGGGTTTCTTCTAGTAATGAAACACTTCTTGAGTCTTCAAAGCCGGGGAGAGAGTTGGGCAGGGATTTCTTCTTAGCACTTGTAGCTTGCTGGATCGAATAATACCGGTACGGCGCAATGTATCGCCTTTTATTTCAATCCGTGCCTCCCCCTCTCCTGCCACAACACTTTATTATTATTAATTTTGTTTACATTACACAATCAGGACTTAAACACTAAAGAACACTAATAAATCTTATACAATAACAATTATACCTTATACCTAATACTATTCTTATGAGATTCCAATTGGTAAACACTAAATAAACACTAGATTAGATCCTAATTTCGACTAGGAAACGATCTGCGCAGGCGTCAGCGGGGCGCGGGTGGGAGCGGGGCGTGGCTTCCTCGCCTCCCAACCTTTTTGATATACCTTTCGCGCTACCTCCCCTCTGACGCCTGTCAGTCTGTGGGATGTCGTCGCGCTGTTAGGATCTAATCGTTATAACTTAGTACTTATCCAAGTACTAAGCTAAACTATGGGGAAATGAAATGCAATCAAGATAATTATTTAATTCCTTAGCCTATCCTACTTAACCTACAGTTTATTTATTCATAACAACTAGTAAAGTATCATATTTCTTACAAGCTAATCAACGAAAACAGAACGTAATATTTATTGAACATAAGATAACAAACAAAACATAACTTCTTAATTAAATTGCCGTCGTTGGGTTAGCCGGGCTGCACACATAGAAACTTTACACTAAGAATGAATTTTGATCCATATATTGGTCAGAATCAAAACTTACTGCAAGACGATAAGGTCGGGTGTACAATCTGCTGTGTCGTAGTTTATATACAATACTTTACGAGTACTTGTATTTGCACCAAATGCAGTGTAAGCGAGAGATACCGCGGTGACAGATAAACCGTGCGCGGTTTTCGTTTACCGTTATTTTATTTTTTAGTGTTTAAGTTTTTTGTTTTAAATAAATTTAAAAAAATCTAGTATAATATCACTGTTGTTTTGTCGACTGGCAGAGAATGCCACTTGGCATTAAGTCCGCCAGTACTGACATTTTCTTTTGTGCAATAAAGTTTCATTATATAAATATTCTATCTTCTCCAAGGCGTCTCATCTTGACACGTTTTTCATTGTCGGGTAAAATAATTAGGACCCCACCTGATATCGTGTTTCGTGTTAGGCGGCCGCTGTCAAGCATGACGCCTATTGTCTCCAGACGGTCGTTTATCAGTGACAGCGGCCATGCTGCTGCTGACCCTTTCATTAATGCGACCGACATACGGGTGCGAAGAGTGAAGAATAGGCATGACGAAACATTTTTGAGGATGAAATTAAATAATCTATTCACCACAAGGGCATTTTTCCAAGTCTGAGGAGACTACTGTTGAGAAGAAAGCCGAAAAAAACTCAACAGTAAGTAATTTTTCGTAGATACCTAATACTTAAAACTCTTTTATGTATGAAAAAATGAAAAGTCATTTAATTAATTAGAATATAAGTATAAATTCAATATTATAATTATGTTGTTCAATTTAGAGTTTATTCATGTGTTTAACAGTTTATTTAAAAAAAAAAATAATAATAATAATATTATAATTATTACCTTCACTATTGTTTTTGCATGCTAATATTTAGCAAAATATTATGTTTATGTACCGGATAATATAACCTGACATCCTAATGGTACCATATTTTAAAGCAAATAAAGAATATTTCATTTAATATCATTTCATTTCAAAACAACAATTATATCTTATAACTAATCGATTGACATCCATGACATTGTCATTGATGTCAATCGCGCTAAAAACGCCTCATACAAATGGCTACCTAATCGTGAACTTAATCGCACTTTTGAACAGTGAAAATGGCAAATTACTTGTTGTCTCCATACAAATATTGGTACCCGTAACATATTATACGTCACGACTACGTGGTCATTTGTATGGAGCGTTTTTAGCGCCCTTATAGATATTAAATTGGACATGCCTATTTGCCTAAAATCGATTTCGGCTTTGATATGGTCTTGATTTTACTGTGATATTTTTCAAAACAAATTTTTGACAAATCTCTCACCCAAGGGTCCCCTGTGTCCCCTAAATACCAAAGCAATACCGCAAATATTTCAAGGTCACGTCGCAGTAATAATGGAGCCCATCGCCCCTGCCTCCCCTAATGAAGTCTTATTTATCGAACAATATTAACTGCCGTTTATTATAGATCTACAGAAAAGTATGGAATCGACTCCAAGTCAACATCTGTGCCAAGTATTGATACAAAGATATCAAAGCTCAAAGAAAAATTGAAATGAGTCACATGGGGGACGAGACCGGGAATCGAACCCGGTACCTCTCGATTACAGGTCCAGTGCGTTAACCACTTCGCTACCCGAACTCCAACCAACCTTTCGAATTTTTCCTTAGGTATGCTTCGTATGTCGATCTTTGCACTGTTTATTTGAAAGGTTTTAACACCTTAGCGACCTCTATGTGAATACGGTAATATTCACATCTTACCGCACTACTTTACAGCTGTGAACGAGCAAGCGAGAGAGGGCGCTATCATCACCATATTTTTAGGGTTCCGTACCCAAACTCTATTTACTAAGACTCCACTGTCCGTGTGTCTGTCGCCAGGCTATATCCCACGGTATTTTTGTGTGGGTACGATGTGTGTTTGAAGTGCTTTGATTCGATATTTCTTGCCACAACAATGATTTATTATTATTATTATTTATATTTTTTCTTCTTCTCTCTCTCCTATCGGAGGTAACTTTACTACCATGCCCGCGGGCTTTTTATTATTATTCATTTTAAACTCTAATAAAGGAATTGAGTGGGTAGATTGAGCGATTTGTGGCAAAAACAAAATTCACCACAAATAAAATTTATTAGTAAACTTTCATCCGGCTTTAATTAAATTTGCGATCACCGAAACACTGATTTCGTTTTAAACTTTTGATAACACCGAATTGAAATGTTCAATTGGTTTCTTGTTTTATAAATTAAATTGGTGAAACAAGTTCGTACTCCTATTTAGTTTTGCCGGAGCCAGTGAACGATCTGGACTTCAGAAATATAATTTAGTATCTTACATTTTCCTCATTCTACTTAGGACTAATTCGAAATCAAAATGGAGACAGTTATTTTTTATGCTTTCATAATGGTCCGACACAGTAAGTACATTTTCTTGCCATTCAGGTCCTAATATTTCTTGAAGATTGGTTTAGTTTTAGAGGACGATACAGACGAGAAAGAAACCTACCCTGGTATTAACCACTGCTCTTTCTTCCATAAAAATCGAGGAAGAGGAAGAGGATTTCCTCTTAATTTTTTAAAATACGATTTGGCTTAGGGCTCTAATCATTGAGGAGTTCCATCGACTATTCACGGATGCCATCACACTTACATTATCACACTAATACTATAAAGGCGAAAGTTTGTGAGTGTATTTGTGTGTTTGTGTATATTTGTTACTTCTTCACGCCCAAACGGCTAGACCAATTGTGATAAAATTTGGTTTTCTGGTAACTGACACGAAGGAAAAACAGAAAGATAGGCTACTTTTTACCCCAAAAATATGTAGTGTTCCCATGGAATGAGCGGGTAATACCGTGGGGTGCAGCTAGTCATCGCATTAGATTTTATGACCATTAGAGACCTAACATAAATAAATAATATATATCAGACAAACTCACACAAATCGATCTAGCCCCAAATTAAGCTCAAGAAGGCTTGTGTTTTGGGTACTAAACGACGATATACGCACTTATATAAATATAACTGAAATACTTAGAAAAACCATGATTCAAGCACAAATATTCGTTAATCACACAAATATTTGCCCTGGCCGGGATTAGAACCCGGGACCACCGGCACAGATTAATATAATAGTTCTTGTCGACAACATGACCTAACCTAAACCTATAAGCGCGTCACGAATAAGTTTGCGAACCTACATAACTCGACCCTAGCAATAATTTTGTTGGGTGAGCAAGTACGTATTCGAAGCTCAAAAATATCCGTTATTTTCGTTTTAATATCGTTATATCTTTTGTGTAAGAACGTAGCCGGATGCTATTATAATATCGTTTTTTGTTGACCCTTCTAAATTTGAGGTGTCTCGTTACATTTGACAGGCCAAACAACATGAGCCAGTATTTATTTATAAGGAAATAACCTTAACATTCAGATGTAGGTACTGGTTGTGTTATCTTTATCTATACAATACAATACAGCAATACATTATTGCATAGGTACCATTTTTTTAATAACGGTAGGTAGACAGGCGGTCTTATCGTTAAAAAAGCAATCTTTGACAGACGACCTTTGAGAAGCGAAATTGATGAAAAATTTAACTTAATATGTACTGCAGAAGGCACTATCTTTCCTTTTTTATATAATTGAAAAATTGAGTTATCTTGGAAGCCAATAAAAATACATCACACAAAATTATTTATTGCACACCAACAAACGTCTAGAAATTAAAATACAGATACCATCTTTTTGAATAGCGGCCAATAAAAGATTCATGAATCATTAAATCTTACCAAATACAATGACTATATATAAATAATAAACCAATTTAAAAAATAGCCGTGCCTCTAACCTGTATACGAAAATGTATACGTCCAATTTTGGAAAAGGGTCACCGCAAAAGAAAAAAACAGGATCGGTCTTGCGCCAATCACATCCAGCGACCTTCATCGCTTCAACACTCATCACCAGTATTCGGATTGGGTGTGCAATTTAGGGTGAATGTGACCTTAAATGCTATGCTTAATATGGATATACTTTTTTGTCACATATAACATCGTTTAGCAGTGCGTTTTTGGGCTATATACTCTAGACTTTTACAAGGCTTTTGTAAAATATTAGAGTTGATGATTGTATAAATGACGGATAAAAGTACAGGACAGGAGTATAAAAACAATATTATTGATGCCTGCATAATAATATAAGTGTATACCTGTTTTATCACTAAGTAATATTTTGAAACGAAACATACACCCCAGGCCAAAAGTATGGAAACAAAGTTTTGTTTCCATACTTTTGGCCTTCATTGTGTAAATATTAGTAACCATTAGGCCACCCCTAAAAGATTAAAACATTAATTAATCGTCTACTATTAAAACATCATAATATTGAAAAATTATATTATACCTACCTAACTTCGGGAAAAAGTTGCAAGTTGCCTTTTTTTATTGTCTTTCTACGAAATGTTGAACTGTTAATTTTATAAACAGAACTTGGGTAATAACTTTTAAAAAGTTTATTGTAAGTTTTATTGTGTAATTCTGTAATTTATCCCGTAAGGAAATCACAGCTTTGCATTGTAATATATAAGCATGTTTCCATACTTTTGGCCTGGGGTGTATTTTGTTTTAGCTTTACGATTTTAATCCCGAGATTAAGTCACATCCATATTAATATTACGTTACGAAGTCCCGGAAAATTGCACACCCTAATCCGAACACTGCTCATCACAGCACCTTTTAAGGGTCTAGCTGCGCCACGACGCCCAGTCCTTACGTCGTAAATATTAATCTTTATTTTTACATTATATTCATATTTTTCTTATTAAATTTGGTCGCCGACGCCATAATTTACCGCTTGTCACCTCTCAGTCCCTTCTCTCCGGCGACAGTTAATTTTGTCGTCACACTTGCTCGTATTTTATTGTGTGAAATGCTGTCCGGCATTTGTGGATACAGCCAACGAAATTGAAATACGCCGGACGAAAGAAAAATAAGTTTTTCTGAAAAAAGTTTTTTGAGACACTATTTTATGTTGATGGTACTTTCATAGACTAACGTCATGCAAACAAAAATCATGACTAGGGATCGGACGATCGAGTGGAGTTGAAATCAATGTTACATTTTTTATACAATCATTTTTTAGGGTTCCGTACCCAAAGGGTAAAAACGGGACCCTATTACTGAGACTTCGCTGTCCGTCCGTCCGCCCGTCCGTCTGTCACCAGGCTGTATCTCAAGAACGGTGATAGCTAGACAGTTGAAATTTTCACACATGATGTATTTCTGTTGACGCTATAATAACAAATACTAAAAATAAAATAAAATAAATATTTAAGGGGGGCTCCCATACAACAAAATTGGTTGCGTTAACTTTGCACCTCATTTGTATGGAGCGCTATACATACCAGGTGCAAACTTAACTTAACCACTTAAGGATGAAAAGTGTTTGTACGGAACCCTTGGTGCGCGAGCTGGACTCGCACTTGACCGGTTTTTTTTTTCTTTTTCTAAGAGGTATAAAATCAATATATTAACTAGCACAAATTTATGTTGGCACACTAGTTACTATTTTCGTGTTGCATTCGGTTTATATAACGGAATAGGTTAGATAGATGAACATCAATGTAGCCTGTTGCACTAAAAATGCGATCTTAAAACCGAAATTCCCATTGGGTGTAATAAAATGTATCCACTCCAATATATTATACTTATCCAATAAAACCACTTTTTATAGACGAAATGACCATTGCCAACCATTGGTAACGATAAATTAAATTTGAATCTATATCAGCTTCAACGAATTTATCGACTACATAAAAAATGTAACACTGATCTCTACTTCATCAGTCCAGTTCCTTATGTCATTTGCACTCAATCGTCCGATCCCTAATCATGACCAATCGAACGACCCTAAAAACACTTTAATTATTGCATTAAGGTGTTTACACTTACATGAAATTGTCAGGGAGCTCTTCATGAGGGACTGCTACTCGTACAGCGGCGCGATAATTTTGTCACGAGTTCAAAACATGTCGAGCCGTTTCTGACAATTTCACGTGAGTGTAAACCGCTTAATACAATAATTCGGCCCCAAACACGATAAGTTTATCTTCTGATGTTTAGGAGTTCCTACGGCCTCCTTCCGTCTCATCATCAGAACAGCTCCAAGATACCAAATTATTAAATTGTCACGTGAACTTCATAATGATAATACGTAAAGTTTCATTTTGATTCGACAATTAGAAGTATGTTATAATCGAATTCCAAGATTTGGTTACATTGTCTGTTACAAACTAAAAAACTATTTTCTTGAAGTAGATAAAATAAAAGTAGCATCGATATCTTTACACCACCTGTCACGAAAATTCAAGAAAATGTTGAAAAGCACCCGGATTTTTGTCACAGCATGCAACTCAGCAAAAAGAGACAAAGCAGTTTAAGATTCAATGAACAAAAGTCGTAAATTGAAACAATTCCTTACTAGAATTTTACTTTCCCAAAACAGTTGCAGCTAATGTTATTCAGCAATATACGAAAGCCTTGGTCTAGCAGCAAGAACGACTTTAAATTCATGATTTTATTTGTATCTATCACTAAATGTTGTACAAATCTATGTGATACTCTGTGGAACCCATATGAAAATATAGTTTATAGTAATATTTCACGGAGTAGCAAAGATGCTAGATCTTTATCTAGCATCTTCAAGAATTAAAACAACAGGTAATAAATGTAACACTATTTTTTTTTTATTTAATTTATATTTACAAACATCCACAATATCCACATAGAATTAGTACAATACATAGCCTTGAGAATCAAGTTATCGAGCTCGTCGTTGTAGTATCTAAATACGACAAGCCCTGCATCACGTTCGGGCAAAATGTCTTTCATGTCATTCATATTTCCTCATAACCTGAGTTTGCTGAACAAATTCGGGATAAAATCCTATTTTCACTTTTTCACGAGGAAAAAGGCGTGGTGTGAGTACGCGTGGTCCATAGTACCGGTTCTCAAACTTTCCTATAGAGCAGCGGTTGTTAAACTTTCGTATACAGCATAGGTTCTCAAACTCTTTAATATAGAAGCGGTTCTCACCCTTTCCCATAGAGCAGAGGTTTTCAAACCTTCCTATATAGCAGCGATCAAAATTTCCTATAGAACAATAATTGAGTTACGGAGGAAAATATTTTCCTTATTGAGCTATTGATACAAAATCCAGAGATACCAGGTTCTACTTCCGGTCTCTACCGCCAGGTTAAGCATTTCAATTTTTCTTTGTGCTTTGATCTTGCGCGTTTTATTTTTCTAATTATTCAGTGACATGAGCAAATGTTTGCAGCCTTCCTGTCGGACCTTGTTTATTGGCTTACCCCGACCACAGGGCAGACACTGCCTACTAAAAACTGAATTTGAATATCAGTGTCAATGTGTGCGTGTAAGATGCACAGGGCTGCCTCAGACGCATTGCAACAACTAATCGGTGTTTTAGTTGCACATAAATATGACATAAGATGATAATGAATGTGGTGGTGACTAATAGTTGTGATGATGGTGGTGATGATGATGATGATGGCGGTGATGATGATGTTGGTGATGAATGATGATTAGGTATGTATGATGATGGTGTTATGGATTCGGATGGTGATGGTCATGGTGGTGATGATGGTATTCCATTTCTATTAAGTATTCTGTGCCACGGCCACACGCAGTCTGCATTCCGATCCGGTCGAACGAAATGATATCAGAAAGTGTTTCTCTCTCTGTCTGTCATATGGCGATGTTTCACTTGCTGACGTCATTCCGGTACGGAATCCGAATCGGAATTCAGACTGTTTGTGGCTGGCCTTAGGTATCTCGATTTCACTGCAAAAAATGAGTTTCTATTTTGATCCAGTAGGTATTTGTTGTTATTCGTTGAAGGATAACGAATGGTCCAATTAATTTTGAACCGATATTGAACAGAATTCGATGTTGTTATTGGACCGATGCTATCAGTTTTTGTCGGTTTGTTTAGAGTGTTTTGCGTTTAGGTCTTGGTACGTCGGATATACGGAGATAAACCGTTTGATAAATGATATAATTTAAATAAATCAATTTAAACGGATTAATCGCGTATATTCATTATTTGAGCGTCCCTGACGTTTCGGTAGTTTCACAGTTACCGTTGGCAAAGGTTGACTGAGAAAAACACAATTTTTCTCTGTCAAACTTATATTCGTGCAAAATACCCATTTTTTATAAATATGAATTTAAAATAAAGGTGTACATACATGCCAGATGGGCCAAATGTGTAAAGACAGTTCCACATGTGCCAGAAGGGGATTAATTATTTTATTTAAAAAATATCTACCAGCGTTTCACTACACCTTTATTTTTAATTTATAATAATATGTATTTACAAAATAGGTAGTTTGCACAAATGTAACTTTGACAGAGAAGAATTGTGTTTTATTCTGTCAACCTTTCACAACGGTACCTAACTGTAAAACTACCGAATCGTCAGGATTTGACGATTGACGTTTTCGCCACAAACACTTCTATGTCTGGCAATACAATTCTGAAGATAAGCGTCATGCTAAATCGCATTCGCTTACGTTCGATTTGAATCTACTCTGAAATTAAAAACCACAAAGCTGTCTCAACTAGCGCTACAATTGCAAAAAAAAGAAAATAGATTCATCCTCTTTTGCGTCTGTGGCTTCAATTCGCGTTCTTTTATTTTCTTAAACGACTCGTTCTATTTTCAAACGGAGATAAATTCAATAGCTCGCGGACGAGCTATTTGAAAATCTGCTTTTGTTATTTTCTATTTGTTTGGGCGGTAAGGAAGTTTTGCGGATAACCTGTTCCAATAGTAATATTATTTCAGTCTTGAACCGCCGAGAGCCAACCTACCTAAATAGACCTAACCAGACAGACAGCTTTAATTAAACACCGTCCATTTAGAACAGTTGTCTTTATCGTAGACGGATAAAAAGTCTTTTATAATATTTTTTGTATATTCATTTATCCCTGTAATACGTGAAACCTATAGAAGTCTCGTAGAATAAAACACTATATGCGTAGAATCTCTTAGTTTTTAGCAAAAACTGAACATAAAATGCTTTTCAACCTCCGACCAAAAACTCCTCTTCTTTGGTCGAGGGTTAAAAAACAGTTAACATTGTGTACCTAGATGTGTGCGGCAACAACGGATGGACCAATTTGAGTGCGGTTTTAGAAGTCAAAACTCTTGTGTGTAATATATGGTACTTACCTACGGAACCATGTCCTAACATGTTCTTATCCGATTTTTTTATTTATGTGCCATAAACAGTTTATTTCTCTGCGTCATCGCCTCGAAGTGTCCGCCGCATTTTTATTTCCTCTTCCCTATAAACATTAATCCTTGCTCGGTTGCCGATGGAAAATTCCAACCCTTATAAAAATGCAACATTCGTGTTACGGGGATTACAGGGAGGATAGGTTTAAAAATAAATGGTGAGTATAAAATACTTAAAAAGCCTGCTCGATGTAAGGTACAATAACTTAACAAAGAAATGCGACATGAGTAAAATATAAAAAGTTTCCTTTTTAGTGTTCCCTTCCCAAAGGGTGAAAAGCCGTCAGTCAGTCTGTCTGTCTGTCACCAGGCTGTATCTCGTGAACCGTGATAGCTATCATGTCTATTTGAAATTTTTACAGATGATGTATTTCTGTGGCCGCCATAACAACAAATACTAAAAACAGTATAAGTAAATTAAATATTTAAGTGGGGCTCTCATACAAAAAACGCGATTAGTTGCGTTAAGTTTGCACCTCATTTGAATTTGGCGCCATACATACGAAGTGCAAACTTAACTTATAACCCGACCAGTTAAGATGGCATAACTATTTGTACGGAACCCTCGGTGCACGAGTCCGACTCGCACTTGGCCGGTTTTTTATGTCGTAATCGGATAAAAATGATTCTGTTACCACTTCACAAAACCAAAATTGTTTTAAATTCGTTTAGCCGTTGAAGCGTTGTGCTGGTGCTGTAAAGATATTTCGACACATGGATGACGTTGTAATCAATACCATACGAAATAAACCTGTCCTGCAAAACAAATCCGCAAACATTAACCTTTTTATAAAAATGGTTTTTATTTTTTATGATAGGCAACTCAGAGAGGCCGGTGGACATCGTATACGGGGTTTTTTTGTTAACTACAGAATCCTGAAATTCTAATTAAATTCAAATGAACATAACACAAATACGAAGAGCAAAGCCGATACTTTTATCGCATTTCAGCATGACCGTTTCTGTTTACTCGCTCGCTAATGTCGAGTATAAATAATAACCTTATCATACCAGAGTACAGTGTACCTAAATCATCTAGTGTACAAACGACGTAAGTGGCTTGATTCTTCACTGAAATACGCTGTTTTGTATGTGCAGTTGTAACCACACGAATTGCGAATGACACATGACTACCTTTAGTTTAAATTAAATGCGACTCATTATGACTCCTATTCTTTCAATGGTTTTAATAATAAATGCTTTATTTTGAAGCATCGTTTATGGAAGAAAAGGAAGGCCAAAGAAAAGACGGATGGAGTGTGTGAAAGATGATATGAATAAGACAGAAGTAGGGACGAGTAATAGGGAAGAATGGAGGACGAAAACATCATGCGCCGATCCCAAATAAATGGGATAACGACAAAAAAATATGATGATTTTGGAACATTCGTTCGTTAAATACCCAAGTAGCACATAATTATGCTTTATAAGAGCTTTTACAACTATTACACAATTGAAATAAGTCGTATAAGGGCTATATAAGCTCTACTACTACGGTACGTGGGTAGAGTATTTGTTTAGTTTTTTAGGGTTCCGTAGTCAACTAGGAACCCTTATAGTTTCGCCATGTCCGTCTGTCCGTCTGTCCGTCCGTCCGCGGCTTAGAAAGCTGAAATTTGGTATGAGTATGTGTATGTATCACGCCGACAAAACGGTAAAATAAAAACTAAAAAAAAATTTTTTTTCGGGTACCTCTCGAACACCTAAAGTAGGAGTGATTTTTTTTTTCGTTTCAACACTAGTGTGTGGGGTGTCGTTGAAAAGGTCTTTTAAAAATAATTGGGGTCTCCTAAACATTATTTTTTAATAAAGTCAGCAGTTTTGTAAATATTCTCTCCGAAAATAAAAAAAAATAGCGTCCAACTAACTCCGTCCGTCTTACTTTTCAACCACGGGTCAAAAAATTATGGAAAAATTCATGAAAATAAGGCCTTATAAGTACTTTCAGTGAAAGCATGGAGTCTGACTTAGGGCGGGAGGAAAGAGAAAAAAGAATCGGGATATGACAGATAGAGGCGATCGGTATTTTTGGTGTGGCAATAAATGTTTCTTTCTACTTTCTTTCTATTTGACCGAGCAAGGCGTCTCCAATTCCGCATGGCACAAAACTCTTGAATGAGATGAGGAACAAGGTCAGTTATAGAAGACTTGTGCACATCTTCAGAAAGTTCCTCTCAACAGGGCTAGCATATCTTGCCGCGACTTCCCTTGTCACATGACTCATCATCACCCGTCTTGCTCGCACGGTATTGAAAGGAATGTGACAGGGAGTATTTGTCGCGCGACAAAGAGTAGCGTGGTACAGTTATGCTAAACGTTCTGCAGTCCTAACGACGAATAGCTTGAGCCCTACCCCGCTGCTGGCGGCCACCTTGGTTAGGTCCTATATATATAATGTGTTTAAAGTTAGTGTTGCACTTTTATTGACGGAGCGAGCGAAGCGAGCGCGGCATGTCCGTCCGTTTCAGCTTTATCTAAAATTATTCTGTATGTCTGGGTATCCGTTTCTCCGGTTTTTCACGCCTAAAGGTCGCATTCCACAACCTATTCTCTTGAAATATTTTTAGTAACTTCGACATACAGTTAGTTTTCGCATTTTTTCAAAATGGCGGAAAGTTGAGGGTTGAAAACGCGAGATCTACGGCTCACAGAGCCACTAGTATTCATTTTGCTAATAAAATGAATAAGAAAGACAAGCAAGTAGCGAATATTTTAGATATAAACACAACTTTAATAAATATTTAACATGACGAAAGGTATATAGATGAGACGTTATGCGTTAAACACTAGTGCCACTTCCGGTATCTTACTATAAACGACTATGGAACGAAAAATTATAAGTATTTATTTAAAAAATATATATGTATATTAATAAATAAAATTAAGTGGCACTAGGCTCTCCCAAGTTCATAAACACTTCAATACTAACGAATCTTCTATGACATTTTACCTTATTCATAAAGTTTTTATGTAGTTAGGGAGCTCATAGCTTTTCGCAAATCAATTCTGCCGTCATAACAAAAAAGAGCGCATCTAACATTTTTGACAAAAATGAGTTCTATACGTATTGGGATTCAGCAAAAAAAGACGGATCTACCAGTATTTTAAAATTTGACTAAAGATGAACAGAACCCTGTGAAACGTACAATCAAAAAGGACGTATCTGCGGGATACCGCGAATGAAAAAAGGCATTTCTGATGTAGGCTAAAATAAAAAGACACATCTAAGCAAAAGCGTTTTATTATTTTAGAAAAATATGGACAGTTTCATAAAAAGAAATGGCGCTTCAACACGGTAATATTAAGAAAAGACGGTTCTGCGTAGTTGCGCCTTTTCATCTTAGTGAAATCACCATTTAAGTCACAATAAGTCAGGCTCAAGTGTCAGTACCGTCTTTTCTACGTAGTATAGTTAAGCCTGCGGGGTAAAGAGGGCTCGCGGTTGGATATCAATTCAATCAGATGCGTCCAGGCAGTTGAAGGAAATTTTAAGGTTTTCTTTAAATTATCATCATAAATTTAAGACTCAAACTTCTGTCGGTGTAGCTGATGTGTAAAACAAATGCGAGTAACTTTTAAAATGAACGTTTATTCACTTTTTAATTAAATTATTACAATAATAGCCCGCGGAGGCGTGAGGCGCCGTCGAGAGCTGAGATAGAAGAGAATGTTGCTACATAAAAAAAATATTAAATGCAAGTAACAACTTGCCATATTAAAATTATACTTAAGCTAGGTTTACACATTTATTTATATGTTTTGTATTAAACATAATTGGGGCCGGGCAAGAATATATAAAGATAACTAGTTAGGTCAGCTGTTAAGAAAGTATTTTTTACAATAACATTATTTTAGCTACATTACAGGTAAAGGACATAATTTAGTTATAGCTCTACGATAGATCTTGTTATTCATCATAACATCAGCTACCCTTACATTTCCATCATTGCCTGGGAAGGTTTTAACAATGCGAGCCATCGGCCAATTTAATGGAGAGGAGTTCATGCTTTTTACAATAACTAGGTCTCCTTCCTTTAAGTTGGGTTGCTGGTATTTCCATTTGGGGCGGCTTTGGAGTTGGGTTAAATAATCATTGGACCAAGTTTTCCAAAAGTCCTGCTTAAGTTTTGTGCAAGTTTTCCAAAACGATACTCTGTTTACTGGAGTTTCAGTAAGGTCAATTTCAGGATAACTCGCCAAGGCTGCACCAATTAGAAAATGCCCAGGTGTAATATAATTACAATCATTTGATATTGCTGAGAGTATAGGTCTACTATTTAATATACCCTCTATCTGAATAATTACAGTATTAAATTCTTCGTAGGTCAAACATAGATTGCCCACTACTCTTTTAAAGTGGTGTTTTACACTTTTAACTCCACTTTCCCATATTCCTCCAAATGTCGGGGAGTAACTTGGTATCCAATTGAATTTAATGAAATTATGTGAGCAAAACTTATTAACAGCATCTCTACAATCTTTGGAGGAATGTAGGTTATACAAATCTTCTAATATGTTACAAGCGCCCTTAAAGGTTTTAGCATTATCACAAAATATGTTTGTGGGCATGCCACGCCGGCTAATAAATCGGTTGAGACATGCCAAGAATGCTTCAGTTTTAAGATTGGACACAAGCTCTAAGTGTATTGCTTTTACAGCAAAACAAACAAAAATTGCGATATACCCCTTAGTAATAATTGGGTTCCTAACACGAGCAACTTTCATATTGAACGGGCCACAGAAGTCGATTCCTACATGCTGAAACGGTCTACTTTGAGTGATCCTCTCTTTAGGCAGACTCCCCATCAACTGCTTTGCAGCTTCAGCTTTCATACATACACACTTCAAACATTTGTGCACTACTTTTTTGACTTCTCGTATGCCATTTACTAGATGGTACCTTTGAGATAGAGAACCTAATACCAACCTAGCTCCCGCATGCATAAGTCGTATATGCTCTCGCTCTATAATGAGATGAGTTATAAAGGAATTCTTAGGAAGTATAGATGGATGCCGCTTGTCATATGACAAGTTATCAGCATTTTGCAATCTGCCGACTGCTCTAATAATACCTATATTATCTAAAAATACTATCTGATCACTTATGGTGACAGGTTTATTTTTAGAAAGCAAATTTAACTCCTTTGTGAAGTGCTCAGCTTGAGTACAGCGCACAATTTTTAACATGGAGTCATGCAGCTCCTTTATAGTTAAGTCGCTGCTTGTTATTTTGTTATTCTTATTCAAGCAGTTGTTATAAAATCTATAAATGAAACCAATTACCCTTTGGAGTTTGTGTATCTTAGAAAATCTTTTTAACAAATCTTGAATCTCTACATTTGTGACATTGCATAAAATCTCATCTTTACTATCTGCATGCTCATCTAATGCGCTAGATGGCTCTACCTGTGTCACAATGTCCCTTAAGTTGAAATTTTCAGAGTTTGTGTGAAAATAATTTGCGTCACTGAGATCGGGTGAGCCATGCCACCAGAGTTGACAATCTTGCAGCCTCTGTGGCTCTACACCCTTCGTAAGCAAGTCAGCGGGATTAATTTTGGACCTAACATAAAACCAATTTGATTCCGTGGTCAAGTCTAAGATTTGCTTTATCCTATTTTTAATATAGACAGTACTTTTTTGTGCCCCAGACTTGATCCATGACAACACAATCTGCGAGTCACTATATAAAAATAACTTGTGAGGAATTCTATCATGCAAAATTTTACTGACTCTATTCGCTAATTGAGCCAATAATAGAGCGCTGTTCAGTTCCAGTTGTGGAATTGTGTGCGATTTACTTAATGAGGCTACGCGCGACTTGGAACACAGCAAGTTTACTTTAACAGAACCATCTTTCATAAACAGCCGTAGATAGAGACAGCTTCCGAATGCCTTAGGGGATGCATCTGCATAGCCTACTAGCTCTACATGGGAAACAGACTTGTAGTTTATACATCTATCTATTGTTATTTGACCCATTTGTTTCAAATTGTTCAAAAACTTGGACCAGTATAAAAACTGTTCATCGGGGATTATAGCATCCCAATCTAATTGCATGGACCAAAGCTGTTGCATGAATAGCTTAGCAACCAAAATTACGGGTCCGATTTTCCCCAAAGGGTCAAAGGCCTTCCCTATAAAACTTAATATTTTTCTTTTTGTGTTTAGCTGATTTGCTTCATCAACCTTGGGGCTTGAGAAGCTTAACTTGTCAGGTATAACCTGAAGTGTAAGACCTAATGTTTTGACAGTTTCATTTTGACCTATCTCTACACTATCAAAATGTTTGTGCTCGACTGGAATATCGTTCAAAAGTGGGGCATGATTTGAACACCACTTATGCAATGAGAAACCGCCTAATTTTAGGAGCTCTACTATTTGAGTTTTCAATTCCTGAAGTGTCTCTATATCGTCAGCTCCAGTCAGCACATCATCTACAAACGTATTTTTTAAAATGGCCTGGGATGCCAAGGGGAAACGTTCTTTATGTATATTTGCTAACTCAACCAAGCATCGGGTGGATAAAAATCCAGATGATTTCAAACCGTACGTTACAGTTTGAAGTTGCAAGCAGCTGATGGGTTCTGTGGGCGAATCGCGCCATAAAATATTTTGGAGACTTCGTTGATGTTCATTAATAAAAACATTGCGAAACATTTTTTGAATGTCACAAGTTAAAATAAAAGGATAAGTCCTGAATAGAATAAGAATATCAAAAATCTCACTCTGTACAACCGGCCCGTTCAACATGATGTCATTGATCGACGTTCCAGTTCTTGATTTCATGCCTCCATCAAACACAACCCTCAACCGAGTAGAGCGATTAGCCTCGTTAATTACAGCATGGTGCGCTAGAAAGAAAACAGGACCATTTAAATCATATTCATTTATATCAACCTCCTTGGCATGTCCCAACTCAATATACTGCCTTATAAATTTTTTATATTGTTCCAATAGAACAGGATCTTTATGCAGCCTTTTTTCTAACATTATAAACCTATTATAGGCCACAGAAAATGAGTCTCCCAACTGCAAGTCCTCCATTGGGGATATTAATGGCATATCAACATAAAATTTATTATTTTCAATAGACACAGTGTCCTGAAATATTTTTTCAGCCTTAACAAACTCATCATTTATTGGCTTAGCCTGATCAGGTAATTTTTCTGACAACCAAAACTGCTCCATGACATTTTCTAACTTTTCAGAGTCTGATATAACAAAGTTATTTACAGTATCAAAATTATCTTTTGTACCTGATTCAGGAAAACTGCCTGCAACAATGTATCCAAATAAAGTATTTTGCAGTACCGGTCCATTTTCAGTCTTTATACAGCCCTGTAACAAAATATTGAAATAGACGTCGGCACCAAGCAACAGAACAATTTCATCTGGTTTAAAGAATGTGTCATCAGCTAACTGTATATTTGGTGGCAACTGAAAATTAGTAATATTCACAAATCTTTGAGGTAAATTACATGTGATTGTATCCGTTACATGGCATTTCAATTTTAATTGGGCATTATTGTTGCAGGATGTGACAGTTAAATTTACATATTCATTAATTTTCTTAGGTGTATTACCAAAGCCAATTATATTATTTTGCTGCCTTATGGGATTCAGGCCTAGCTTGGCAACTACATTTGATGTGACAAATGAGGATTGAGAGCCTGTGTCCAGTAGAGCTTTGCATATCACCTCTTTGTTATTATATTCATTTATTAATTTCACTTTCATTGTGGGCAGCAAAACACCACTAGACACCTTATTTAAAGCATTAGTGACTGCAGTCGGAGACTCACCATTAGAAGATGATGGTTGGTGCTGACCGTCATGGTCGGCCCATGGTTGGTTCACCTTCACATTGGGCTCTTGGTGCAGCAATGTGTTGTGACCCTGTTTACACAATTTACATTTGAAACTAAATTTGCATTTACCATCATGATTGTTAAGACAGATGTTACACATATTTTTATCATTTACAAATGATAGCCTCTGATAAACAGGCAACATTTTGAACAAATGACAATTAAACATTTGGTGTTCTTTATTTGAACAATACTTACAGGGTGGCAGCGACTTCGATACCACATTTGAAACCCTGGGTACAGATTTATAGGCACCTTCATAGCAAGTACCTTTTGCTTGAAAATGTTTGCTTGCACCGTCATAGTAGGCGCTTTTATTTTGAGAGCTATCCTCTAGCGCTATAGCACGCTTTTCTAAATAATCAATAAAACTGGCCATGGAAGGCATATTATCGGAGTCCCTATCCAACTGGTAGGCCCGGTTAGTAATTTGATCCAGCTTCCTGGTTAAAATTGAAATTAACAACATGTCCCATTTATCTACGGGTTCATCTAAGTTTTTTAGTGCATGCATCTGTTGATTTATCTGGGAAACAAACGTCCGTATCGAGGCCGCTGTACCCTTTTGCATTACAGGTATGTCCAACAATACACTAATATGATTGGCTATCAGCCTTGACTTATTGTCAAATCTTTTTCGTAATAACCTAATTGCTTCACTGTATGACTTGTTTTCTAAAGGCAAATTTATTATTACTGCTAAAGCATCATCCACTAAATATTTTCTGAGATAAAGTAATTTTTGAACATCTGACAATGTACTATTCTGATCAATTACTGCCATAAATAAATCAAAGAATGGTTTAAATTTTGTGAAATCACGTCCATCATAATAGGGAACTTCAATAACAGGTAATTTACAGGTTGATACATTGTGACATTCAGATGTTGTTTTGGTATTGAGTTGTTTAAGAGCACAATTTATTTTGGCTAAAATTGAATAATATCGATCTTCAATAACACCAACCTGTTCACTATCGTTCGCGTCGATACTCAAAATGTCCATTTGGACCTTTTCGTAGTCCTTTAAAGTGGAAACAAGCTTCTCCTTGCGTGCCTCCAGGATGTCAACACTCGCGGATGATAAACTTATCGGATCGTTCACAAAATTGTCTATTCGCGTAATAGTGCCCTTGCACTGTCCCCGCACAACACGTAGCCGTTTTAAATTTTCTGATTCGGACATTTTTACGTTAAATTAAGCTCACAAACACAATAACAATGCGCAGGAACACTTCAAATCCGAACGATGAGATAAATGTCAATGAAGAAACGTCAAACGTCAAACGTCAACTGACTCAACTGTCACTTGTCAGTGTCATAATGACATGGATTGGCGCGAAGTTAACTCACTCGGCGCAGTATGGCCGCCGGGTCCATAGACAAGACTAGCAACTTCACTGCCGTGTTTTAAAATGAAAGAATGGCGGTGATCGAGAAACTCGATCTGCTGAGTAATGAATTTCACTACTTGCGGTTTGATGATGCTCTTCTATCAGCTCCGTGGAAGATATTCGTTCTATTATAGATAGAACGAAGTTGCGGGCCGGCAGAACCAGCCTAGGCAGAAACTCGACAACAAATTTGCAACTCGTATAGACGAGCGCGGTGCACTCCAACACTCCTAACGGACACTTGTTTTTCTTGTTAGACGAAAACTTCGTTAAAACTTCACTTTGTTCGAAGGACCAGCTTCGCATGTGTAAAACAAATGCGAGTAACTTTTAAAATGAACGTTTATTTACTTTTTAATTAAATTATTACAATAATAGCCCGCGGAGGCGTGAGGCGCCGTCGAGAGCTGAGATAGAAGAGAATGTTGCTACATAAAAAAAATATTAAATGCAAGTAACAACTTGCCATATTAAAATTATACTTAAGCTAGGTTTACACATTTATTTATATGTTTTGTATTAAACAAGTATGTATACTCTAACAGAATGTTTTTCAACCCACGCCATAATGCGGATTTTTAGTGGTACTACTTTACTGGCAACGACACATTTTTGGTAACTAACGTTGAAAGTCAGTGAATGTCACTGATGTAAACAAAGAGGAAACAGGACTAGATATTCTATTTTAGTATTTTTTTCATAATAAAGCCAAAACTGTTCACAGTGATAAAAGTCAAGTTCTTTCAATATAATTCAGTAGTTATTTCGCAAGAAGAACGAAGGATTGAGCAGCATTCCGGTAAACAATGTTTTCAGTTTGGTCTGTGATAAATCGCTACTGACGTTTAATAATATAACGTATGCACATTATTGCCGGTGTACTGCCGTTTGCCAAATAATGTTTCCCAAATATGACTTCCCAAATAACTTATCGCAACAGTTTTATTTCCCAAATGCATCTCTAGCAAAGTTACATTTCCCATTGTATTCATTTGGTCAAATCATCTTTTCCCAAAATTTCACTTTGTCAAGATTTTATTTAGCAAATGCTTATAAAGCAAATGTTTGATTTTGTCATAAATTATTTTCCAAACAAAATTTTCCCAAATTAGTCACTTTGCAAGCTGAACTTATAGCAAAAGTCTGGTAAATTGTAAGCCCTAAGTATTCCTAAATATTACCTAATAGTAGTACGTAAGGCAGGTCCGACTTGGCTTAGGTTAGGTACGACGACGAGCGTAGCGAGGAGGAGTGTTAGGTTGAGTTGCGACCCTAACGAGTGAGCGTAGCGAGCGAGCCACGCGGCCCTATAGTGATAGCGAGTGGGCGAAACATCATAATATCACTTATTTCACCTTAAGGGAAATCCGACTTGGCTCAGGTTAGGTACGACGACGAGCGTAGCGAGGAGGAGTGTTAGGTTGGATTGCGACCCTAACGAGCGAGCGTAGCGAGCGAGCCACGCGGCCCTATAGTGATAGCGAGTGGGCGAAACATCATAATACCACTTATTTCACCTTAAGGTAAATCCGACTTGGCTCAGGTTAGGTACGACGACGAGCGTAGCGAGGAGGAGTGTTAGGTTGAGTTGCGACCTTAACGAGCGAGCGTAGCGAGCGAGCCACGCGGCCCTATAGTGAGTGGGACAAACATCATAGTATTACTTATTTCACCTTATACTGGGATATAAATCGTATGCCATGCAATATTTTGGGATAAGAATGTTATGCCAAACGATATATTTGCAAAAAAAAAATTGGGAAAGTAAAACTTGACAAGTAATTATTTGCTAAGCAACCACTTGCTAAGCAAAATGTTTGCAAACTGTAAATTTGCGATACGTAGTTTTGCTAATTGCACTTTTTGCCAAATAAAAATTTGGGAAACAAAATTTGCGATGTGATACTTTGGGGAAGATTATTTGCCAAACATTAGTAATCCATTATTGCCATTATGAAAGTTGTTTGTAGCGCCACTATCCTTGGACCGGACCGGACTTATGGTGTTCAACCATTTACTGTTAAATGCTTCGCCAACACCACATTTCGAAGGCTTTCAGTACCTTCCTGTACCTTTGCGTCATGATCGATTTTCACACCCATAGAAAACTATGCACCCCATAAAAAGTTTTCATTTGTTTTTTTTTTTTTTCTGGGATATATTTGCAGTCATTAAATTATTTTTATTTTTCACAGCCACGTTTGCTAAACCTATTCTTGCTTTAATGTCTGGTGTACATTTAGAGTCTACTGTAATAAATATATTAGTTTGCTTTTCTTTAAATTTAAAGGGTTGTCGTATTAAAATATACATTTTCTTCAAAGGAGACAGGTACAAACATTAAAAAAACGGCCATATAGAAAAGGCATACATAAGCTAAAATCAGTTGCTTCAAATAGCTTTTGACGTTTTCGGAAAAAAAATAGACTTGTACTTGTTTATTAAAACAAATGAAAAAAGTCAATGCAAGAATTCCGTTTTTACATTTATAAACCGGTAAAACTGAAACTTATTTGTAGGTAACGTAACTAAAAAAAAAAGCAATTTCCTACTTCCTTTACTTCAACAATAATGTACCAAGTATTAGCGCTGGTCAAAAATCAAAAATCAAAATGCGTTACAGACGTACTATTTTTTCTTTTTAAGTAGGTCGATGTTTTACTTACAACCTACGGTAAAAAGCAGTTAATGGCTAAATGCGTCCTTTTTATTTCGTTAACTAAAATGCGCTATGCGTATTATTACTAAGTAAAAACCGGCCAAGAGCATGTCGGGCCTCGCTCAGTGTAGGGTTCCGTAGTTGCTCATCCTTCACAATAAACTGCTGTTTTAAGCCCGAGGTTTAAGTTAAGAAAGATTTTAAGCCGAAAGGTCGTAAACGCCCTAGAAACTGTAATCACTTATTACCTTCTGGAAGTCAACTTACGTCCTCTTAAGAAAAAATATGAAATTTGGCGATAACTCAAAACCGACACGACCGATCTTGTTCAATATAGTTTTCATTGAAAGTACTGATAAAGTCTCATTAACATGAATTTTTCCGATTTTTTTTGACCCGTGGTTGAAAAGTTAGAGGGGGGGACACACTTTTTTTTGTTTTTGGAGCGAATATTTACAAAACTGCTGACTTTATCAAAAAATAATGCTAGGAGACCCCTATTATTTTTACAAGACCTATTCAACGACATCCCACACACTAGTGTTGAAAAGAAAAAAAAATCACCCCCATTCGTGTTCGAGGTGTTCGAGAGGTACCCGAAAAAATAAAATTTTTGAATTTTTATTTTACCGTTCTGTCGGCGTTATACATACACATACTCATACCAAATTTCAGCTTTCTAGTACTAATGATCACGGAGCTAAGCCGCGGACGGACGGACGGACGGACGGACGGACAGACGGACATGGCGAAACTATAAGGGTTCCTAGTTGACTACGGAACCCTAAAAAGACGTTTTAATAAATTACTACGCTGACAAGACGTTTCTAGCCAGACACGTCTTTTTACTGTAGTATAAAAGTATTTATTTGTTTTTTTTTTACTAAGAGAAAATATAAAATATCATTTATTTATTATTAAATGTTATCCAAATTGGATTTTGCATATCAATTCCTATAGCTCAAATGCTTCTACACGGTTTTGCATTAAAAAAGTATCACATTTTTTATTTTCTTTCACGCAGCGAATTTTTTAATTTCAAATTCACAAAATATTTTTTTTTTCCGTTTCCAAGTTTATGTAGAAGCGCTCTATGTCGGTACGACGGTTACCAGTAGAATTACCAGTAGAATTACCAGTAAAATTACCAGTAGAATTACCAGTAAAATTACCAGTAGAATTACCAGTAGAATTACCAGCTGGTGCTGGTGCTGGTGTTATTAACCAAGGCATAACTTCCGTGGTTACTGTCCCGTCGTCGGTGGTGGTAGGTAGTAACTTCATCGTCGCAAACTCCATAACTTTATGGGCCCTAGTACAATCTCCGTAATCGATCACAGTCCAATAGGCTGAAAGAAGAATGCTTCATTATTATGCTAACCCATATTGTTAAATTACTATATCAAGACAGTTCAGTTACTATAGGCAAGGAAGATACGTAGGTACCTAATAAGGCTATTAGCAAGCGTCGGTCCGGCCCAGGGATAGAGGCGCTACAAACAGCTTTCCTATAGCAATAATGTGCATATGTCATATTTGCGTTATTAAACGTCAGTCAAGGATTTCTGTTGCTTGTTGCCATGGTGATGTCCCCTGGGTCACTTTAAAAAACTACGATTTTCGGCGACAATAATCAACAAAAACTTTGTAATTGCAGCAGTTATATTTAAAGCCCATTCTTATTTAGACTATCTCTTGAAAACACGAATATAATCAAATTATCAACACTTTTCTAAGAAGTGTAATCACCATTGTCCCCTGGGTGATGGGACAGAATAACAGCAAGATAAAGTTGATCCACCCTCATAACGTTTTAATTAATTTAACGGACCCACTGATATCCTTCATTTGAAAGTATCATCTTTTGATGTTCAACTATCCCTGTACCGTCCCGGCGTAATAAACATAACTCGGAGTTTGACACTTTATAATACTCTCGCGGTTTGTACACATAATTAACACAAATTATAACGGGTCTAACGCGATATTCCTTATCGCGAAATACAAAAATCTGCAATAGCTGAACATTTGTTAACATCTGGAACGAATCACTGGATCGAGTTGCACAAACCGAAAATTCTTTCCACAGAAAAGCACTATATTATCCACGGATGGTAAGGGACGCAATTGAAATCAAGAAACACCCAAAGAATTTCGACCGGGAAGATGGTTTTAATTTATCGCACATTTGAGGACCAGTGATTAAAAAGTTTAAACCGCGGGATATATCTTCGAATCTGTGTGCGGATGTTGTGAGTGTTGTATGTCGGACCGGTGACAATAATTAGTAAATAAATGGGTGGTAGTCGAACATTTATCTCCAATCCGACAATTTCGTCGGCTAGTACTACATTTGGCCGACAGCTCCAGTGGCCGACAGCTCCAGTGGCCGACAGCTCCAGTAACAACTCGCTGTTTCACCAGTACATCTGAAACCACGGCGTGTGCAACCCCGCCGAAACGTTAGATTATGAAGGTAAATAAGAAATATCACGTTAGACGCGTATTTATTTCTAAATTTATGTGTTGATTGTCTCCGAACGTTATAGACCCTGCACCAACTCAATGTTTCTGTTTAGCCTTATGGTTAGATAATGCCTTGTGGCATTAAGTCCGCCATTTGTACTAGTTTGATCTGTGCAATAAAGTTTAGATAAATAAATAAACGTTTGTACTTTATGCTATAGTTACAGGGTTCAATGTAAACGGTTTTGATATGTGGACCGGTTCCGTTTTGCATAAACACGTATAGAGTTTTAAAGTAACCTTGTTCCATCTTGCAATTTTCAAAGTATATGTCACAAAGTGATCCAAATTGAGTTTGGTTATTGTCGTAATAATTAATCCCACAAACTTGTCGAGATGAAGATCTGAAATTATATTTAAAAAAGTTTTAATATCATAATTATTATAAGATCTATCTGTCGCTATGTCACAGAATATCCCTCTCCGGACAACTTGGTTTCCCCGAACGACTGAACAAATTCACATATTTTTTCAGCGCGACGCTTATATCTTCGCGAAAAATCGATATCATCGCTTTTGTCCCCACATCAAATTTTGTCAAACTTGCACCATTTTGACGTATCGAACTGTCCGGAAAAGATTTGCATCGCTGCAATCAACTACGGACGCGCGCTGATTTAGCCCGAATAAAAGCAGCGCGTAGTGCTACGTGCCCATTTTACTAATTTAAGCGGGGAGTAAGGTCATCTTTCATTCGCTACCCAATGGTTGTCTGGAAGAGATCGCTGTTTAGCGATAAGATCGCCTATTTCTTACCTCTATTGGAATGGCAAGTTTTAACTGTATTTGTATTACTCTTCTTGAGGTGTGCAACGCGGCAAGCCTCGTGGCCTAAACCCGGTACTCGACTTTAAGAACCTTCATTGTGCAACGATTGCATAAAATATTATTTTTGTGGCATATATGGCCCTATCTTTTTTATGTTAAATAACTTAGAGGTTTGATGTTTTCGCGCAGCTTTAAAGGATTGTAGACCCGAGTATATGGTTTTCATTTCAACTCACCTCCCTGCGTTCCTGAGATAAAGGATCCAGACAGACAGTTAGACAAACGGACGGATGGAAGAAAGGGTTCTTTTTGAGGTATGGAACCCTAAAAACACCTCAACGAACTGAGAAAACGCTCCGCTTTTTGACGTCAGTTGAAAAATAAATACTAAAGTTACTTGACATTTGACATGACAGGAACGACTAAAACGATAAACTGGAAGGTAGGTACGTAATCTTCATTTTAACCGAAGTAGGGCAAACAGTATACCTTTGAAGATCCAGCTATCCCTGTACCAAAATTGGTGAAAATCCGTCCAGCTGTTTCAGCGTGGTAAGCGGAACAAAAATTCAACCGAAAGATGGCGCTGTCTAGCTATCGCCACACGTTCATACAAAACCTAAATGGCGCTATTAAGATTTTTCCTGAAATCATGACTTTTCTTCTTGGAAAACAAATTTTCAATATAATTTTTGAATTGTATTATAGTAAAGATATTACATACACAACCGTTGTCAAACATTTAATGTGGTCGTTGTAGCATCGCTCTGCCGGATTGTCGTAATACGCCAAAAATTGACTGTGTTCAAAATCGAAATCCATCGTGGTGTACTCCACGGGGGGGTCTATTTGAATTACTTCATCTAACTCCTGTTGGCTCATATTGTATGTAGGTGAATTTTTTATCACTGGAAAAAGAATAGCACATTGTGTAACAAGGTTAGGAAACGAGGAATTACAAAAGGGTGTTGTAAAGAAAGTGTTAAAAGCCCAAAGCCGAAGACTAACAGCTTTAATGGCACGAGCTTGTGATTCCTTTACCGCCAGCCAGTCACACACAATGTTTTTTACACTGCAAATGGACGAAAATAGCGTTTTCTAAGCAGTCAAAGTGTGCGTTAATAGTATAACTACTTTTCCGCTCTAGTGATTTTAACTTTTTTTGTTTTGTTTTAACAATGTCTGACAGCCCGACGCTTAGGGGTAAATTATTGTTTAAAAAAAGTTTGATAAATTAGTCAAATACCGTTTCATCCGATAAAACGAATACTTCATGAAACACGTTATTCATACTTTAAATTTAGAATTTGACCAATAAACTAAGTATTGGTATATAATCTTTTTTATCGATTCTATTTTATATGTGGAAATACCACATTTTTATTTTTATAAATAATGACACAAAGGTAAACTAAGAAAGAAAAATAGCCCTTTTTAGATTGTAGTGGATCGCATTCAATTTTTCTTTCTTAATTTACCTTTGTGTCATTATTTATAACAATAAACTAAGTTTAAATTATAAGATAAATACATTTGGCAAAATGTACTCGCGCTCGTACCATTTAAAAATTGCTTTTTGCACATCGGATAAATAAAAAACAAAATATTTTCTTTCCCATACAAAAACTCATTGTAAGCATTTAAGTATTTTTTTTCGACGATACATAGTAAAATTCTGTATAAAACACGTGTATAAGATATCCGACCCATTTTCCTGACACTCGTCTGAAATCCTACCTTCTCATCACACTTGCTCGTCAATGATAGGTATTATGTGCAGGATAATTCAAAATGACACACTAGGGCATATAGACATGGGGGCCAAGACGGACCTGTGAAGAGAACACCACCCGTTGAGAAACTGGGAGAGTTGGACATTAAGACAAAGATCAAGGCTCGAAGAAAAATTTAAATGAGTTGATCTGGTGGTAGAGACGGAATCGAACCTTGTACCTCTGGATTATCGGCCCGATTTTAGACCGGCAATCCAGAGGTAGGTACCGGTACTCAATGGTTTAGTAAAAAAATTGTGGTGTGTACCCACGATAAAAAATGGGTCATTACATGTTTCATAATTATATGGCGGATGGTGGTCATTCCTATGACCAATGCGGAACTCTGTTGGGAAATAACGCAATCCTACCGAGTTTGGGCTCTTTGGAATCGCCTCTGTGAGTAATCGTTAAGTGTTAAAAGAAGAGTGCAGTCGGAAATAAAAATGAAACCAAATTAGAAAGTACGCTGTCAATAAAAAAAACCAAATCAGTTCAGCCGTCTTTGAGAAATCGGAGAACATAGGGTTAGTGATCTTTATTATTTATCCGGATGCCCGGGCTACACGAGGCTAGTTTTTCAGGCTAGGATAGCAAGCTAGTTTTTTACCAAACTGTCCTGGCTTGCTGACCTAGCTTGGAGCATGCTAGTTCTGTTTACATGAGGCTAGATTTTTTAAGCTAGTATTTACTGGAGTGCTGAGGAGACCACTAGTCCAAAATGAACTAGCTTAATAACAACTAGCTTCGCCGGTCACATGAAGCTAGTAAACAAGCCAGGATAGTAAAATCAGTGGTGGGGGGACGCTACTAGCCTGAAAATAGAACTCCATCCTATATTAAAAACTGTCCTGGCTTGTAAACTAGCTTACTAGCTTAAAAATGAAGATAGTTTTGTCTACACGAAGCCAGAAGTACTAGCTTGCTAGCTTATTAACACTAGCTTGCTATCCTAGCCTGAAAAACTAGCCTCGTGTAGCCCGGGCATTAGTGTAGTATAATATAAAGAAGTGCTTACATGTGTCACCGTCATATATTTTAAATGCTAATCCATTGTACACAAGAGAAAATAAACATATAAACCAGAACATAGCGGATTTTGATCTGTTACAGATAAATCCTCTAAAGGTCATTTTATAGCAGCGACACTTAATTAAAAAAACTCATTACGCTCATTAATGAGCATTATGAGCAATGTTAACTACTCTCACGTTTTAAATGGCCAAGTTCACATTAAGGCTGCCTCTTCACTGGAGCAAAGAAGAACAGAGAAGTGAAAAAGACTAATCATATTCTTCAGATTTAAATGCATCTCTTTTGGGCTTCGCAAAGACGCAGCCTGATTGATTAATTGGACGTATTTATGCAAAAGGGAACCAATCTGGTGTCCTCTTCTTTTATAGACTTCTTATAATCACTTCACCGAATGGTTCATTTCATAGAATTTTCATTTCACACATTTATCAGAAATCTTGTCAAAATCTTGTCAAATGTCAATCAATAGTAAGGTTAGGTTTGGTTTGTGTTATAACATTCCAAAATATTTAATAGTTTCAGAACAAAAAATACTTTCGATGAAATGATTTTTTTTATTAAATGTAAATCCGATGAAACATTTGTCTATAAAACAAGGGTAAACCAAACCAACCCACCACTTTAAACGTTTGCACTATATGCTATAGTTGCAGGGTTCAATTTAAACGGTTTTGAATGTGGACTGGTTCCGTTTTGCATTAATACGTCCAGTTCAGCTAGACGGGCAGCGCGTCTAGGACAACCTTTGCTTCGCGACTCTTATCGCACGACATGACGTCTCCCTTCACTCTCGCACGCTACTGCATAGAAAGAGATAGCTAAGTATCTCGAACGAAAAGTCGCCTATCACAGTTGTGCTAGGGCTCTAGCATAATATAAAATTCAAAAATTCAAAATCAAATCTTAATTCTGCAAATAGGCTCTTACATGTCTGATTCTACGTCATTGAATAACAATAATAAATATAAAATTGCAGTTAAAATTACATCACAACAGTATACTAGTAAATTAATACAACAGATAATAAATCACTGGGCACACTTTACCGAGAGATGTATATTGTCTCCGGGTTTATTACTAGAATACTCTTAACCTATACTATCAGAGATGTAAAGGGTATCTAGATGCGTCTCGTTTCGTTTCGTTTCGTTTCGGTGACTACACCCAGCCAGCAGTTCTGCTGCAAGGACGCGGAGGCGTTGATCATGCAAGAGAAGGAGGGACAAAGAGGCTCTGCGAGATGGCTCAGAATCGCATACTGACACAGTACCAAAGGTCGTTCAGGGTAGTATAGAAATCTTAACATTCCCTGGCCGGAGCCTTCGGTTCAGTGGCAGGGCACGCATCCGGGTCGTCCCGAGTTCCCCTCCGTCTTCTGCCGCTCCGGCAAGATCAACTGGCCCTCCTATCCGAGGCACCGGGGAGCCAGAAGTTACAGGTTGGGAGTGTGGGTTCCTTTGCAGTCGGGATGAGGACCGATGGGAGAGATCCGACAAGAATACCAGCATCGAGCCAGAAAGGAAAATAGACATATACATGTGTAAATATATATAGAAAGGATGTTTGACTGCGATTACAGTGCCCAGTTAGCACGATGAATACCTATTTTCTTGTAGAGGCTGATCTTGTTGAGCCGTTGCTTCTTATGAGCTGGTTTCCTCTTCTTCTGATTCTGTGTCCGTTTCCACCGTCTTGTATATTATTTTTTCGGCTTTCTTCTTGACGAGGCCGCGATTCCTTGCAATGCGCTCCCAGTAGGCTCGGTTCCGGTTCGTGTACCGGGTGATGTCATGGTTTAGTGAGTCAGTCCAGGTGAAGATTGGTCTGCCAATCTTCCGCTTTGACTCCAAATAGGCTAGCGCAGCGTGTAGCAAGTGGGGTTTCGGACGTCTAGTTAAGTGGCCATAATAGGATATTCTACGCACTTTGACGGTTTTTGTGATGGTTTTCCCTTCCAGTATTTGGTGGATTTTTCCTTTGGGAGGGTCCTTTGATGCACCCAACATTTCTTTTACTATGTGCCTTTCATATTTCCTGAGCCGAGATCTATTCGATTTTGTAAGAGCCATGACATTGAGGCCGTATGTCATGGAGGGTGCGATAACCATCTTGTACATTAATCTAGCGATTTTCCACTCGATTTTGTACTTCTGTATAAATTTTGTCAGGATTTTGGCGTTTCGGAGCGCTTTTACACATCTTGTCTTGATGGATGCTCTTCTGTTGTGTGTTGCAGTGATGTATGAACCCAGGTACCTTATGGTCTCGATTGGCTTTATTGGTATACCACCAAGGATTCTCTGCTGCTGTTCGGAGACGGGTGGACCGAAGGGGTCCCGCACAATAAGCTTGGTTTTTGTTCCGTTGATGGTGAGTCCTACTGTGGTTAGTAATTCTTTCAATTTTGTTACGAGACGGTCGAGCGTCGTTATGCAGTCACCTATCATAATTAGATCGTCCGCGAAAGAAAGGATTAGTGGAAGAGTGATTTCTTTATCCTGGTTTAGACTCACAGCCTCATCCTCTTCCTCCAGAGTTCTCAGGACATCATCCATGAGGATCGTAAATAAGCGTGGTGATAGTGGACACCCTTGTTTAACTCCTTTTCCCTTGTTGATTATCGCAGAGTTTTGACCGAACCAGGTAATAAACGTTCGTTCTATCATACACGCAGCCACTATTCTGTTTGTCAGGGGGGCATTTGTCCTGCTGAGAAGGATATCCCTTAAGGCCCCAAGATCTACATTGTCGAAAGCCTTTTCAATATCAAGGGCCACTACGAAGAGTCTCCTTCCCTCCCTCCAATTGGCATCCAGGATTCTTCGCAGGGTAAACAAGTGGTCATCGGTGGATCTATTATTTAAAAAGGCCGCTTGGTAGTTACCTAGTGCCTCAATTTCCTTGTCTAATTTTTCAAGGAGGAAATTGGCATAGATACGATAACCAACGTTGCAGACAGATATCCTCCTATACTCGTCTACATTTCTTGGCGATGATTTCTTAGGTATTGGCACTTGTTTGGATAGCAGCCATTCTTCTGGGATTTTATTTTTCGCCCAGGCTTCTTGCATAACGTTTGCGACCCTTGCGATGAACTCCGGTGGTGCTGCCTTGTACAGCTCCGGCGCAATTTGGTCTGTGCCTGGAACTGTACCGTTTTTCATTCTCCTAATGATGCTTTTTATCGTATCCGTGTCGGGCCTATCTTCGGTGGGCACCTCATCCTTCTGGCCTGTGAATGTTTCAGGTGGTTTGCCCTCGCTTTTCTTCAACTCTCTTACCCAGTTTGACATTGGGATGAAATGTTTTGGTGAAGATCTTTGTGCAGGTGCGGTTTTGAATTTTCTTAGGTACCTGTAGGTTATCTTCATTCTCATTGCCCGGTGTGCTTTACTGAGATTACGAAAGAAGAGCGTACACTCTTTATGGAAGTCCTGTTCTTGAGCGTCCCGGAGTCTCTTGCGCGCTGCCTTGACCCTGGTATCGTAGTTCGGGTTTCCTGGAAATTTATTCTTCAAAAACAGTGATTGTTGAAGGAAGGCGAGCGCTAATCTACTGTCCCGTGAGCGCACTATGGCTTTTGTTGGAATCGTATGAGATGCCTGTCTGAGAATCTCGTTAAGTTCGCTCCACGTGGGATTCTTATCAGACTCAAGCTGACCTTGTGACTTCATTTCCCAGGTAGTTAGAAGACGATTCACTTCTTTTTGAAACTCTTCTACTACGGCTGAACTTTGTAGAGCTTCGTAATTAATTGTTTTGGCGTTAAATGGTCGTTTATTCTTGGGACCTTCTTTCGGAACATTGCTATTGGATCTGCGGGTGATGGGGTCTTTCCAACTAGAATTTTGGACAACGCCCCATACTAGCTTGTGGTCAGTGCTAACGGACTGAGTGAAGATTCCTTGGATAGATTGAAAAAATAGAGGGCGATGAAGACTGGTTAAAATGTGATCTATTTGGGATTTTCGGTTACCGACTTGCCATGTCGCTTTGCACGAAGGGCGGCCAAAGGTATTTTTTGCGCAAAGGTTGTGTTCTTGTAAGAAATGAATAAGCAAGCTACCATTAAAGTTGGACTCGGTATGTAGCAGATTTTTCGGAGATGCATGCTTGGTTATATTGTTTACGTCTTTCATCCCGATATGCGCATTGAAGTCTCCTAGAATTATGGGGAAGGCCTTTTTAGGGGCTTGGCGTAGTAGCGTGACTATTTTCGCGAGACAGGTTGCGGCTCCGGTTGGGACGTGGGTGTTCACAATAAAGAGCTCAATGGGACCATTCTTATTAGCTATTGAAAGTTTTAGGTGCGTACCGATTACGTTTTTATCTCTTCGAATTGTGCTGACTATTTCACATTGAGCATCTTTTCTTATTAGAATGGCTACCCCTCTTTTCTCTCTTGCGTTCTGGCCCCCGTTTAAGAGCCAGCGATAGTTGTTGGTGGTGAGCTCTCCGCTTGTCAGGTGGGTTTCTTGTAAACCTGCTATTGTGATATTTCGCTTTGAGAGTTCGCTGTCAATTTTCGTTTTGTCTTGTAGCGGGGCGCAGCCTCTTACGTTCCATGTTGCTACTGAGCCTACCTTGCAGGGTTGTGGGGTCAGCGTTTGGGGAGCAGTAGGGGTGGCTCTTAATAATCGTGAGCCAGTCATATCGACATAGTCGTTTTGATCGTAGGAGGGGTTCAGCGCGATTATTGGTGAGTACTCTTTTGAAACATGTGCCGGGCTGGAGGATGACGAGGTGTTGGTAGATTGTATGAAGTCTTCGTTTGTACTCCGTTGGGGGTTGATTACGGGATAGCTAGTTTTATCATCCGTCGTGGTTTGTTCAGCGATGGATTGCTGGATGAATGATGTTTCGATATCAGGGCTGTTGAAGTGACCAGAGTCGTAGTGATGGTTTCCGTAGAAGAGGTGAATATTTGCCATTTTGTGGTATTCGTATATGGGGGCCCTATATTGTAGTGGTCGCTGATGGTTCATGTGCACATAGATATTTACCGTGAAGCAACTGGTGGCGGCTAAGATTATTTCTTCTCCTCCCCAAAAACCGTCTCTGAACTGGTTCCTTATATATTCATCAATTTGTTCCGCGGAGGGAGGTGTATTGTGGCCGGGAGACCTGACGTCTGAGACACTGCCGTTGAGCGCCATTTGGATTTGACTATTATTTCTCTCAGCGGACAGGTGATTAGCGAGCAGTTCTCGTACCTCTCGATGATCGAAATCGGTATTACGCACGGAGTTCAATTGGTTCGCTATCGCCCTATACAGACAATTGCCATCTTTGGGAATCGGTAAAATTTCCATCGTGCGGTGTTAAAACCGTCGAGTTTGGTGTCACAGATGGGCCGACAATGCACTTGCTAGTCCCCTTTTTTTTGTTGGCGATGGCTAAGCTATTTGTTCGAGTAGGTAGTTGGCAATATCTGCACGTGTTCGGTGCAAAGTGACCTGGCCTCTAATGGGGTTGGAAAAAAAGGGATCTCTTTGTTCTTGGAAGTGAAAGCGTTGCAAGATGTTGTACTTCTTCCTTGCTTAGCCACTAGCGAAATAAACAGTTAATATTTA
This sequence comes from Apotomis capreana, assembly GCA_947623375.1. Classification (NCBI taxonomy): domain Eukaryota; kingdom Metazoa; phylum Arthropoda; class Insecta; order Lepidoptera; family Tortricidae; genus Apotomis; species Apotomis capreana. The sequence goes on along the minus strand of OX392519.1, from coordinate 9,096,629 downwards.
CAGGTTACCCAAACTATGCTATAGGTTTTCTACCGTACAGGTAAAGATACTTATCATGTGTGTACTTCAACCGGTAATTAGTTGATATAAGGCAGGACTTTTAGTATAGTTTCGGTATTACATAATTTAACATAATCTTGCGCGCGTGAAAGAGTGAAGTAAAGAGACCAACGCGTCACTTATTGCTTAGACAAGAATTTAACAATTGGATATTCGACTTAAGCTCTTTGTCCTTTGCATACAACTGTCCAGATAGACCTAGGTTACATGTAAGTATGATAACACTCTCAGACCGAAGTAGGCTATATTGAAACAAAACGGAGCCGGTCATTCATGTATGTTAGACGTAAAAAAATATATAAAGTAAACTGCCACATACATAGTTGCATAAGACCGGTACAAAAGTCAAATGGTTGTACCGAAGTCACTAACCTTAATTAAGTTGAGTATATAAATCTAATATATTTCGGTAACGGTGCGAGATGAAGTTTTATATTTGGGTATTAAGTAGGTGAACGCATATAGATACCTAAAGGAAGTGCGATATATATACTGTAATTAAATAATGGTGGTAAGAATTACGGGGAAGACAATCTAAAACTACTTAAATTAATACAAACTATTAGACTAGGTGAATCTTAAACTAATATATTTATTATCAGTGTTTTGTGGACGATTTTCAAGCGACTCGCGATATGCTTGGTGTTGTGTGCGGCCTCCTAGATGCAAATGAATTAATATAAAAATAGAAATAGGATTATCCTGCTAAAAATTCCGTGAGGCGGTTTGGCGGTTGGGTTGGCTGGTTTTCAGTGAGTCTTGTATTACGTTTGTCTATATGTGGAGGTCCATGAAGTGTGGTTGGGGTTCAACCGAAGAGATTAAAGGAGAGAAAAAAGAGTAAAAGAAGACCGTGCGTGATTACCGTTTTCGAAGACAAGGAGTAAATATTGCAATTGGCAGCAAAAAGTGAAATGGAACGTTCTCACCAAATTAGGCTCCTGTGGTTTGGCGGGCCCAGCAAGGGTGCTGGACGTGTGAAGAGACACACCTAAGATTCGCACCGCACAAAGGGGCACTGCGGGATCTTATTCACACACACTTGATCGACACTCACTAAAAGACCGCGTAATATAGACACACCAAACACTAGAACTTCTACTTAGCAGTTGCTAAGTATTATAGAGAAGGATCGAAACAGTGAAAACGCGGCGAATTCTTTGACACGCGGCTAAACTTTAACAGGCTACCATGCGAACATCTGGTCGTGCCTTGTTTTTGTCTCGTGACTGTATTGTTTTGGCCGGGTTTTTACAACGCTCATACAGATCGGGAGAGGCAGGGACTACGCGTCCGCTCCGTATGGCGTCCCAAATGGGTCTCTCCTGTAAAGGGTATCTAGATGCGTCTGAATAAAAATACATATAGTCTGGCTAATGAGATATAACTCAAAGTTTTGGCGGGAAATTAAAAAAATCTGCGGCTGGTCACACTTTGTGTAGTAGGAATTATAGTTTTGATGCTACAAAATATTTTTGATTTTCTATGCACACGTAAGGTACCAAGAAATAAGTAATCTCTCTCTCTCTCTCTCTCTTCCTAGCTATTATCCCATATGGTGGTGGGGTCAGCTTTCCTTACTTTGCTTCTCCACTTCGCCCTGTCCTCGACGTCGTCGTCGGATACTTGACACTCTATCATATCCTTTAGCACTACATCCTTCCACCTAGTTTTAGGTCTGCCTCTGGATCTTCGACCAGGGATGGAAAGTTGCAGTGCCAAGTTTCCTATGTAGTCAGATGGTTGCCTTTTTACGTGACCATACCATCGCAGCCTACTCTCCTGGAGCTTATCGGCGATGTCGCGTACGCCCAGACTTCCTCGTACATACTCGTTGCGGATTTTATCCAGTCTGGTAACGCCACACATCCACCTCAGCATCTTCATTTCGGCAATCTCGCCATTTCAGCCACGCAGCTGCTATTCGGTGTTGAATGTTGCATTCTAAGTTCCCAGAGCTGTGCATCATACTGCCCAGATATCTGTATTGATCGCACATGGTAACTATTTGTCCATCGATGGTAATCGGGTTTTCGTCAGTTCCATCTGGCTCATTTAAGGACATAAATTGGGTCTATGCAACACTCAACACTAGGCCACTGGCCTGCAACTGGTGTTTCCACGACAACAGCGCCGTCTCCAACTCTACGCGGCTCTCAGTACAAATAGCTACATCGTCAGCATATATAAACGTCCACGTAGCTGAATTTTGCGCGTCCTCAGTGAGTGAATCCAAAACCAAGCAAAATAGAAGGGGACTCAGTACTGAGCCTTGATGCACGCCTTCTGTGGAAATAATTAATAATTTACGTTATTTATATATATATAATTTACATACGTGCATCGTGCACTCGTAGTCAGCTTACATAATTTCTACCACTATGTATGTACAATACAGTCAACGACAAACACATATGTTTACACTTTCTAACCATATACATATATACAAGGCGAAAAATTAAATGTCGTGTAAATAAGACCCAGCTTGATAATACCATAACATATTAATCAATTATCAAAAAAATACATAAGTACTATACCTATATTAATCAATTACCAAAAAAATACATAAGTATTTACTATGCCAAATTTCAACTCCTTCGGAATTAACTACCTATTACATAAAGTAGGTATCAAAATAATTTATAGTGGACTCACCTACTAAATTGTTTAAATCATAGACAATTGGTGATACCACAAGGAAATATCCTGTCAACATTATTTGGTTAGCCAGGGGGGGTATTCGACCAATTTTAGAGATATAATGGAGAGATCTCTTTTTCATCGCCATCCGTCACTTTTGACGTGTGCCTACTTGACAAGTGGCGATATCCCTAGAACATCGCAACTTCGTCAATTCGGACGCGCAAAATTTTCGTTTCCTTTGTATGTGACGGCATAAATAACAGGCGCATACTTTAAATTGACCGCGTAGTACGTGAAATTAGTCCGTTACGTTTCGTTCAAAACAGAAATTTATATACATCAATAACATTTTTGACAATCATTATCGCCTTCGTATTTCCAAAATGGAGATGAGATATGTCACTTTTAAGCTCATCGCATTTAAATGACAGTTCAATGGCGATATAACTGTTATCTAATGGAGATTTGACGTTTGGCGATATCTCCAACGGCATTCTCGAATTGGGCCCCAGACTAATAATAAGCTTACATACACAAACATAAAACAAGCGACTTCGCTAGTCGCGCGACTCCTGTCTTGCTCGCACGGTATTGAAAGGAAAGTGACAGGTAGTATTTGTCGCGCGACAAAATCGCGTGTCGCATTTATGCTAGATGTGAATGTGATGGTAATATTTTCGATCTTTGTCCTCTGATAATCTTGTAAGTGGTTAGATACAGTTGAGGAAAGAGATTTCTTAATTCCATTACCGGCGCGAATCAATTCTTCAGCTTGATCGATGGAGTATCTCAATTTGATCTTAATTCGACGTTTCTAAATGCAGATCTCAGAGATATCGCCACTATGCAGTTTTTGGCGATGTGCTATATACGAAACAGTGTTTTAGGGTTCCGTATCCATAGGGTAAAAACGGGACCCTGTTACTGAGACTTCGCTGTCCGGCCGCCCGTCCGTCCGTCCGTCTGTCACCAGGCTGTATCTCAAGAACGGTGATAGCTAGACAGTTGAAATTTTCACAGATGATGTACTTCTATTGCCGCTATAACAAGTATAACAACAAATACTAAAAATAAAATAAAATAAATATTTAAGGGGGGCTCCCATACAACAAACTTGTTATAGATTATGGTACGGAACCCTTCATGCACGAGTCGGACTCGCACTTGCCCATTTTTTTTATATTAAGAGACAAAAGAGGGAGTTTTGAAAATTTATTTCTCATTAGCCAAGCCGAGCAAGTGAAGTGAGCGAAACATCTTAGTTTCAGTTGGCCATAAGCTTCGAATGTCTGGAGGTCCAGATTTCTGGCTGTCTGCCTATTTCCTATTTCTCAATCGATTCTCGTGAACTTTTGTAACTTTTTTGTTGATTCAGTAAATTTGCGAGATCGAAACTGATTTGCGAGATCTATAGCTTCCAGTATCCTTACCATGAGTTAACATGACCATATTCGCTAGCGGCAGCGTAAACAATTTGTACAGAGCCCCTATTAAGGCCGGTTCACACGTATTAAGTTGTCAAGTAATGAACTAAATTTTAACAAAATTTTAAGCGACTTAATTTTGAGCAAGCGTTTACACGTTCGAATTAGTTAAGCTCATAAGTTAGCCCGAGATGATGATCGGACACTTTTAATCTTTGATTCGGCTTCCTTGACACCAAAATTAGGTATCGCCATGGCCAACACTATATTTGCATCCCCTTGTTGTTTTGCTTGCTTATTCCTATAATTTAGGCTTCTTTTATTCCACAGACAATCGCGCTATATGCATTCTTCAATAAACTTTACTGTAGTGTCTTCCGACCACTTCGACATTTTGATTTCAAAAAAAAGTTCTTCAAACGCTTACGAAATACGAACTTCGAATGCGACTGCTCCGCCAGACTTATACACTTAAGTAATATTCAACTAAATTGTGTCTGTCCAAACATGTCAAGTCATAATTCAGGCCCACCCACTTAACCGAAAAATAGTCAAAATTTTAATCTACTTGTTTACTTGCACGCTAAATTTTAACTTGTAACTTATAACTAAATTAATTGTTTACACGCTTTAAGTCGCTAAAAGTTAAGTTAATATTTAGTAAATTACTTGACAACTTAATACGTGTGAACCGGCCTTTACTTTATAAAACTACAGTTTTTTTTTTTATTTCCATACAAATCGTTTACGCTGTCGCTGGCAAGTATGGTCACTAATAACTCATGGTAAGGGTACAGAGCCGCTAGTATTCCATTTGGCTAGATGTAACAATCAAAATGGCGAAAGACTAAGACTGAGAAATTATTATTGGAGATAGCGTATGTTTCATCGAATTCGGGCCCAATCCACTAAGGGAAGGTAGCAGATAATCAAGTACTTACATACTATTTTATTCTTTTTTTAGTATTTCTTGCTATAGCGGCAATAGAAAAATACATCATCTGTGAATATTTCAACTCTAACTATCACGGTTCATGAGATACAGCCTAGTGACAGACGGACAGACAGAGGGACGGACAGGGGAGTCTTAGTAATTTAACCCTTTGGGTACGGAACTCTAACAATACGTACCTAGGTTCTTTTTCATTAAAGAAAATTTCATTATTGTAGTGCTTAAGTCAATAAGGTTTTCGCAAACAAAGCGATATGTGAACTCGTTGTTTATATTTCTTTATTAAAGTTTCGCTCAAACAGTATTTTGGCTCAGCAAATATTTGTTTACTCAATGTTTACGGGCTTATTTCCCAATAACTTGAGGGACTTTATGAATATTAATTGAGTACAATATACACCCGAATGATAATCCCTGGGATAATAAAATATGATAAAATTCTAATAATATACATATTTTCTTCGGATTCCGCGACTGTCACATATTTAAATAAAGAATTTAGAAGGATTATACCGCGTGTACTAATTATTTGAGCCACCCTGACATTTCGGTAGCTCCAGTTACCGTTGTCAAAGGTTGACTGAGAAAACACAATTTCGCTCTTTAGGTTGACTGAGAAAACACACATCTTTTTTTTAATTAATGTATCGCCCTTAACAACGGACTTCGCCGTCGATTTTTACTACATTAATGGGAACGGGTGCCCTACGCTTGGTCTAAAATTTTATGTTCTAAAATTGTTTGGCCGAAAATATTTGGTATATAATATTTTATGGTATACTTATTCTTTAGCATAAATTTTTGTCCGAAAACATGTTTTATCTAAAATTGTTTAGTATATATTTTTATGACTAAAAGGCTAAAAGTATAATACCTATAGTTAGCTATAATTATTATTTTAAGCCTAATATAAAACAAAATAATGCTGAAGTGAGGTTAGGTTAGGTTAGAACTGCGTCCCCAACAAAAATAAGGCGCTCCCAGAACAGTAGGTTAGGTTAGGTTAGAACTGCGTCCCTAATAAAAATAAGGCGCTCCCAGAACAGTAGCTTAGGTTAGGTTAGAACTGCGTTCCCGACAAACATAGGGATTATTAGTGACACCAATATTCGGAATACCAATTTTATGCCTAAAATACATTCGACCAAACAATGTTATTCCATACAAATGTTAGACTAAACAATTTTCGGCCAAAAAAATAAATGCTTACCAATTTCGACAAAACAATTTTCGACATAAAAAACAATCGACCAAAGATTATTAGGCCAAAAAATGCGCCGAAAAAAAATTGGGCAAAAAATTTTAGACCAACAGATATAGATCCAATGGGAACATTTCGGAGCAAGTTGTAGAGAAATATCATACCTGAGGGGTGTCTTTTCAAAAGGGCTTATTTTTCTATAAAACTCATGCAAAAATAAGCTCTCTTGAAAAGACACTCCTCATCGTATCTTAGCATATCACGCTCAGTTCTACTAGGCCGAAGACCTGTTTAATCTGTAGTTTAATCCCATTTCAGAGCATTAGCGGTACACGACGACAGGCGACGGGTAACACCGGAATAAATTTCAACCATTTACAAAGGGTTTTCTTGTAATTTAATTAAGGTACAGCAAGAGAACGGGTCGGGTATGGGCGGGATACATGGTTTCTTTCTCTTACAACTTGTCAATACATCTTTGTCCTATAAACGTCAAAATAAAATTTCAATTTTATTTGTGGGATGTCTTAACGTTGACATTGGCGAAATGCCTCTGGCCAAAACAGCTAGAAAGAAATCCAAAAAAAAAAACGATTACGTATTAAATGAATTGATTTATTTTACATACAAAACTACCCTGAGTCTCAGACATAATGTATTAAAATAAATAAACGGGTTTAACCGGGGATGGCCGCAGAAGATGCCCAAATCGTCAAGCGCCGCAAATATGCCTTCTTAAATAAAAATTACGAATTTGCGACACTGGCGGTGGAAACATTTGGCCCGTGGTCTTCGGATGCAAAGAAAATTGTAAAAGAAATTTCACAAAAATTAATCGGAGTATCGGGTAATATCAGAGCGGGCTCCTTTTTCGCTCAAAGACTGAGCCTCGCCATTCAAAGGGGAAACGCGGCGAGCGTGCTGGGGACGATGCCTCAGACGGCTTCAGTACTGCGGGATTCTTTTTAATTTTAAGTTTTAGTATGTATATTTTTAATTTATTTTCCATGGTAATAAATATTTGTAACATACCTGTAATTATACAAAATAAATAACGGGTTTACTCACGTCGTAAAAGTCGAAACGCTCGACATGTTTCGAATCTGATCACGACTATTATTGACTGGGCGTTACAGTACATGTTCAGATATTTATGATCGCCTTATATGCTGCGATATATCTGATGGCGACTGTACATAAACTAAGTAATAATACACATATATTTGTACAATTTTTAAGATATATTCATCTACATAATAATACATATAAATGCGTAAATAAATATAGTATTCAATGAATTCACACGTCATCGGACAGCCACAATTTCTTCAAGTTAATCTTAAGTGATGCAACAGATGGTGACTTCCTAAGGGACAAAGGCAACTCATTCCACAACTTCACTGCGCTTATCGTGAAAGACTTGCTAGACGGTACAGCCAGAGTGAGATTGGCGCTAGACCGCAAGCGGTGACCACTGCCATCAGCCATATACGAAAATCTTTCACTAATATAATAAATGCTAATAAACTGTCCAAATTTGGTTGTTCCACAGGCGCTTTAAAAATACTCAAATATAGGATAGACGATAAAAAAGTTTTTTAGACGTAACATTATCTTCGAAATTTTCTATAACTTAAACTTAGAGCCCCAAGTGGAGTAACAATAACGTTCCATTTTATCCCAAGGGCTCACCAAAACATCCCTAATTGGTGTGCCCGAGACGGCCAAATGGCTGCTAGCACAAATGTTTTAATCCCTGCAAGCTGTGTCACGCGTCTTACGTATTTATGTGTCCTGTCTACAGGTCCAGGTAAAGCCGCATGAAAAGGATCACTTTGTGCTCTTGGTTGACCAAGATTTTCTTTACCAAACTGTTGGTTTACGTGCACATCATAATATAAGTGCAGGGGGTTTTAAAAACATTGCTCAGTGAGAATAGATTAAAGTGGTAGTGGGTGGGGCAGATACTTTTAGAACCAATGCCTGTTGAGGCAAAAAAGTTATTGAGGGTCAGCGCGTATGGTAGCCTCGCAGCGTGGGGTCACCAACTCACCACCAAGAAATTAGTCTGACGATCTGGTCAGAACCCCACCCGAGACAGCCGAATGGCTGCTAGAACAAATGTTGTAATCCCTGCAAGAGCTGTGTCATACGTCTTACGTACTCGTATTTATTTGTCAAGGTAAATTCGCATGAAAAATCACTTTGCGCTCTTGAGGAGCGCAAAGTGATCCTTTTGATGAATCCCCGTGCAAAGTAGATCAACGATCTGGTCACCTGGCATTTGTACGTAGCGTCATAGATTCTATACGTATGGTCCATTTTTTTTAAGTGGATCGCATACAATGTTGTATTATTATATTGAATCTTGTAATTAATATTCAAATAGTGTTTTAGCTATGAATTAAGACAATTGGTTAGGCCATTATAATAATATCTTTTTTTTTATATATTATATTTTTATATTTTATTCATATGTTAGAAAACAGCGGACTAACAACTCTACTACTAGTGCATACTGTTATGCAATTTATATCAATTACATTAAATTTCACCTCTTAATACAGTCATATTCATCAGGAATCAGTTCAGCAATGTCCCAACTATTTATAACACTTATTACAATATAGGTACGAATTTAACTCGCCAAAAGGAAACTTCATTTCTCTGTCTGCTTACCCTTGTATAAACGGCGAGAAAATGAAAATTGAAAACGCGAAACAACACAGAAATGAAACCGTTAGCCTTCATTAAAAACAAGTTAGCCCTGTACAAAATGAAAAGGGTTTGCAAAACCTGGTTCCAAATTAGGTCGCCTCGACGGGGGTTAATGATATTTGCACATAGCTCTCGCGGTTTCGCTGTGCCCAAATGGCTAGCTTCAAACAACTGACCCTACGTAGCTTACAACAAAGTGATCACTTTGTACGTTCTATTACAACATCAGGAAAATAATAGCTTGAGTCAGTATCGTCACTACCCATGTAGCACACGGCTGCATAAGATCTGTGTGAGGGCTGTATAAGCAGCATGTGTGCTATTTAGATAGTGTACCTCCGGACACTCTATAGACCTTTAAAATTGCTTACTACTGAGGTAGTTGGTGCATGTTTTGTTTCCAACTTTTGCCTGCCACTTCTATTCCAGAACATGTCCAAGACAGCGATTATACGCTTAGTCTGACGTCAAAATGAAGAGAGAAGGATTTCGAACTGACTGACTAATGGTCTCGACTGTTCAAAATGAATGGATGATAGTGAACTGACAGTCCAGAATTATAGACTGAACCGTGGTATAAGAAAATAAAGTATGGCACTTCGGAATGACAGGCGGGACCTTTCACGTCATCACGCTATGATTGGTTGGTTGGTTCTGTCAATCCGTTCCTGTGTTGCCAGTGGTGTATCATAATACTCCCCGATTTCCTTGTTACCTGTATGAATCTCATAAAATCGTGAGTGAATTATTAGTTTTTGCACGACTGGCGCCAAACATTTTTTCCTTCTAATTATTTTGTTACCATAAAGCGGCTAATCAGTGACGTAGAACTGACGCCAAATAGCGTGTAACCTTGTCTTACGGTTGTTGGTTCTCGAACTGAAATGACTGACCCACTGGCGCGTTAGTTTGCTCATACTTTGGGCTATATCACAGACAATATGTCGACGAGTTTTGATTTCTGTCGGATCACAGAGAGGGAAATTGAGCATAGCCTGTCTGCTTCGCTTATAGCTCGCTGCGACACTCTTGTCCCAGAACGACGAGGACCTGCCGAGACCTGACGGGACCTGCAGAGGAGCGGACCTGCGGTGGGAGGGAAGGGTGGGGGGAGAGGTAGCTGTATTCTTCTACGACTCTCCCTCTTGAGGTGCTGCAATATGAAAAGATTTGATTTTGGACAATTTTAGAAAGTTAGATCTTCTAAAAATGAATATCTGTACATTAAAAATATAAAAAAGTAGATTAGGCTATTTGGAGGTCACTAAATCGAATTACCTATAAATATATTTTTTGTAAGTATGCTATTGTAAATCATTGATACAAAGTAGAAGTAAGTTTGAGACTTCTCCCTACTAACCCATTTAGAATGTTCAAAGGCAAAAGTTTGGATTGTGCAAAGGTAGGGTTCGGTGAAACTGTTTCATGTAATGACATCTGCTAATTGTAAACCTGAATTCCCATACACGCAATAAATCATTCATTCATTCATTCATTCACCCTGGATAATTAAATATCTAGTGTACTAGCCGCATTTCTCTGCGACCCATATGCGCTCCCTCGACCGCTGTTTTCAGCCAATTTCTCTCGCGGTCGCGTCCACTACATTGAGTATTCAGGGATCTCTGTGGATGAAAGGTCCCTTGTGATTTAGGGTTCCGCAGCCAAAGTGGCAAAAACTAAACCCTTATGACGCCTCTATATATTTATGTAAGTGTCAAAACAATTTTTTTATGCAAATTTATAAATTTTCAAAAATGCTGATTGTTTTAGACATTTTTCTCTATGATAAAACATGGTCATTGTATTGTATTGGTATATATTTGAAACCTATAGTTTGAATTTTTCATTGATGGTTTTTGTTTTAAAAACTACTCGAAATTAACGAAATTCATGCAGAAAACTGGATTTTTCTACTTATTTTGGACTGCACGCAATGAAAGCATGAAATAGCTATATTACTTCCTAGAACTCAGGGCAAAGTATTAAAAAATTGGTTGAAATTATTAATATAGCTGTTTATCATAATATAAAAAAATTTTTTTTTGAAGGAATAAGGCCTCTTAAACGTGTACAGTATTTTTGATCGGTCCATCTGTTGAGATTTGTTTGTACATTTATTTTCGAAGCCTTTGGTATGTTCATCTTTTAAATATTACCTGCTCCTTTTTTTGACAGTGGACAATAAAAAGTAGTTCACATTAATGAAACAACAATGTTGTGAAGTTCTGTCCAAGTTTCATTTCATTTGTAACAAAAGTTTAACCCGTGCGCTGCGTTCCAATGCCCGTACTTAAGTTTCAGAATTTGCCTTTAGAATAAAGCCGTGATGAATTTGGACTGGGTTTAACATTATTTCCGGGTTTCACATATTAAAAAAAACTTTATGATGCTTTTAGAGTTCCGTGCCTCAAAAAGAAAAACGGAGCTTATAAGATCTTCGTTGTCCGTCTGTCTGTATTTTTGTCCATCTGTTAAAACTATGCTACTCCAAAGTGACACACTAGCTGTCATCATCACGCTATGATTATGTGTTGCCATAATACTCCCCGATTCCCTTGTTATCTGTATGAATCTCATTAAAATCGTGAGTTTAAAATATATATTATTTTCGACAAATTAAAATGAGAATTGTAATGCAAAAATAGTTTCTTTTTGTATGATTAGCGGAAAAAGAAATTCCTTATATTCACGTGCTATGAAACTAATCAGTGACGTAAGCAAGTGTCGCTAGCCAGAGAGCCATACCTTATGTTCTTGTGCCATGGCATGCCTTTTCTCAGGGACGCCTCGCGCCTGAAGTAATCAAGCTGAAATAAAAATCATATACCTACTCTGGTCTGCGATCCCTTGAAACAGTGAAAAAATAAAACTCTAAAGTCAACGTCAGAACGTTTATGTTCTGTCTAGGATGCAAAATTTAACGCGCGCAAGGAAATATAAACCTAAAGGGTAACTTATTTTCTTCCCAGTAACATCATGCAATAAGGCAAGAAGCAATTAACCATGGGATGTATCTGTGTATATAAAGGATCAATAGTTTATGTGTCTGTTTTCGTTAGAGCAATATTCACTGCTTTCACAGTTAGTACGGAACCCTCCGTGCGCGGACTGGCCTCACGCTTGATCGGCCATTTTTGATTGAAACAGATCTAAAAGTTTCTATAGACATATTATCGATTATTTTTGCAAGCTTTTCTGTTTATCCCTTCATTTACTAAAGTCATATCATAAAAGTATGATATTGATATCTTCTCTACTTTTAATTAGGAATCCTCACTTTCTTACCTATTAGAGATTAAACCATTTACTTCCCCATCCTTTTTTCCAGGCGTCCAATTTACCGGGTGCGGAAACAATATTTTTGTTCCACAATTGCTTTCTTTATGGTCGTTTTTCTTCGCAATGTCAACGTTGACGGTCGGGAAATATTATTTCTTGCCGTTCTATCCCCGCAATTTCTACCTGGACAGGAAAAGGGAATGGGAGATTTACCGTGAATAAATATAGCAACCCTTTGACTGCCTTCGCGGTATAGAACAATATTACATATTACAAGCTTATTTTATGTATATAAGTATCGTTCTTTGCCTTTTCGCAGAATTATTTTTCCTCGAATGTCATTCAGTCAGTCATTACGCATAAGTGTAATTTCATAGAAAGCGTTTATCTCTCACACCTTAATTTAGGATTATTATAAAACAAACCTAACCTAATCAATAGGCTATTTTTAAGAATTATGATTTGACTTTAGAGGAAATAAAAGCTTCGTTCGACGAAATGAAACATTCAAGTAAAAAAAACTGGCTAAAAGGCTGGATAATGTTTTTAACCACTTTTATGAATGACGTACAAAGGCAAACATATTCCCGTACGGGATTTCTTACAGTTAAGCTTCGTACAAAATGAGACAGAATAATTAACATCCAAGTAGATAGGCAAACGAATGAGTAATATGGTACTTACCAGAAACGAAAATATGAGCCGAATTGTAGTAAAAGGAACCATGGTAATGAAGTAAAGCAATCCATTTAGTTTAGGCTTCTTAAAATTGTCTTATTGAGTAGTTGATGAATTTAAATTGAACTGAAAAAAATATATATTTACATGCTACAGATGTGGTAAGTTTTTATGTCATCACCTTTTTCCAGCTGGTATTTATATTTCTATTTCAATGTTTTACTCTTTAGCTTATTGAAAAAGTCAGGTAAATTAGTTAAAATAAATAGTAACGATGTTAAACAGGGCAATTTCTCAGCCTAAATCATAATTACCAAGAATAAACTTCCTGCATAAATTTACTAACGTTAAAAATTCAATTAAAATTTCCATCAACCTCATAAACATGAAATGCTTTGTGAATTTAATAACACATTGGATTTAGGATAATTCCTGAAGCACAAGGGCAGCTACCTAATTACTTGGCAAACACAATAACAACATAATAATGCTACGACCCTTTTTAGGTTGCAAAAATGACGGTACATGCCTTATCTCGGTTATATGGGTCGTTACGGCCACAGTGGTATGGTTCAAATGATACGCGTTAGCGACTAAAGAAAATTCAATCGCTAGTTGACCAATTTAACACGTTGATTGCCACATCACGTGAAGTCGCGGGAAGCGGCTGTATACGCTGTGGCCAATCACGCGACGTCGCGGTCCCATGCAATATTGTTCGAGCTACAAAATTGTTAAATATTTAACACGTTCATTGCCAAGTAAAAATGCAGAACTTATACAGATGGCCAATATAAAAAAATAGCTATTTCCTTCCTTAGTAGCCAAAACTAAAACCAGAAGCCAATACGCTACGGCCGCAATTTTGTGGCTCGAACAATTTTGTATGGGACCGCGACGTCGCGTGATTGGCCACAGCGTATACATAATACAGCCGCTTCCCGGGACGTCACGTGATGTGGCAATCAACGTGTTAAATTGGTCAACTAGCGATTTAATTTTCTTCATTCGCTAACGCGTATCATTTAATTTATTGAACACGTTCATTGCCAAGTAAAAAAGCACGCCTCTGCGTTTAGGAACTATGCGGCACATTTTACGCAGAAAACTTCCTTGAGTCTCGGGCATACTCGTATTAAAATCCATTATGAAACGGGTTTACTCGCACCCCGTAAGTAAGCCTCCTGAGTAAATCCGTGCGATATAGATTTTAAAATATGCTGCATAGATACTCGTATTGTTCTAACCGATGATTATTTAAGCGGTTTAACCACCCTATTTTTGACGACGCGTTTGGCTCGGTTGGTAGACACCTGTCTACTGATTTGGCGGTCCTGGGTTCGAATCCCGGCCGGGGCAAATATTTGTGCAAAATATTTGTTCTTGGGTCATGGATGGGGTCTATATTGGAATCCATAATTTCCTTTGTCCTATTTTTAAATTCCATAATAACTGTGGTCATAATGATCTTTTGCAATAATAACGTTTATCCTAATGTAAATGCCATAATATTGATCATCCTAATATTGAATATCCTAATGATTATTTGCACTATTATCTTAAGTACTAATGATCAAGTGTCCTATCAGTTACATACCCTAATACTAGTTGCCATAATCATCATATGTCTTAATAGTTACTTATCCTAATTATTATCACGTGTCATTCATCATAATTCCGAATGTTTTAAATCTCCGAATATAATAAGTATGTCGATTTTTAATTTTTCCGGTTTTTATAACCTAACATATAGTTTTCGGGGTTCAGCAAGTCTGACGCTCCGCTATACGTGGTCACAATACAAACCTAACCTAACCTACAGTTTTCGGGGTTCAGCTAATAACCTAACCTATAGTTTTCGGGGTTCAGCAAGTCTGACGCTCCGCTCGCTTCGCTCGCTCCGCTATACGTGGTCACAATACAAACCTAACCTAACCTACAGTTTTCGGGGTTCAGCCAATAACCTAACCTAATAGTTTTCGGGGTTCAGCAAGTCTGACGCTCCGCTCGCTTCGCTCGCTCCGCTATACGTGGTCACAATACAAACCTAACCTAACCTACAGTTTTCGGGGCTCAGCCAATAACCCAACCTACAGTTTTCGGGGCTTAGCCAATTCGATATTTGTCCAAGTCGGACCTACCGTAAGGTGAAATAGGTAATGTAAGGAATCGTAAGCCAAGTCGGACCTGCGCGGCTCGCTCGCTTCGCTCGCTCGTTAGGGTCATAGTTCAACCTAACACTCCTCCTCGCTTCGCTCGTCGTCGTACCTAACCTAACCCAAGTCTGACCTGCCTTAAAGTAGGATATTAGGTAATGTTATTATAGCTTATGATCATTATGGCAAGTAATCATCATGGCATTTGACTTTAGGACATGTGATTTATGGTTTTGTATATTATAACTCGTAAGTTTTATGTGTTAATAGATTAGTACAAAACATATTAGGTACTTAGAGCATTAGGTAATGTAATATTATGGTTTATGATCATTAGGATGTAAGATGATTATGGCAAATAATCATTATGACAAATTATTGATATGTCAAAAGTGTTTAGAGTAAATGTGGTATGGCATTTGACTTTAGGACATACGATATTATGGATTGCGAAGGAGACCCTCATGGATGTTATCTATATATGTATTTATATATTATGTATATCGTCGTCTAGTACCCATAGTACAAGCTTTGCTTAGTTTGGGACTAGGTCGATTTGTGTATGATTGTCCCTTAATATTTATTTATTTTATTACTCTGCAATGTTGGCCAATTCATAAAAGCAAGATATATCATTTTGATCATAATTTAAAAAACCCGCAACTTTACCAAGGTAATCCAAAATGGCGCTATTGTTCATACAGATTTCGTCATACCTATATGTATACAGAGTCAAAGGTTGACTGAGAAAAACACAACATACCGTATCTTTGACAACGGTATCTTATAGTTGCCGAAACTTAAAGGAAGGCTTTAATAATGAAAACACGCTATAATATAGTCTATATAAATTGTTTTATTTAAATGTGTGACAGTCGCGGAAACCGAAGAAAACCCCCACTTCTTACGAGCTCTGATGACTCATGCCACAACACAAAACGGTATATTTTTGTGAAACTGTATTCGACTGACCTAAAGCACAAGAGTAGGAAATGGAACAAAAGTAAAATGATTATGGATGTTTAATCTTCTGTCTCTGCTTCCGCTATTAAAATCGCTACCGCTTATGCATTAGCCCCAATCCTAGACCGTACTCCTTCGTAAAAGAGGTATGAGTGTTATCATTTATCTCACGAAATACGCTCAGTTAAAAAGGAAAGTGTATTGTTATTATATTTTTAACAAATTAGGCCCTCTCCTTGTTTATCGGTGTGTGAACTGGAATTACGATTTTATCCTTTGTTAGGAATTTTCATTTAAGATTATATTTATAAAGCAGTGTAAATATAGGATATCTATTATTGTAAGACTTCAGTAAGTAATGAAATGTTCTTTGATTGAAAATATTTTAAAAAACCTAATTGAATATGTTTGTGTACATCACCTATTTATTCTGTTATGAAATTTTAAATATGTATGTATTTAAAATAATTTTTCCACGGAGATGGGTTATTATTTCAGAAAAATCTTAATAGCGTGATGCAGGATTTGTATGGACGTGCGCCGCCGGCCGTTCAGCGTCATCTGTTGGCAATTCGTTTTCGGTCCTTTTCAATTTTGTAGCATGTACAGATAAACGAAAACGAAAAATGCGTTTGCCATCTCCAATTTTGGGATATGTTTCACCACCTAGAAAGTTATGCCTATACATATATATAGTAACAATAATTTAAACAAAGGACACCGCTAAATTAGCCATAAAGTAGTGATATCTTGTATGTAGACTGACACTGTATAGCTACATCTTGTTAGACGTCGTCGAATTTATTCCGGCTGGCTGCCACCACAATCCACTTATAGGGTGATTCAAGTTATAAATTGAAAGGACGGTGGCCCCGCCACGGGGTATTATATGAGGGATTGGGGGCAACTTTGCATCGCTTGCTGAGTAGATATCGCATGTCTTACCTCATAAATCGGTCAAAAAAGGTCACGCGTCCCCTGTGTCCCTGTGTTGACCCTAGGGTATGCAAACCGGTATACCGATTTATCGGTAAATTACTGGTAATTATAACCCAAAACCAGTTTTTTACCAAAACATAGATAAAATATTGGTTTACGCTGATGTTTAAACACATACCTACTGAAGTCAGTTGTTTTGCTAAGCCGATGAACTGTTTTAACTCTTCAAAACTCAACACCAATAGAGTTACAAAGTGCTTAAACGAACACTACTCCGTCACAAAAGTGTTATTAAAGCTATTACAGTTACTACCATGTCGCCCCAACGCGAAAGCTGAATAAATCAAGTTACCTCCATTCTAAACTTGGCCGACGAAGCGGAAAGACATATATGGCGTTTGCGCACATGAGTATAAGGTTCTGGCCCATGTTATAACTTATAAGCGGTAGCGATTCACCGTAAGATGTAAAAAATCTTGTAAGATTTAAGGTTATATATTAGAAGATGTTGAAGATTGTATATATTTCGTAGAATACCTAAATTTAATGACAATCGGCAGGACACATTACTCGTAGAACCGACGGGCGATGAAATGGACGGGTAGGTATCAGAGTGGACTAATAACCAGATGAAGGTCGTTGAAGTCCACTGAATACGGACACGTCAAGACCGGTCGTTGTGGGAATTTTAGGGGGAGGTTTTCGTTCAATTCATGTTAGCGACCATCGCGTCATCTGGCGACGGGTGCAAGTACTTTAAGCATCATCGGCGCTGCGGAGCAGATGAAGAGACAGCTGTGTCGCCATCTGTTTATCGATGAAGAAGTTGGGATCCTCTACGGGTGGTGAAGAATTGATAAAAGGGCCTGAGTGCCAGGCCGTTTCTGCTGGTGTTCGTTGGGGCGATAACACGAGGTATGCGTGTGTGTGCATAATTGACAACATTTCATATTTTTAATACTACAATCTTATTACTTTTCTGTATTCCGCTTACAAAGTGTGATTACGTGGGCCATTTTTTCTAAAGTTGTACACCCCACTTTTTTTTTAAATTTTCAATATTTTGGATATTTTCTACTCAGAATCACGAGCTCTTTCGACCTTATTAGGAGAAAAAAACTGTCCCAAAATTTTCATACATTTTTTGTTTTTTCATTCCGTTACTAAGTAGTAGGTTATACGGAAATGGTAACGGAATGGAACGAAAACACATTGAGACAGTTTTTTTCTCCTAATTAGATCGAAAGAGCTCGTGATTCTGAGTAGAAAACACCCAAAATATCGAAAATTAAAAAATAAGCGGGGTGTACAACTTTACAAAAAATGGCCCACGTCCTGTTTTTATATTATTCCTGAGATAACTATTATTTAGTATTTATTTATTAAAAATTACTATTTACTATTACATAAGATGTAGTAACTCCAAAACTATGACTATTACTTTAGTCTGGTGTCTAATTAAAAAAAAACTAATAACGTTGAGCGTGACATTGTTGACAGCTTATTTTTTCGCCGATAGAACGAAGACTACAACTCTA
Source organism: Apotomis capreana (assembly GCA_947623375.1). Lineage (NCBI taxonomy): Eukaryota > Metazoa > Arthropoda > Insecta > Lepidoptera > Tortricidae > Apotomis > Apotomis capreana. The sequence continues at coordinate 9,078,072 of OX392519.1, read as the reverse complement.
CGCAGACATAGTTGTCGTAGATTTCGGCTATTTTATGTATTTTCTTATACATTTTTACATACAGAAAAATACATTCAAATATTTTTTAGGGTGTATACGATGCAAAGCTCTCTCGATCTTTATAATAATTGCCTACTGTTAGAAATAAGAAATATTGTCAATTGTAGTTATTTGCAATACATTGCTTGTTTCTTGTAAAGTTTATAATAAAGACAGTATATAATCTAACCGTTGTTTGACGAATAACAACCTACTCCCTTTCTGATCACTTACAAACGTGGACGTCTTTCGGTAGAAATGCCTCATAAAATGAAAATGTAACCACCACAATACAATGTTAAGAAGGCTACAATTTGTACAGAATGTTATAAAACTCGATGGTAAAAGCCACTATACATACAAGGAGCAGTGTCGTAAAGTTTAAGTAGCTACAATTTGCGAGTACACGATATCATGGAAAACATGGTTTAACATTAAATTTAATTATATTTATCTACAACTCCCAAACTTCTTACGTTCTTTGGATCTTTATCAAAAAAATACCTGAATCCTTGTTTCTTCCGGAACTTGATATTTTTGGATTCATCCTACTCGGAATCCATTAGGTACATTTTTTATGCAAATGATAAAAAAAAGTGTCAAAAATTTGTCCGTTAATTACGTCGCGTTGGAATATTCATGAACATTTTGTTTTTATTTGTTGCGTTACGTATTGGAAACCTACACTTTCCATACAATTTTTAGGATACTTTTTTTATTAGTCACTTAAAATAGACAATCGATTCTGAGTGAGATAAATCCAATAAGGTCAAGTTTTAGTAGAAATAGGGGTAAGGATTCAGTTTTTTTAGAACGACTATTTATCAAAATACTTCACTTGAAAACTGTTTAATTTAGCTAGGTTATCGTAAATGCTATAAACTTTTCACCACATTGCAAAAAATATTAATATAAAATCCAAATCTACTTTTTTCCCAAATTAAACCGTTCTTATATTTAACAACCAAAAAATAATACACTGATACTGTAGTATATAGACATTTATAGATAATAAATGTACCCTCGATCCGCCAGCTATCTGTCATTACATTGACAGACGTCACCGGTGGCGGACGCACTGCAGGTTTACTGAAAGCCCGATTAATGTGTTTATTGAAGTATCCCAATAGGAAACCCTAGTGCACACTACAATGGCGACGAGTATAAAGCAACGGAATAAAAGCGTGAGTTAAATTTGACTTAAAAATCATTGACGTAATTACCGACGTCGTTGACAGTATTTTCTTGGAAAATAAAAAGGGACGACAAGGGCATTGGAAAAGTAGATTCGGTTTCTTTGGGGTGATAAGACTATTAACGGTGTACCCTTGTTTTGTCGACAACCTTTTCATCGAATATTATTTCATCGACAACGATTCATCGAAACTTTAGTACTAGTGATATTGTTTGGCGTTATTTTATTTCAACTACTATTTATTTAAATTTATCTTACTACGTCGAAATACTATTCAACGAATATTACTTAATCGCTGATTTGTTTCAAATTATCTTAATTGGCACAACTACAAAACATTGCAGTTCATTTCTTCGACGTATTACTTTAATACAATTTTATATGTCCTACTGCACATTTATACATTTTTCAAATTATGTAGTTAATTGGGTGACATACATATATGTATAATATGTATGTATAATAAAACTAAGAATCATTGTTGTAAATCGTTTAAGAACTGCGACCCCCAAAAAAAAGAACTGTTGCCAGAAATGGGTTAGGTTAGGTTAGGTTAGAACTGCGATCCCCAAGAAATCGAACTGTTGCCAGAAGTGGGTTAGGTTAGGTTAGAACTGCGACCCCCAAGAAAATGAACTGTTGCCAGAAGTGGGTTAGGTTAGGTTAGGTTAGAACTGCGATCCCCAAGAAAACGAACTGTTGCCAGAAGTGGGTTAGGTTAGGTTAGAACTGCGACCCCCAAGAAAACGAACTGTTGCCAGAAGTGGGTTAGGTTAGGTTAGAACTGCGATCCCCAAGTAAACGAACTGTTGCCAGAAGTGAGTTAGGTTAGAACTGCGACCCCCAAGAAAACGAACTGTTGCCAGAAGTGGGTTAGGTTAGGTTAGGTTAGAACTTGCGATCCCCAAGAAAACGAACTGTTGCCAGAAGTGGGTTAGGTTAGGTTAGAACTGCGACCCCCAAGAAAACGAACTGTTGCCAGAAGTGGGTTAGGTTAGGTTAGAACTGCGATCCCCAAGTAAACGAACTGTTGCCAGAAGTGAGTTAGGTTAGAACTGCGACCCCCAAGAAAACGAACTGTTGCCAGAAGTGGGTTAGGTTAGGTTAGAACTGCGATCCCCAAGTAAACGAACTGTTGCCAGAAGTGGGTTAGGTTAGGTTAGAACTGCGACCCCAAGAAAACGAACTGTTGCCAGAAGTGGGTTAGGTTAGAACTGCGACCCCCAAGAAACTTCACTTTAGACGAAGATAAACAATTTCATATCTGAAACTACCCGCATAGTGAGCCGACTGACGTGATTGCGTTTAGTTTCGATAGCGAATTGAAATAATTTTATGCGGGATAAATATTATTACATGTAAAAAAAATGAATTAAAAAAACCCGAAATAAAAAGCCATGACATGAGTTTTATTGAAATAAGTCAACTAGCAATTAAAAGACCTCGGTTCAAATTACCTAGTATCGAGTCCTCAACGCAATGACTTGTCGATGAAATGAAAATACTTGAAACGTTGGCTTTGAAATAATATTCGATTAAATGTCTGTCGGCAATTCAATGGTAAACCCTATTAACACAAGTTTTCGGTTGCTAAATGTAGGATAATTTTATTTTGGTTAGTGTATATTAGTCACGGAATTCGTGCTGAGGCCTACCCGCGACATGAGGCTGAGGCCTACCCACAAAGCACCACCTTGTGGAAAGTTAAATAAATAGGAACACAGGCGAAGTGTATTATTTTGAATATTAATTTGTAGTTGTGCACTCGAGGAATATAAATATTTAGCAGTTTAGCGTAATTCTCGAATTGGTCGTGTTACTAATCTTCGACTGCGCAGTGGCGCAGTGGATGACGGATCACAATATAATAATTATGAACAGATTGGGAAAACGATTGGACTGCTAGGCGTCTATTTAATTTATACGACTGTTAATTTGTGCGTGCGTACTTAATTGAATACGCTACTTAATACTATCCTATGGAGTGGGCTTGATTGTTCTGAATTCCAAAATATATTGACGGGTTAAATATTATAGTGTGATAAGCTTACTTGTCTTACGTTGAAAATGTTTTTTGGAATAATTATCCAGAGTATCTTGTATAGCTGATAAACCGTATGAACATCCAGCTCAAGGGTCATGTATTAGTACACATGACACACATAGGTGCATATGTCACATGTAATCAATTTGGTATAACAAAATCAGTAATTACATACCAGCAGATATTTTTATAGAATTGCAGACCAGCGTCTTGTAAGGTATAGAACAACGAAATATAAAGAAGCAAGAGAGCCTTACGTCTGTGGGAATTTCGTTGTAATTATAAGCTATTTGCGAGTGTTGACTGTTGAGCGGTTATTATCATTATATACCAAGACGGATTAAAAGCGATATGGAAGACTTTTATTTGGAAAATCATTTTGAGTTAAATTATAAATATATTTGTTCAGTAACACCGTAATCCAGTATACAAACAGGTTAGTATCTCTTAAGTATTTAATACTTGTGCTAAGAGGCAGCACTCTTCTACATGGTAAAGTTATTTGTATTATTGAGGAGTTAATTACTTTTAATTAAAATGTTACTGACTTAGTATACAGTGGAAGTCAATATGATAGGCTATGACTGGATTGTTATAGAAAATAGGTGTATCTATAAGGAAGGCCAATATGATAGACCAAGTTGAATTTAAAAGTGATATGGAAGACTTTTAAGTTGAAGGTCAATATGATAGGCTAAGGCCGTATGAGAGGTCAATTTGATAGACCATGCTGGATTGCCAATATGATAGGTAAAGGCCGTATGAGAGGTCAATTTGATAGACCATGCTGGATTGCCAATATGATAGGCTAAGGCCGTATGAGAGGTCAATTTGATAGACCATGCTGGATTGCCAATATGATAGGCTAAGGCCGTTTGAGAGGTCAATTTGATAGACCATGCTGGATTGCCAATATGATAGGCTAAGACTGTATGAGAAGTCAATTTGATAGACCACGCTGAATTGCCAATATGATAGGCTAAGAGGATTGTTAAAGTAAGCGAAATGCATTTTGAAACGTCTATTTAATAGACCACGGGAACCAAAGTATTCGTAAGAAAGATATCGTAAGGCTTAAAGGCGAAGCAAATATAATTGCATGGAAGGTAAATTTGATACACCATAGAAATATTATAAGCGGTATGTAAAGTGCCGCGTTCGTGCTGGAAGCTCAATTTGAAATACCATATTATTAAATTTGATTACTATATGTATTAAAGCTTCCTTTTAATTGGGAAATATTAAAAGTAGTTACTTTAAATTCGAATTTGTAATGAACCTGAATCTAAGGTCTCAAAGCGTTCATAAACTGGGGAGTATGTGCTTTTGAGACTTCTATTAAAATTTGAATATCGGTGGTTTCGACGCGTCGATTAAATTGAAATATGATGTGCTTTAAATCTTTCATTCAATTGAAAACGGCTGTTTTTTTTAAGACTCATTAAATTGGAATATCTGAGGTTTCAGAGGGTCCGTAACATGGGAATATGACTTGGTTTTGACTCCCATTCAATTGGGATACTAGAGATCTGAAAGCCTTCAGTGAATTGGAATTAATTGACAACCTTTATTGAATTAAAAATAGTTTGGTACTTCAAATGAATGCCTCGATAAAACTGTAATTGTTCGAAAACATTTTTAAATTGACAAAAGTTTGGCATTTAAAATTAATGCCTATATTAGGTTGGGATTGTTTAACATTCTACATTATATTGACAAAAGTTAGTATTTTGAATAAGAGCTTACATTAAGTTCGAATTGTTTGAAAACATTAATTAAATTGACATTAGTCCGGTATTTCAAACGAATGCCTAACCTATTAGGTTGGAATTGTTTAACAACCTCCATTATAATGACAATAGTTTAGTTTTGAGAATAAGAGCTTCCATTGAGTTCGAATCGTTGGAAGCATTAATTAAATTGACAATAGTCCGGTATTTCAAACGAATGCCTCCATTAAATGGAAATTGTTTATCAACCTTCAATTGAGAATGGTCTGGTATTACAGATGGAAGCCGGAATTAAAATGGAATTAGTATATCACTGTAATTTAAAACCTCGATCCAATTAGAAATGTTGCGGTTTCAAGACCTCAATTCAATTGGATCTTATAGTTGCAATTTAGTTTAGGAATTCAAATAAGTGCCTTCATTAAATAGGAATCGTTTGAAAACATTAATTAAATTGTCAATAGTCCTGTATTTCAAATGAATGGCTCCATTAAACTGGAATTGGTTATCAACCTTACATTGAGAATGGTCTGGTATTCTAAATGAATGCCGCAATAAAATTGGATTTTGTTTATCTGTGATTTAAAATCTAGATCCTATACGAAAAGACGCGATTTCAACATCTCAATTCAATTGGACTTTAGTTGCAATTTCGAAAATTTGGATTCTTATATTCTTTTGAATGGTATATCGGAATTTTAGATGACAAATTATAATGATGGCCTTAGTGAGAATATTGAACGAGAGTACATGATGACGTATTAAGCAAGTTAGCTACTTTCAGTTTCAGTTTCATTTTAAATAATTGAAGATAAATAATAATGAAGATAATATGAAATTAGTGGCCAGCTAACAATGAGGAAACTGTATGTTTTGAGTACAACACTCAGGCTGCACAAAACCCTTGGTTACCACCCACCATTAGAGACACGTCGGCGTAAAATACCAGCAGTCCCTAAGCCAACCTCTAAATCTTTGTTTGCTAAAAGGCAATGTAAAGCCCAATCGGCACATATTTATAATAAAGTCAACGATTCAATCAACATACATCACCTCCTGCTATACAATTGTAAAAAGGAAGTAACTGAATGGCTAAAACATCTGAGCTATGATGATACGGAGCTATTGTTGTATAGTGCAAATTATTAACTGAAATTAAAATGCATAATATCCACACACACACACACACATGCACATGTACACACACACACACACACAAAATTTGCATTTCCCGTATAAATTAGCACTAATATTTAAGTACCTAGTATAATTATCTTAAGACAACGATATTTAAACTAAGCTGTATGTGAACACTTAGTTTTTCTTTTCTTTTTATTTTTTCTTTTTTCCTTAACTTACCTCTCTGTAATGGAAGAGCGGGGCATCCTAACACAGGATCTACCTAAAAGGAAGCCCCAACCACTGCTGGACCTGTATATTGCTCATTAAGGAAAATAAATATTTTTCATTTTCATTTTCATTTCATTTTCATTGATGGTAAAAGGGGGAAAAGAGCAAGCACTAGTTCTTAAGCGCTTGACAAGATGGTTGTTGTGAAATAATTATCCAGATAAGGCTACATGTCGCAATTCTTAAAAATTCTGGTATCAAGTGTATAGACCTTTGTTTTAATAATTCATTTATTTTTCAAATAAGTTACACGATATTACAGTAATTAACCCTACATGCTTTGGAACTACAAAACTACATGCAGACCAAACTTAAAACTAGTTAGATTTAATTTAATAAGCGCCTTAATGGCTTAAGCGACATAACAGCGTGGCTCCGTTGCGTTGTTTGACCCGCAGCTCTGGCATAACTGTCACATGCGACTATTTCTCGCGCGAGATATTTGCCTGTCTCTTGCTGTGCAGTAATGTGAAGGAGTGACGGCTAACGCTAAGTCGCGAGGCATAGTTGTGCTGGACAGGCTGGCAGGATTAGGCAGGTAGTAGCAGCCTGTAGCTGCTGGGACACGCGTAGCTCTAACGAGCTGAATTGCACGTAGTGACAGGTCTGAAGTGGTACACCTTCATGTCCTCTCGTTGGACACGGTGTCTGTGCCACTTAGTGTTGTGGGGCACCATGCGCGTCTTGCTCTTCCTTTCCACCAGTGTGACTCCCTCCCTATCCACTTTGGTGTGGGAGAACTTTTCCTTATCGCGAACGCGTACGGGGACCGGTTAGCCGCGACCGCGACAGACTGATTGGCGACTACAGCATATTGCACGCTGTCGCGACTTCGAAACGGTATCCTTTGTGTATCCTCGATGTATCCTCTAAAGCGTTGTGTCAAACAAGGTTCAGGGCAAGTTTATATTGCAGAACTAGTTCTAATGGGTTGTGTGAAACGAATTAAATTTTAAATTTGCTTTGATTTCAGAATATTGTTTTCAAGTATCAGGAATGTTGTTTCAAGTCACTAATGTCGAGAACTATCACTGGCTTAGAAGTGAATATACTTACGGCATTTTACGATAAGGAAAGTAAGCTCGGAAAAAATCTTCATTAAAATCTTTGAACTAATTTATATATTTTGCTGACAGGCTTGATAGAATTATATTAAAAATGCAATCTGTGAGTTTTATTGCGGCGCTTCTTTATCACGCAAGCCTTGTTTAGAAGCGCCGGTAGATATTATAAACTTTCAAATATAAATAAACAGCTTTCTAGCTACCGCATGAGTAAATACTTAATAAATATCTTAGAAACATTTAGTAGGTATGAGATGGTAAAAAAAATATAAATTTACTGAATAGTTAATAAACGTAATAACAAATTGGAAATAAATAATAAAATAGAAACGAACTGAAATAAAGATAAAAAATTAAAGCAAAAAAAAAAGTTGTCAATGGGATATGGAGTGCGGCATAGAAGTTTCCATGGGATAAAGGAAAAAAGTGGGTATGATTAAAATAAATAAGTAGAAGACCAAATTGTTCATGTTGACTACTAATTGTATTAACTTGAAGAAAACTAAGTACAAAGAGGATTATAAAATCATAATACAAAACAGCTCGGGTTCTTAACGAGACGTCGTAATCGACATAGTGTAAAGAGCGTTGTGTTGTTGGTCTTCGAGATCTTTGAGCGAGCATTTCGTGTGTTGGTGTTTGTCATAGCTGTCTGGTGTAGGGCGCCTGGAAGTGGACCCTAAACAGAATTAGTTGACACTTGGGCGGGACAGTGAGTAAGTCTACTAAAGGCTTGTAATACTTGTAACTACCTAATTCCAAGCAATTTCTAATTGGTAAAAAGGGAGAGATGTAGTATATAGACATTTATAGATAATAAATGTACCCTCGATCCGCCAGCTATCTGTCATTACATTGACAGACGTCACCGGTGGCGGACGCACTGCAGGTTTACTGAAAGCCCGATTAATGTGTTTATTGAAGTATCCCAATAGGAAACCCTAGTGAACACTAGAGAGACTATGTTTATAAAACAGAATAGGTTGGTGGTTACAGAACATCCCCAACGGACATCACCTATCTTTCAGGCATTGGCAAACATTAAAATTGACATAGGTCACAATCCACCCAAGACCTGTAGTTTCCAAAAATGTAGGTTATAATCAGTATTTAATGTTTCCCGCGCTCTCCCGTACCAGCGAGTCCACATCACGCAACTAGTTTGACAAATAGCTCTCCCGATAGCACACGGAACTTATATTGGAAAACTTTAAACAAAGCTACTTGGTGCAACACAAGTTTAATTGCGTTTCAGGATGTGTAAAATAAGGGCCTTTAAAGCATACTTCAGAAAATAATCACCTTCGCCGCATTGTCGAACGTTCACTGTCTCAATTCGCTAATGTCTCTCAACTCAATAAAGAAATAAAAACGATAAAAAGGGCGTATAATATAATATTAATGGACGCATCTATTACTAGATGGTGCCTTTACTCGGAGTCGGATTAAAGTATCACATAACCATCTTTGGACGACCAGCTATCCCCGTACCAAAATTGGTTAAAATCCGTCCAGCTGTTTAGACGTGATAATGGTTTTTTTTTCAACAGATGGCGTTTTATTTCTAGCGCCGTATACCCATACAAATCAGACTAATTTCATAAATATACTAGAAGGTGGCCCTCAACTTCGCATGCAACTTTTTTTACCAGGTAAAAATTTTCTATAACCTATCTTTGGATGTCCAGCTATCCCTGTACCAAAATAGGTTAAAATCCGTCCAGCCGTTTTGGTGTGATAAGAGAACAAATAAATTATGACCAAAAGAGATGGCATCAAACTGGCATGATAAATTTATCATATTGCATTGCCTGTGGGATCAGGTAAATTTACACTTAGATAGTAGGCATTTAATTTTGTAGTTAGCTAATAGTTGAGTAGGTATACATTTTCGCCCATTTAATCAAAGACCCGAAACTACCTAAACGATGCCAACTGCTACTGAATCACACTCGAGTGCATCCATGACCATCTTGTTCCACTGGGTAACTACCAAAGGGTTCTTGGAACTGCAACATCGTCAAAAGCGACGCAGGCTTGTTAATTTGCAAAGAGAAGTATATCCACTGGGTTTACCCAATAGTTCAATCATTTCTGACATGAGTAAACTGTCGTAGGCCTTAGTGCTGACTACAACGACCAACCTAAATAAAATATCCAGGGGATAAAATTCTACGTTTTTGATGATATATTATCTTTTCCAAAACATTGTCATTATTTTACTTTATCGGTTTTTATGAACACCGATACCTAATTTGTAGATACAGTATAGTTGAGGAATGAAAAGGTTCGTCACTTTTTAACTTTACGTGGTGCGTAAAATTCACAAGTGACGAAGCTTTTAATTGTTTTACGGTTTAAATACATTTTAGTTAGAAATCGTTTTTAAATTCAGATAGGTTGTCAAAGATAGGTAAACTTTATCGGTCACAATTCGTCGTTCACTGTGTCTGTGTGTGAGATATATTGGTCGGTGTAGGCAGGGTTAGTTGAGTTGAGATCCGATTGTGTCCGATATCCGTCGCTAACCGTCACGGGGAAATGCGCTTATGTTTACCGAATTTACATCGAGCTATTGGGGTACATTTCCAACAGTAGGTATTTAACGATAAGGAATACCTAACAGTACGACCTTCAAACCTTCAAGAAAACAGCGTACTCCCACCTGAAAGGCCAGCAACGGACTTGTGACTCCTCTTGTGTTGCAGGTGTCTATGGGCGGCGGTAATCGCTTTCCATCAGGCGATCAGTTTGCTCGTTTGCCCCCTATGACAAAAAAAAAGTTAATTACATCTTATTTTTTTACAGGTTATCTCATTCTATATATCAATCATATACGTTTACTGTTGAACATAAGCCTCCACTATAAAACGCCAGGTGCGATCCTGTGCAGACCGTATTCATCTGTGGCTCTCTCGAGGTCATCAACTAGTCGGAGGCCGTCCACGCTGCGGTTGCCTATACGTGGTTGCTACTCCACGACTTAGCTGCCTTATACTATATCTCATTACCATTATAGGATATATTTGTGTTTCCTTTCTAAACTGTTGTTGGTGAGCAATAAATCATCACTGTGTTGTAGCTTTACGTAGATTACTACTTAGTAAAGAATATTTTTAACATAAAAGGAAAGAGAGGTCGGGACGAAGAGTCAGAGAGTCTAGTATTCCGATGTATTCGAGGCCTGTTAGTGGATACCAAGAAGTTTCGTCACACGTCATCTAATTAACGTGTCTGTGCATTTTTTTTAACTATTCATTAGTTTTTCTGATAATATATCTGTGGGCCACAGTTTCCTGAACTAAAAGGTTTTAATTTAATTTCAGTTTAAAAAAAAAAAAATTCATAAGTACGAATGCAAGGCATTTTCATAAAGTGACATCTATTGTGTTAACTTATCACCAATTTCCTTTTCTTCCATCGTTAATAGTTCGAACAGCAGCTCAAAGTAATGCTATCAGAATATATCATACATGCATGACGGCGTATCTGGTATTTTGCGTGTCCAAATACCTAACATTTCACCATCTATACTACAACCATAAGTCAAACAAACGGCTTTCAATATGGTTTAACGGCATGTTGGAGTTGTGTCTATACTGCTTCAGCGGAATGGTTCCTTAATCGAATGATACCGAATGAGGAGGCACGTGACCATTTTATTGTCGATGGCAATTTTATTACTACTTTGTGCTTAATAGTACTTTATAAAACTGTAACATAATAAGCAGTCTTAAAAGACAAGTGTGGTTTTGAAAAAAAAACAAGTCGAAAGTGAGTTTCATAGTAAATAAATAAATTAATTAATGTCGGACAACCTCACACAAATCAATCTAGACCCAAATTCAGCTCAAGAAGGCTTGTGTTATGGGTACTAGAGGACGATACGCATACTTATAAAGATAGATATATACTTAAATACATAGAACAAACACGACCCAATATTTGCCCTGGCCGGGATTCGAACCCGGGTCCCGGGACCGCCGGCTCAGTAAGCAAATGCTCTACAACCTGCGCGAAACGCGTCGTATAGTTGCATACACTACTTTATCTACACAATCTACACATAAGTACCCACATTCATCATCATAACGTGCAATGGAAAGGGCTATGCTCGGAGTTTCTTTGCGCGATAGAATCAGAAATGAGGATATTCGCAGAAGATCCAAGGTAACCGACATAGCTCACAGAGGATTGCACGGTTGAAACGGCAATGGGCAGGCCATGTAGCCCGGAGGATGGACGGCCGTTGGGGCAGCAAAGTCCTAGAGTGGCGACCACGTATAGAAAAGCGCAGCATGGGTCGGCCCCCGACTAGATGGACGGATAACCTCGTGAGCGTTGCGGGGAACCAATGATTGCGGTCTGCACGGGATCGCACTTTGTGGCGAGTCATGGGGGAGGCCTGTGGCAGCTGACGTTTGTGGCTGATAGATATAAATACTCAGTACTACCAGTGACTTCCACGGAGGAATGAATGAGGCTGTGGCGGGCGCGACGTTGCCTTAACATCATCATAATATCCATAGCTACATAGAATGCATTTACAGATGAAACATTTTATGATAACAAATATTACATGTACAAATGCGAACTTATCCCTATTAGGGATCTCTTCCAGTAATCTGGCACAATGGCTACTTTTAGCATTTTACTCGAAAAAAACCGAAATGATAATCAACGATAGTTCATTAATGAGTAGTAGTGAGTAGTTGCTAACACTTCATTAAAACACTAATTCCTTTGTAAATTGGATTTTTAACGAAGTACAGTTGATATATAGCACCCTCTTTCTTGATATTTGTCTTTGTGCAAAATAACTCCAGCCATGGTCTTGACGGAGAATGCATTATGCGTTATAATATTATTATACCGTGGTGTTTACGATGGGTCAGCATTTCAATTATTTGATGCAGAACCAGGTAAATACTGTCAATGCACGTAAGTTCACAGGTAGTTAAATGTTAAATAGCATACGGAACAAACATGAGGGTTATGACTTGGTAGGGCAGCTGCCTACTGACCCGACGTTCCTGGGTTCGATTCCCGGCATGAACAAATACGTGTGTGATGAACTCGAATATTTGTTCCTGGGTCACGGATGTTCTATGTATTCAATTACCGATCAAAAGTATTTAGGTACTATTCAAATTTTGTTAATATCTGTTGCTGAGGTGAGGGTCGTGACCTCCACGAATTATTTTGTGGACGATCGCTTTCCACTTGTCTTCGGAGCTGTGTAATACCTCGTAGACTTTCAATTTTGAGTTATTGCGGGTCTGCTCCAGCGCATAGGGCTTCTTCCTCTTGGTCGCCTACGCTGTACTTTCAGAGCACTTCCAGGGTGTCGTTTTAATCTGTTTTAATATCTATGTCTTTGTTAGTTCAAGTTACAGCATACGCTTAGTGGTAAACCCACGTAATTGTGGGGTTTTTATACAGCAAATTAATAATCAAACATGAACACGCAAGATCACCGACTGAACCCAGCTTGGATGTAAGCCCCTTTGGCCGGGACAACGCATGGAGAAAATGGAAAATACAGCTCGATCTATTTCTAAAAGCTTTGGAGGTGCATAAAGAATTCGGCTGCACAGTCTAGTTTGCTTATGAATTTGATCGGACCAAACTGACGGGTTCGACGTTTATCAAACCTTCAAGTTCGATCGCGTTCACTATCATACGTGATGACGTCAAGTCAATACTTAAAAAGTTCGATGAGTACTTCGGGGTGAAGTCTAATATTAGAACGTTGGCTTTGTATAATTTCTTTACGCAAGACCATGAACAAGGTGAAATGATCGGCGAATAAGTCGTCGCTTTGAAGTTACTTAGCAAGAAAGGCGAGTTTGGTTCATTAAAGGAATCTCTTATCCGCGATCGTACAATTTGCGGTATAAACAGCGCGGTGGTGTGTTACGGATGAACGAGTTGAGTCTGAACAAAGCTATCAAGATTACGAGGGTGAAGAAGTATCGGCGGATGGCGGTATGCCTGGAATCCCGCAAGAGTGGACGCCGTGCCGGGGCACGGACGCGCCCGCCGCCACCGGGAGTGTCACAGTTATGGAATGCAGTGCTTACCGGGAACGTGAAATGTTTCAACTACAGAATGTGTTACACGCCCCAAAATATTAATAGTAGTTTACGTGACTGTACATAATGAAGGGTATTAAACACGTGTGGGTTTATGAAACGAGCAAAAGGCAAGTTTCATAAACCACGAGTGTTTTAATGCCTAATTATGTACAGTTACATACACTACTTTATCTATCCTCATATACACCATAAAATAGACTGTTTTGTTAGACCAAATTTCATATATCACATCAGATATCAGGAGGCGTCGACGAAATATCTATATCATCTTGATCGCTCATTTTATGGTTTAATTCAACAAATTGAAAAAAATTATGCAGATTTTTTTTTACCGGTAATGGCGCTAATATGCTGTTCCAATTTCTCCATAATAAAAAGCTCTCTACATAACTTATAAACTGGCGTAAAATTTCTTGTAAATAGAGAAGCAGTCATATGACTCGTATGACACTCGGTAGTAGTTTTTCATGAAGGGGAAGATGTGGGTACTTGTGAAAAGTAATAAAATCGGTTGTCATTCAGATGTCATTGATTAACCTCAAGAGTGGTTTTCTTACTGCAATGCCCCGTTGAGCCCAGCTTGAACCAGCCGCCATTTTACTGTAGAGACACTGACGGGGTTTTTCCGAGTTTTGTTGAGCTGGGCAGTGATTTCGGATACTGTGAGTCACCGCTTCTGTTTGCTGGTAAATACTATGATTGATCATCAGCAGGAGTGGTCACTTTAGGCCTTCCAGTTCGGGATTTGTTGTAAGTTGTCGTAAATTTTTCACTATATAGTTAACCGTTCTCAGGCACAATTAAATTTTTACAGGTGTAATTTTATAAGCATTCGTTTTATTGTTCGATTATTTCACCGTTAAATGTATATATTTTTGCATACAAGTGTTAAAGACTTGCAGAAATAATACGATAAATATACAATAATTCCAGACAAGTGCTTAAATACTTTTGAGCGGTAGTGTATTTCTCTTTATAAGTATGTGTGCATACAGTACAGTAGTAAGTATGTACATAACACGAGCTTACAGCAGCCTACGCATTTGAGACTGGGTTGATTTGTCTTAGGTTGGCCAATATATATTTTTTTATTCTTCCAAGCGTACGAGATGCGTTCATATTTTAATATTGTTCTAGTAATTGGCGCAGTAAAACCCATAAAGTTGGTAGGTGTAGAGCTGGAGAATGTCTTGAACTTGGACACTGGCGGAGAGTATACCACGATGAACCAACAATTCTATAATGAGGACCAAATGATAGCTCAGCAGAATTACGTTGAAAAAGCAGAGCGATGCCAAGCAGACTATATCAGATGTTTGGCAAGTATATTGTATGTATACTTATTCAAATTCATTTTTTTTATTCAGGCGGCAAAGATCAGCCCATAGATGAATAATACAGTCAGTATGAGCACTGACGATGATTTTTAGGTTGTAGAAAGTAATTTCGTGTAAGGACGATGACAAGCGAATGTACTGCTATCCCGTTTTCATAATAACTGACAAAACTTTTAAAGTTTACCGTAAATAGTTAAAAACAATAACCTTCAATATAAATAAAATAACAAGGGTGGTAAACGAGGAATTACAAACGAGTGTCTATTAGAAGCCCGAAGTCGAAGGCTTCTTTTGCATCGTCTTTGAGATTCCTTTACCACCAGAGTCTCGTACGACGTTTTTCATCACACTTTGGAGGAAAAGTAATACAATATTAGTCAATACCAAAACTAATTACCGCCCTATGGCGTAATATACGACTTACCGCCCGCTTTTCTAGCATGTAAACCCTTGTTTACGAGCGTGTGATGAAATCATTTCATGGTGTTTCAGAACGAATGACCGTGCAGTTTGCGTAGAAGTTAATCAGCAGATGAAAGAATTTAATTCGATTTGTGATTTATACATGATGATATGCCATTATGACACCACGGAATTTGGTGTAGGTGCAGGTAAGACCGTTAGGGTGCGTCTCCTCTCCACTGAAGTGGAGCGGAGCGGAGCGGAGCGGAGCGGAGCGGAGACGTGCGGAATGGACCAATCACCTAAATTAGAATCTGTATCTCAGCTCCGCTTCACTTTTGTGCAATAGTATTACGAGTATTTAAGTATAATTTCAAATGATATCACAAAAATGCCATGCCAGGATAAGCTGAGTGAATTTGCCCCCAGTCACACACCATCAAAACAAATTACAAGCCAAAACTCACTGTGAGTTTTGGCTTGTAATTTGTTTTGATGATGTGGCTTTCTATCAGTAACAAGTATGCAAAATTTCAGCCCCCCAAATTTTATAGTTTAAAAAATATATATGATCTTACTCCACTTATTTTTTCTAGCTAGCCTTTTTTTTGACGTGCGTCTCATATATTTGTCCATATAGTAAAGACAATTATATAAAATCAATCAAATCATATATTATTATAAACAAAAAAAAAAAACATGCAACGGGTCACCAGGGCGCTGGCTCATACCTATGACGTATATTACCTATGATGCGAATTAAGTTTTTAGTTTTAAATTTTTTATTACTCGATTGGTGACGTCACTATCAAGGGTCAAAATGGCGGACAGCGTTTTAAGCATTTCAAAATACAGAATATAGAATAAATTTTCAATTTCAATTTTGTTCAGTCATCTTCCACTTTTATGAACTGAAAAATATGATATTTAGGTTTCCTATATCAAATACTATACGAAATAAACATTAGTTTAATACAATTTTACATAAGTCAGCTAGTTTATTATTCGCTACTGGGACGCCGTGTTTTATGTGTTTTAAATGCTTAATAATAAGATGCAGCTTACATAACAAATAATTCAAGATTTATTAAAAACTAGGCATATTTATAATGTTGTAGAGAGTGATTTCATAAGGAAATATCACCCATTTTATTGATTCTTCATTATATCATGTTGACGGTAGTATATTAAAAAAAGGGTTACAGTTTTTAGTAACGAGAAGCCGAAATTTTAAAACTTACCGCCATTTTATTTTTTATGGTCTCGCCAACTTTTTGCTCAGTAGGTATATTCTTTTACTCAAATGTCTACATATTTGTGCCGATACCAACTAAGTTATTAGTAAAGAATTTCACATATATTAAGCAATTATATTTATTCAAATATTTGTACATTTAATTTACATGTATGGAAAATTCGCATTTTTTTATAATTTATGTAGAAAAACCAAAATATGTTTTTTTACATATTTGGTTCTGTATAAAGAACCAAATATAGCGTTTTTTATAAAAAAAAAACATGAACCAACCGAATAAATAATAGTTAGTAAGGGTTAAGCACATTAGCCATACCCCAGGATGTATGTTCAATTCATGCATCTATCCTATTGCATTGCAGTTGAATAGCATTCTTATTTTTCTTTTTTTTTTCATGATTTACCTGTGTGTCAAAATGTATTACTTGTAATGTTTTTAACACATTTCTTACGATTAATTATCGTTTCCAGGTGGAGCAGATTTACCGAGGTTAGGTAAGTTATAGTATCATGGTGTATTTTGGTTCAGTTTAAAAGTTGGTTTAGATTTTGTGTGGCCGTTTATATTTATTTAGTAACGACAAATATTTTGTGTGATGACTGATGAACTCGAATGTTTTATATTAAATATAAATTTGTCTATATTACGTATGTATATCGGCGTCCATTGCCCATAACGCAAGGCTACTAGAGCTTAATGTGGGAGTAGATTGGTTTTTGTATGTCCGTTATTAAAAATAAAAAATAAAAAAATTATACAGCCTGTTACCGGCATGCAGGCATTTATTAAAACTGATAATAGTATGATCCATTAGTAATTGTTTGCATTTATTAGCTAATCATAATTATGTAAATTAACTGCACAATTAAATTTCTTAAATCCGCACATTCAATGTAGTGGGTGTATAGCGTAATTGTCTTTACTCATATCACGCTGTCATTTAACAATCACTTGTCAATTTACTTAACTGTACATTACTGGCAATAAAAAATTTGTTAGAAAGTTAATAAAGCCTGAATTTAAATTAATTAATTAAATTAAGGTCATGGATACGTTAAAGATCTATGTTACTTTACTCTACTTTAAGAAAAGCCTACTTGGTGGTAACACACTGTATATTGACGCGAAGGTTAATATTTAGACAACATTTATGCAATCCACTGCAGTCCATGCGAGGATCGCTAGAGGTCGTGAGTTTGATCCTCACTTGGACCGCAGTGGGTTTCAGGATTGTTCTTAAAATTTGATCAACCTTTGTATCAATAATAAAATTTATTCTGTGTAACAATTGATTAAAACTAAATATAAAAAAATCTCAATTAAAAGGGGCCCCCCAGTACTGACGGTGTTTGTGGCATCGTCCCCAGCACGCTCGCCGCGTTCCCCCTTTGAATCGCGAGGCTTAATCTTTGTGCGAAAAAGAAGCCCGCTCTGATATCACTGATAAGTTTTTGTAATATTTCTTTATCAATATACGAATAGAAAAATTGTTATTTCCACTAAAAACTGAACCAACATAATAATTTATGATACCGCTCCATATTAAATTAATTTTACTAATTCTTTTTTAACATAGCATAGTTAGAAACTTTTATATTGTTTCAGATTTCCAAATAGTCGGCTACGGGAAATGCGACCAAAGAGTCAAGACAATATTTGTATATGGTGAACGATAACGACAAAATGGACTGTATAATTAAAAGAGAGTCCACACAACTACCGTGATTTTACATGCATGAATTTATTATGTTACGGCTTTATGATGAGATTGCGTTTCGGCTTACCTGGAGGTCTCTTAGGCGGAGCTCAGCGTCTGGAGAGGGCAGTTCCTTGGGCTTACCCAGTGCTGGATCCAGATACGGTCTTACCCTCAGTCCTACCACTAAGATGCACATACAGGTGAACAGAAGCCGAGTCGCAATCGTAACAGGTTTTAGATGGAAATTAGATGACTTGCCTTGGCTCGCGAAGCCCGAATTATCGATAAATCTTGGGCTACTTTTCAAAAGCTCAACGTGCTCGAATCGCACGGAACGACAGACTCTCTGGGTTGCCGCACTAACTCGATAGTGATGTGACAACCAGTGTTGCTAGACTAATAATTAAATTCTACCATAAATCGGCAATATTCAACATACCGCCCACCTAAATGCGACGGCATACTCAAGAATGCCGCGGTATTTAATGCGATAATACTTAAACTACGAAAAGGTGCTGTTATGAACAGTACTTTAACTTAAATACGACTACGACGAAAACTTAAACTACTACAATTTCTAAAATTACCTAAACGTTATGCGTCACTGGCAAGGGACAAACCTTGATGACTGGTCTTTTGTACTGGCCAGCGGCAGTCTTAACCGTTATCACTCTACATACACCGTCTGCACCAGGGTGCAGTGCAACGATACGTCCTAATGGCCATTTAAGGGGATCTAGCGATTCACCAGCTATGAGCACCATGGATCCCACGGTGATATTAGAATGAGCCTTGTCCCACTTTGCCCTTTGTTGGAGTGTGTGTAGGTACTCAGTTTGCCATCGGTGCCAAAAGGCTTGGTGTATTTGTTGAATGAGCTTCCACCGCTGCTGGACGCTAATTTTTAAATCTACAAATTTTTCCTCGGGCATAATCGATAGAGGTTCTAGGGTTAGGAAATGACCCGGGGTTAAAGCGACGAGATCATTGGCATCTGAGCTATGAGGCGTCAAGGGGCATCAATTTAACATTGCCTCTACTTGTGTAAGCACGGTGTAAAATTCCTCGAACGTCAATCTCTGTGCACCGACAGCACGAGCTATGTGCGTTTTTACCGACTTGATTCCCGCTTCTGCTAGACCATTAAAATGGGGACTCCCAGGTGGACTAAACGAAAACTTAATTTCTTGGGACTCCGCAGCCTTTTGCATGATAGAACCAAGATAGTTACTGGCACCGATAAAATTTCTTCCCTGGTCGGAAACGAGATGGCTACACCGGCCACGACGGGCGATAAAGCGTCGCAAGGCGGCCAAAAAGGCCTCCGTGGACAACTCGGATGCAAGTTCGATATGTATAGCTTTCGTGGAGGTACACACGAAGACACAAATGTACCCTTTGAAAGTTCTGGCACCGCGACGTCGTCCGAAAGCTATGTTGAAGGGTCCACCGTAATCGACAACTGAATTCGAAAAACATTTAAGTTGGTTCACACGATACGATGGATAATTGCCCATAAACGGGGCAGGGGCAAGTTGGGGACGAACACGAAAACATTTAACACAACCAGAGATTACGGATCGAATGGCACGTTTACACGACAATATCCAAAAATGTTGTGCAATGAGATTTTGGAGAGTTTGCGCACCAGGATGCATAAAACGAATATGATATTCCTGTATGATTAGGGACGTGAGGCGGTGGGAGCGGGGTAATAGAAGAGGGTGCTTTGTTTAAAAGCTGGTCTTGGCATTAGCCAAGCGACCACCCACCCTGAGAAGACCCGCCTCGTTAACGAAAGGCGATAATTTGCGAAAACTCTTAGGAAGCGAGTTTGACGAACCCTTTTTAAGAAGTTCGAACTCCGACGAAAACTCATTCTCTTGCACAATTTTCACCAAAAACATGAGTGCCTTGTGAATCTCTGTTGGTTGTAAAGACCCAACGATACGATGTCCGACAGTTAATTTGCAGTTCTCCGAAAAACGAAAGCAATAAGCTAATACATGTTGTAGCATTTTCAATGACGAGAACCTTTCGAGAAGAGTGTCTACTAGCTCAACCGTATTAGACACTAAGAGAACGGTATTTTTTTGTTCTTCATGGAGAACGTCATTATCTATTGATAATGCCGACTTCGGCCAATTTGCACTGGGATACCTAAGCCAAGAGGGCCCGTCCCACCAGCAAGCTTGGTTAACCAAGTCTTGAGGTAGTAACCCACGTGATCCACAATCTGATGGATTATCTGTGGTTCTGACATGATGCCAGGAGTCAGGAGGAACTATTTCTTGGATGTGGCTAACACGATTAGCCACAAACGTTTTCCACTTGGAAGGACACGATTTAATCCAAGTCAACGCGACACTTGAGTCCGACCAAGCGAAGACCTCACTTACAGAGTGAAAAGGTTTCAGAGCCTCCACGACTGACGCTATCAAATCCGATAATAGAACCGCAGCAACCAGTTCAAGACGTGGCACCGATAATTTACGCAGGGGAGCGACTTTGGACTTGCCACAGGCCAATTTGACGGCGATATCACCGTTCTTACCTAACGTACGACAGTAGACGGCGGCACAACAGCCTCGTTCTGACGCATCACAAAAACCATGGAGCTCTAGTATGTCAAACTCTACTACAATACGACGAGGAATAGCCACAGAGCTCAGCGACGGAAGCTGAGCTTTGAGTGCTTTCCATTCAAGCCTGATGTTTTCTGGAATATCGTCATCCCATGAAACACCAGAAACCCAGAGCAACTGCATCAAATACTTGGCGAGAAAAGTTACAGGCGAAATAAAGCCCAATGGATCATGGATCCTGGCTATCTCCGAAAGAATGGTGCGCTTCGTGCATCGACCGTCATGAGAAGCTGCAATACGTAAACGAAAAGAATCTGATTGGGGTTGCCATAACAATCCCAATATCTTGAGCGAAATGTCAGACGTTTCATCGAAATGTTTAAAGTCCTGTGAGTCAGACAGGTCCGAGGATGGAAGGTTGTCCAGGAACTCACTACTGTTAGAGGTCCACTTCCTCAGATGGAAACCACCCGACGACAATATTTTTGTAAGTTCCATCTGAAGTGAGCGGGCCTGCTCAACAGAATTCGCCCCAGTGACGACGTCATCTATGTAAATGTCGCGAGCAAGGACAGCTGAACCAGCCGGATATTCTTCTGCAGCGTCACTGGCCAGCTGAGCCATTGTACGAAGAGCTTGGAATGGCGCAGCCGAGACTCCATATGTTACCGTTTTTAGGCGATAGTCACGAATAGGAGCGGAATCCCAGGGGCGCCACAGGATACGCTGGAATTCAGCGTCTTCTCTAAAGACCAGAATCTGCCTATACATCTGTTTAACGTCGCCGGTGAATACGACGGCGTGCCAACGAAAGCGTATAAGCAGGTCGAAAATATTTGTCTGAAGTTTCAGCCCAGCGAGGAGGGTGGAGTTTAAAGAAACTCCTCTAGAGTCCTTAGCGCTGGCGTCGAAGACGACACGAAGTGGAGTGGTTACTGAGTCACGCAGTATACCGTGGTGAGGAATGTAATAAAACTGGCCCTCATTTGTGGAAGGAGGATCTGCTTCTTCTAAGTGACCACTCGACGCATAGTCATCCATGAATTCGACATACGACCTTTTGAAGTCATGGTTGCTATTTAACTTGCGTTCCAACGACTGAAATCGTTTAAGAGCGATTTCGCGCGAATTGGGGAAGGTAGCTTTATTCGTAGGATCGACGAAAGGCAAAGGGACTACGAATCTGCCTTCTTCATCACGGCAGTATTTAGCACGAAAATAATCTTCGCAGCGTTGGTCCTCCTGCGATACGAAAAGTTTAGTCGGAGGACTAACATTTTCCAATTCCCAAAATTTCTTAATGGAATCATCGAGCGACAAGGTTTGCGAAGAATTCGACACGAAAAAACAATGTTTGTTATTGTTACGACGAGAAACGAGAGCATTTGTTGGGAGTTGACTTTTGTCACACCCTCCCATTACCACCCATCTATAGACAGTATGTAAAAGAGTAGGTTGTCCGGGCTCCCCTCGCTGTATGCCAGGTAACAACGATGAAGCGAAAATGTCTGCATTGAGCAGCATGTCCACTGGCGCCGGGCGAGCGAAGTCAGGATCAGCAAGCGATAAATTCTTTAGGTGCGACCAACTTGACGGATCGACAGGTTGAGCAGGTTGGTCAGCACATATCGACGACAAAACGAGAGCTTCGAATTTAATATTCGACGACAAGGTTTTATTACCAAACGGCTTAATTTCGCACGATAGCGAACCGAGCGGTTGAGCGACAGAGTTGCCAATGCCGTAAACGGCGTGTTGGCCACGAGAAATGTTAATCCTAGCTTTTTCACGCAGGATTTCGATATAAAATTACAAGCACTAGCGCAATCGAGAAGCGCGCGCACTGGTCGGCATTGACCCAAACTATCCCGAATTAAAACTTTTATAGTCGAAAATAAAATAGTACTTTCCCCAGTCAATGTAGTTAAAACCGTTTTGCTATTATTATTGCTACTGGGATTACTAGGCGAAGCGTTATCAGCCACCATGGCCGCGGGCGATTGTATATTTTGAGTGAAATGTAACAAAGTGTGATGCGAACGGCTACACACACTGCAACGAGAAGCACGACAAGTTTTCACCCTATGAGCGTTCGAAAAACATAAAATACACAATCCCTTTTCCTTCACAAAATTAAAACGACCATGGTTGTCAAGTTTTAAAAATTCACTACATTTGGCAAGACCGTGCTGACCAGTACAAAAACCACAAGATGGACCTGAAACTACAAATGCTGTTTTATTTTTAGTCAACGGCTTAATATTTGGAACCTTTATGCTTGAATTTTCTAATGCTTTGCTTCGCTTCTCAATAAAGCTTTTCAAATCATCAAAGTTTGGAATATCAACATTTGAAGTAAGCTGTAGTTCAAATGCTTCACGAGTAGCGACATCTAATTTTGACTACAACAAATAATACAGCATAAAGTTCCTATCAGGAAGGTCAAATTTTGATAAGATATTTAAGTTCTCATTAAATGTTCGAAAAACTCTTTCTAAATCATTCTTGTTTTTAACTATTTCACAGTTCAACAACTTTTCATAATAAATAACAGCAATTTGTCTTTTCCTGTCATAATAACTGGACAGCGTCTCATAAGCGTTAACATAATTATCACCGGACAAAGGGAAACTTTTTATTAATTCATAGGCGGAACCCTGTACACTCGATAAAAGGTAATGTAATTTTTCAACATTACTAATAGTGTTCCGATTATGTATTAGCGAGTCGAAAAGATCTTTGAAGGACACCCAGTTCTCCAATTTTCCATCGAAAGGTTTAATTGATATCTTAGGCAATTTGGCTAAGTTATTTTCTACTATTAAAGGTTTAATTTCCACTTGATCACTTGGAGCACTTGGTGTACTTTGCCTCAGTCGACTTTTCACTAACTTTAAACGATTTTAAAATTCTCGTGTAATATTGTATTCGTTAAGACGTTGTTCCCTTGACAGCGGCCGTAAAATTCGGATTTGCGCTTCATGAAAATCTTTTTCTATGTCTTTAAAGTCCGATTCATTATAACCGTGCAAATCTGAACTTTCGATATGTTCTAAACGCATAATACAATAATCCCGTGCGACACGGTAAGCATCCACAGTTGCCGGTTCTAATTCACTACTATTGTGTTCATCCATTTTATTAAAAATACAAACCAAGACACTAAATAAGTAAATATCATACGACACCGCGTAACAGAAACAACAATGTAATATAACCTACAAACTCTAAACGTCAATGCCAAAAGAACGTCGAAATGACGTTTAAGGTTAAGGGTGTACAGATCAGGCTATTTTCACGAAAAACGTTCCGTTGTACGCTTACAATATATTGAGTCTATGAGTAGGAAATTGTACTGCCAACATAAACGAACGAAAGCGACAAAAAGATGGCGTACAATTAACACGACAAATTATTAGCCAAGGCAATTTCTCAAGTACCTAAGAAAGTTAAAAATAATCAAATTATTTTATAAAATCACGGAAAATTGCATGAAAACTCGCGACAAAAGGTACTTTTCAACAATATTCGGCGAGATGGACCAAAAAATGAACGATAACGACAAAATGGACTGTATAATTAAAAGAGAGTCCACACAACTACCGTGATTTTACATGCATGAATTTATTGTGTTACGGCTTTATGATGAGATTGCGTTTCGGCTTACCTGGAGGTCTCTTAGGCGGAGCTCAGCGTCTGGAGAGGGCAGTTCCTTGGGCTTACCCAGTGCTGGATCCAGATACGGTCTTACCCTCAGTCCTACCACTAAGATGCACATACAGGTGAACAGAAGCCGAGTCGCAATCGTAACAGCTTTTAGATGGAAATTAGATGACTTGATACACTGCCTTGGCTCGAGAAGCCCGAATTATCGATAAATCTTGGGCTACTTTTCAAAAGTTCAACGTGCTCGAAGCGTACGGAACGACAGACTCTCTGGGTTGCCACACTAACTCGATAGTGATGTGACAACCAGTGTTGCTAGACTAATAATTAAATTCTACCATAAATCGGCAATATTCAACATATGGAAATAGAAAATAACAATACATATCCAAGAAGATCATTTCCGCATTTTGGACTTCGAATTAATTTGCTCGGTGTTTACTTTATACATTAATAAAAAAAATCACCAAACCAGCTCAAACATGGTGACTTTGCTGTGATTTATTTATTTTATCGTATCGCTACAAGGGACAGATACAGAAAAATTATAAACAAAATGCGATTTTGTTTCGAGCGAGAGTATAAAGTAACTTTTTAATTTTTAAACTTTACACAGGTTAATTATAAAATTCGAATCATTCGAACTTCGCTGCACTTCTCTTTCAGAAGCCGACCTCGAATAGGAACACGTTCCGATATACGTTATACATACCATAACAATTTGAATAAAAAACATCCGAAAAAATTTAAATGCAACATATTCTTATTAACGATCGAATGTTTAAATAAGAGTCTTGTAATATTATGAAACAAAAAGATTATTTTGTTGAAATAAGGTACGTATTTCAACTTTATAATGGGGTGTGAGTAATACTATAAATAATGACTCAAAGGTAAATTAAGAAAGAAAAATTTAATGCGATCCACTACAATCTAAGCAGGACTCGAACCTGCGACCTCTGTGTTTCCGGCGCATTGCTCTCCCAACTGAGCTATTAGATCGCTACGTCAATCACACCAAATCTTTCATTCCATAATTCTTACGCTACTGGAGCGCCCTCTGCGGCATAATATGTGTTTGAAATGCTTATACGCATTAGCCATATCCTAGGATGTGCGCTTTACACGCACGATCCGCTGTCCCCATTGCTTTACAGCAAGTGTGAAGACTGCGAGAGAGATGGCGCTGTTCTAAATATTTTTATAGAATCTTTTTTTATCGATTCTATTTTTTATGTGGAAATACCACATTTATTATTTTAAAAAAAGATTCTATAAAAATATATAGGTAATACTAATTTATAATCTCACCCATTTATCATAGATGTAGGTTTGAAATGTAATCTAAAAAATATGGAATTCAAATTATTATTGTTATTTTCTTTTGTACCCATTTATTTTGTTTGGCGCTTTGCGAGTAATCAAAAAAGTAAATTAACAAAATCTCGCAAAAATAAATAAACACGTAAAATATATGTGCTAAATTTTCCAATTGGATCAAATAATGACAACCGTGGTGGTTGTGAGGGACTGCATGGTATAGTGTTGTAAGGTATAATTTTTATTAAATGATATTGTTATTCCTTTTTAATCAGCAGGTATCTATTTTCTGATTAATATTATCTTTGAATCAGCAACAAAGAGACTATAAACATACATACAAAAAATCGAATATGGTCTCGCTGTTGACGTGAAAAGTTGTGTGTGCTACACAGAAGCAAAGTATTTTGCGTGTCGTGCTGTTGAAACTCTCGATACACTCAGGATTCTAACTTAGAATCACTCGCCACGCTCGTGATTCAAAGATTTTGGAATACGCAGGGTATAGACGCTTGAAGAGTAAAAATATAAGGATCTTGGTAAAAAGAAATTAGAAAAGTTGTTGACGGTAAATAGTGTATATTCGAAAGTGTAACAGTAAATTTAAAATATGACATAACTACAAAAAACTTAGTTATTAAACAGTCTAGACACAACTTTAATTATTCCTAACGCTCTACTCTGTCCAGATCCTTAACCCTGCGTCACGGGTCCATTTGTAATTACTCACCTACCTAACTCTGGAATTAGCCATGGTCACGGGGCCAATCGTAATCGTCCCGAGCAGCTCCTAAATAAATATATCACTGGGCACGAGCACCAATTATAATCATCCTACACAAAGCTAAATATGGAGAAGCAGAAACATCACAAAGGCCACTAAAATGCAACTTGTCAGGGCATTAGTGTTTCCCATATTTATTTACGGTGCTGAGGCGTGGACTTTAAGGGAAAGCGAGAAAAAGAAGGTAGACGCCCTAGAAATGTGGTGCTGAAGAAGGATGCTTGGCATAACCTGGACACAGTTCCGAACCAACGACTCAATCATCCCAGAACTCGGCATTAAACAGTGTCTTTCTTCCATCGTCCAATGTCGTATTCTCACTTTCTTCGGACATATCACACGTCGAGAAGACACTACTGTGGAACGACTTGTGGTGCAGGGGGAAATCGAAGGCACTAGAGCGCGCGTTAGGTCACCGATGCGATGGACCGGCCAAGTCAAGAATACACTCAATGGTCCACTCCACGAATGCACAAGAAGAGCTACACTACGGGAACTACGTACGGGAGGAATGGCGATGGATTGTAAAGTTTGCTACCAACCCTGATGTGACGACCACGACCACTCTGCCGAGAGTGTGACGACAAAGAAGAAGAAGAAGAAGACACAAAGCTATCCTCACTGTGCCCTACTCAATCCTTCTTCCCACTCATACCTAATACTTTCGAAGCCTAAGAAACCCTACAACGATTACCTTAAATATCCTTGTCTTCCAGATCCTATATCTAAGCAACCCTCATTTTTAGTGGATCCTTAAACAATCAAACTCAAACATTTCTTAATAACTAATGTCCAAAATGTGATCGGTATAAGCGTTTCGATTCGTCTAGTTGGGTAGGTTCCTACGCTGTTGCAGTAACTCAAATTCTTAAGAGAGATAAAACCATAATGAATTGTTAAGTGCGTCTAAACCAATATAACTATGTATTTTTGTTAATTAAAATTAAATTAATGTGTAGTCTGTTATTTATTTAACCCTAACTTTCTTCTCCTATTATACTGCTACCTTGGTGCATTATACTAACTAAACCTTAACTTTACTTAAGTCTATCTATCCTCAAAATATAAACTAATGTTTTCTATCTAGTCTAGCTTCCAAAAATATCTACAAGTTTCCTATAACTTAATTCTGTGTTGCCTAATCTACCCTTATTGAATATTATTTACTAGTAGTATTAAACAATATGAAGAATAAAAACTTATACGAGTCCACAAATAAGTTTTAAATTAATTAAATTACTCTATATTATTATAGCCATAAAAAATCAGAAGTTGAATTAAAGCTATATCCTATTAGGATACTGAGACGATGAAAAATTTAGTTTGTTTTCTTAGCATGTCTTGTCTTGTCCTAAAATGTTTAGTTTATACCAGTATTTATGTGTATTGACAAGCCTCACTTCATAGCAATTCTATAAATAGATTAACCTTGCTGTGATTTTAAGGTAATGTTGGAAATTTAATTAATTTTGTATTTTCATGTTCGACAAAATAAAAATAATTTGATTATGATAATTTAATTTAATATGGAATGATGATACTTTTGATAGGTTCTAGTATGATATTCTATAGATAGGCAACATGTAATCGATTAACTATTAAGATTATCCCACTTACTCGCGATTAACGATTAAAAATGTCGATTAATTCATCTTAATCGTACGAGTTCCGAGTAAGATCTGGCGCACACTACGGCATCTAGTCCCTTTTCAACGCTCGAAGTGAGAAAAAGAGAGATGTACTGTGGCGGCCACAAGAAGCCGTAGTGTGCGGGAGAGTAACTGTCAATTTTAGTCTCGTCCACACGAACCGCCGAAGTAGTATCATGAGTAAACCCGTTTCGTATGTATATTTTAATAATTTGTCGACGCGTTGGGCTCGGTTTGTAGACACCTGCCTACTGAGCCGGCGGTCCCGGGTTCGAATCCCGGCCAGGGCAAATATTTGTGCGATGAACTCGAATATTTGTGCTTGGGTCATGGCTGTTCTATGTATTTAAGTATATATTTATCTATATAAGTACGTATATCGTCGTCTAGTATCCATAACACAAGCCTTCTTGAGCTTACTTTGGGACTAGATCGATTTGTGTGAGGTTGTCCGATATTTATTAAAAATATATATATATATGTCTGAGACTTGCGGTAGTTTTGTGTGTCTATCCCGTCTATTCCGCACGTGTTCGCTGCGCCTCGCTTGAATGGAGACGCACCCTTAGCGCGCAGTTTTCGATTGGCTGCCACTGCGACTGATGGTGAATCGCGAACCGATCTGAAACCATGCCGAGCGATATTCGACTTCTACGATGTGAGTTAAAGCCCCGAGCCCCACTGGTCCGCACGCTACGCACGGACACGCTATACACGCCACCCACGTGGGTCCATTGTTATAATATTGGTATCAATGACGTCATTTCGTGCGCAGCATGCTCGTGCACTACTGTGGAAGTATCTACCTACATTTTCATACAAAGCGTTTTTGTACCCACGTGTGTAGCTCGACCGTTCGAAGCAGTGGGGCTACGGCTTAAACCCGTTTGGTATGTATTTAAACCCATATAATACATTTTAAGCCATATATGACAGATAATAATTTCGATCTTATTGACACGGGTTAAAGTTCAAATCGGTATTTTTTTTATATATGCGGCAACGGGTAATATCTCGTATTAAAAAAACTGAGTAGACATATTCTTTGTACTCTTCATATGCAGTGTACACTGTTGTCTTTTATGTGTGACCCATAGATCTCAAATAAGCAGGTTTCCAGAACAATCTTCTGTAACGAGCACCATAAACGAGTGATAAACGTAAACTTTTACAACGTCTACATTGTTCCTGTAGTGCTTCAGGCTGGCGAAATCCGAGCGGTATTATAAAGATTACTATACTTGGGACCTAATTCGAGAATGCCGTTTAAGTGATCGCCAAACGTCAAATCTTAGATAACAAAAATACGATGAGCTTCAAGTGACCTCATCTCAATTTTGGAAATACGAAGGCGATAATGATTGTCAAAAATGTTACTCATGCATATAACTTTCTGTTTTGAACGAAACGTAACGGACTAATTTCACGCACTACGCGGTCAATTCAAAAGTATGCGCCTGTTATTTATGCCGGCACATACAAAGAAAACGCAAATTTAGCGCGTCCGAATTGACGAAGTTGCGATGTTCTAGGGATATCGCCACTTGTCAAGTAGGCACACGTCAAAAGTGACGGATGGCGATGTAATGGAGAGATCTCCATCATCTCTCTAAAATTGGTCGCATACCCCCCCAGGTTTACGTTAGCGAGCTAGTATAGCGGTCTCTCTGTTGCACTTTTGTATGCAAATGAAAAGGACAAAAAACCGGCCAAGTGCGAGTCGGACTCGCGCACCGAGGGTTCCGTACAAACACTTTCCATCCCTAAGTGGTTAAGTTAAGTTTGCACCTGGTATGTATAGCGCCCCATATAAATTAGGTATTAATAGGTATTAAAAAAAAACTACTTACTAGATCTCGTTCAAAACAATTTTCGTTGGTAGTTTTTATAGTAATGTACATCATATGTTTTTTTTAGATTTTTCATTTTCTTATTTTAGAAGTTAGAGGGGGGGGGACCAACTTTTTTCCACTTTGGAAGCGTCTGTCACGCAAACTATTCGGTTTAGAAAAAAAATATTTTAGAAACCTCGATATCATTTTTGAAGACCTATCCATAGATACCCCACACGTATGTGTTTGATGAAAAAAAAAATTTCGAGTTTCAGTTCTAAGTATGGGGAGCCCCCAATATTTATTATTATTTTTTTATTTTTGCATCAAAATCTTAATGCGGTTTACAGAATACATCTACCTACCAAGTTTCAACAGTATAGCTCTTATAGTTTCGGAAAAAAATGGCTGTGACATACGGACGGACAGACGGACAGACAGACAGACAGACATGACGAATCTATAAGGGTTCCGTTTTTTGCCATTTGGCTACGGAACCCTAAAAAGGGCAGTGGGCGTCAACAATTGCACCTCAGCCTTGGCTTACATGCCGTCGCTCGGAATATTTACGTCAAGTTATAGGAATCGGACTTCTGATAGCGTGGTAGGGCTTTAAAGAGCTATTTGAGCCGACATTAACATTAACATACAATTCAAACATTAACATAACATACAAATACCTGAGATTTGTAGGCATTCCTAAAATCCCAATTCGTATATTTTTTTTCCTTTGTGGTTTTCACTTCTTGCTGATGTTAGCATGAGGTATTTCGCCAATGTCGACGTGTAAACATCTAGACATCCTGGAGTCTGGAGGACTCCAGCCACCCTTTCCAAGTCATGAGTCCACCTTGTAAGAAGCCTGCTGCGTCTTCCAATGTGTGGACACTTACTATATGGTTTTCATTACAAATCCAAAATAAATATTGTTCACCCTCGACGTAAAAAGAGGGGTGTTATAAGTTATAAATTTGTCATTTATATTTGTATATATTGGTGTATCTATGTATTGATGTATCTGTGTGTATGTCTCGCATCGTAGCTCCCAAACGAATGCGTTTTTTTAATCGAAAGACTTTTCCGTCGAGATGGTTCTTAGTTATTTTAGGTGGGAATAAGTGGCAAGATCGCAGCCAATATTTAAGCTTAGAATTCCCAATTTTTGTAGTTATGTTCAGTTTTAGTAGTATTTTCTATTTCACTCATTCAATGAGGTTCTCACGATGACCAGCTACTTGTGTCGCGGGTGCTTAAAATGTTTAATTTAAGTTATTCATAATTTGCCTTTGAGAATTTAAAAACAATTTCATAGAACATAATGTTTGAGTCGCGACCCTTACGTTCAGCGATGCAGCTGATTTACCGTGATTTCCCGTGGGATAGCCTCCGACCATAATTTCCCATTCGTTTTCGACTACGTTATTAGGTAACGTTGGAATGAAAACGTAACTTAAGTACAGTCCGTAACAGAAGCACAGACCTGTCTTCACTTATAAGACAGATAGAAAGAGACAGTGACTATTAAAAAGGGATAGATCTTTGTCTATACATAAAGATACAGTGACAGATAGAAAGTGATAAACCTTTCCTTGTTATTTTCGACTGCACGCAATAAAAGCATGAAAAAGCTACGTTACTACCTAGAACTCGGGGAAAAGTATTATTCACATCAAAAAGTTGGTTGAAATTGTCAATATATTTGTCATAATATGAAAAAAATGAATTTTAAAAGGAATAAGGCCTCTCAATAATCCCTTTTATTAATTAAGGTGATTAGGTGGATATCTATCGTGTTTTACGAGGTTGCTTCCATACTTCCAAGTTCCACGCGGACGTAGTCCCGGGCAAAAGCTAGTTAAATAATATGCTGAACATAATATCCTTAATACGACCGCGGATCATAGGTGTTGTTTATTAGGGCACGGCTGATTACTATTTAAATCCATACTATCCATACTAATATTATAAATGCGAAAGTGTGTCTGTCTGTCTGTTACCTCTTCACGATTAAACCGCTGAACCGACTTAGATGAAATTTGGTATGGAGATAGTTTGAGACCCGGGAAAGGACAGAGGATACTTTTCAACCCGAATAAATTTAGTGTTCCCGTAGAATGATCAGGTAACACCGCGGGGCACAGCTAGTTAACCCTTTACCGCATATAGAAAAAAAAAAGTTGTTTGAATTTGAACCTTGATTTGTGCCAATAAGGTCCAAGTTCATATCTGCCATATATGGCTTCGTATGCGGTAAAGGTTTAATTAATATTTGTGACACTACAATACTCAAGATATACGCAAGTCTTCAGTTCCTTTCTCGACCGCTGCTGGATGTCAAGAGAGCGTTCCTTTTTTTTTTTTTTTGGTATCCATGGAAGCTTGCGGGTCCGAAGGACCCTTTGCACTGCTGGTGCCAGCCGTGCTACTCCACTTGGAGAAGCACCGGAATAGAGAGCGCTCCCGCCATGTTCTTGCCCTTTAATGGATGAAGTTTGACAGCCTCGGATGTACTTCACTATCGGTGTTGCCAGAATCGTCGTCGACGACATAACGTGACCGTACTCGCTAGCTACAGCATAATAGATTTGTATGGAAAATAGTACCGCGCCCCGAGTGGTTACTTTGTAGAACTACAATTCTCCATAAAATTGTTTACGCTGTCACTACCGAGTACGGTCACTGTAAACTCAAGGTAAGGGTACCTACTGATGATCGTTAACGGTACGCACGTGCGAACAGAATGTTCGATGAATGTTTTTGTTCGTTCGCCCGTACACAGCTTTCAATCTTCAAGTATGATTTTTTATTTACGATAGTGTCCAAAACAGCTAGAAGTGAATGCCATGGTATCAAAAAATGGAAAACCAGGTATGGCACTCCGGAATAACAGATGGACTGTCGACGTCATCACACTATGATTAGTTGGTTGGTTCTGTCCTTGTTCTGTCAATCCGTTTATGTGTTGTCAGTGGTGTACCATAATACTCCCCGATTCTTGTTACCTGTATGAATTTCATAAAATCGTGAGTGTATTAAATCAATTATTACGACAAAATTAAATTTTGTTAAAGAACATAAGAACTATAAAGCATCATCATCCTCCTAGCCTTTGTCCCATTTTTGAGAATGAATTCTCAATCGGGGTCGGCTACCTAAATCCCAAGATGTGGCGTATTAGGCACTAGTTTTTACGCAGGCGACTGCCACCTGACCTTCCAACCCCGAGGGGAAACTAGGCCTTATTGGGCTTAGGTGGTTTCCTCACGATGTTTTCCTTCACCGAAAAGCGAGTGGTAAATAACAAATGACATTCCGTACATAAGTTCCGGAAAACTCATTGGCACGGGCCGGGTTCGAACCCGCGACCTCCGGATTGAAAGTCGCATGCCCTAACCACTGGGCTACCACCATAAGAACTATAAAGCATAAATGTATAATGATTATTTTTTGTACGACTGGCGGCAAACATTTTTTCCTTATAATAAATAAATAATAAATATCAGACAACCTCAAACAAATCGATCTAGTCCCAAATTAAGCTCAAGAAGGCTTGTGTTATGGGTACCAGACGACGATATACATACTTATATAGATAAATATATACTTAAATACATAGGACATCCATGATCCAAGCATAAATATTCGAGTTCGTCACACAAAAATTTGCCCTGGCTGGGATTCGAACCCGGGACCGCCGGCTCAGTAGGCAGGTGTGTCTACAAACCGAGCCAAACGTGTCGTCAAAATTATTACCTTATAATTATTTTGTTACCATAAAACGACAAATAATCAGTGACGTAGTCTCCGTAGCCAGTGTGTCATAAATTGCTTTTTTATGTGGCATTCACCATGGTGAATGCCACATAAAGAAAAAAACTTCACGTACGTTACACTTAATTTTCAGTAGGCAGTTAAAAAGGATGACCCTATATTCAAAATTTGTTGAAATTTGTCTAACCGTTTGGCGTGGGCGCGTCGCATCAAATCATTTCAGAGAACTACTAAGAAATGTTATTCTAATCAATCCTCATATCAGAACATTCCGATTGGGTTGGTCCATAGGCATTTAACGAAATAATCGCGCAAAAAAAAACTTGTTTTTCCTTTTTTGAATCACAATAGTAAACACGTAGATCTTTCATCTTAATTGTGAGCTTTTAGTGCCATTAAACAAATTGATTTTGTTAATTACCGCTAGTATCTTAAGGAAAATGGATATGAGGATAAACTACAGTAGATTTAACTGATCAGTACGAAAACTTTGGTAGCGTAGGTGATCAAAATGGTATCTATGGTAATAAAAGGCATTCAACAATTTCCAAAATATTAAATACTTACTTAAACGGGTTTACTCACGTCGTAGAAGTCGAATAACGCTCGATATGTTTCGAATCGGTACGCGATTCATCATCAGGAGAGACAATCAGTCGCGGCGGCGGCGGCCAACCGAACACTGTGGGCACGCGCCCTGTCCGCATAGCTGCTCGACGCGGGTGTCACCGGCGGAGTCACAAAACTACCCCTCATCAACACGCACGACTTCTATGACGTGAGTAAACCCGTTTAAGTATTTTAATATGTCTGTATAGTTTTCTATGTACAATTTTCAAAATAATAGTACCTAATTGTCACGTCGTGTGCACGTACGTTTTATGAGCTCCAGAGGGTTTCCCGCGGGATATCGGCACTGTACAGGTTTCCAGGATTTACGATATTTGTATCGGAATATCAATTCATTAAATGAAACTATACACTACGAGGCAGTAAACGAAAATTGTGGAGTATTTTTTCTCATTGTTAGTTACTGTCACTCAGATACATTTTCGTGATTTTGAGACGGGGAAAGGGGGGCTTTTGAAAGGGTCAAGGGCCGCGAGGAGGAGTAATTGTACATCGAATGTAGGTATGTTGTTTATTACAATAAAATAAAAACAAATAAAATATCTTTAGGTCCATGGTTTGTTACACATTAAAACTAAATAAGGACGATGTTAGTAGATAAATTAAAAGTTATACTTATTTTATTCTAAGTGTTGACCACAGCACTGTTGAACGGGTGCTCTAGAGGAGTTATTGATTATTTACTGCCGTCGAGTTGCGTTTGGACCATCCACATGTTGCGGATTTTTTTATTGGTACGACGTGGACGTTGAATGTCATTAAATGTCAGTGATTTATAGTACGACATAAAAGAGTTACAAATTAAAAATTGGCCATACTGTAGTGTCGTCCCTTTTTAATTAAAATGATGACACTACAGTAATGCCACTTTTTAATTTCTACACTGTCATGTTGGAGTGTGAAAAAAAGTAAACAGAGCGAAATATTCCACAAACTTTAAATATTTTTTCTATAATAAAGTTCAAAATATCCATAGCGGTGCTAGAAAAATTACATTCAATACGATTTAATGCTTATATCAGAAGAATAACAAAGGATCGAATAGTATTAAGACGTGCGTTGTTTGTACGATGTGGACGGTGGTTTGGGGGTATTTCTCATAGTTCGAACTGCCTCGCAAGGCTCGTCTCTGTTTCCAGCCTGCCTCGAGAGGCAGTAATCGCGAAGCTGCCGCGCGAGCCCGTGCGCCCGGTGGTGATGTTGATGTTGATGCAATACTCTTCCCTCGCTCCGACATCCCCGGTGCACCCAACTGACATCCTGAATGTATAATACATTTCTGATTAATAATCTATTAATGTATTTGTATGTATTTCCTAGGCAAAATGCATATTAAAAAATACATTGCGTACATTTCGTGTCTATTTTAGGAATAGTGCACATTTCCTAGGAATTGTTAACACATATATACATGACGTAATTATTTTAGTATCAAAGCTCTTTGTAGCGCCATTATTCCAAGGTTCATCCGCATCTTGTTACGTTTAAAAACTCCCCAATCATGCCAATATGGGCTCGAATTACAGACGACCTTACGTTGATATTGGTGAGATGGTATTTCACTTGTGCTAAGGTGTTATTATTGCCTCGCTCGCCTTTTCCAAACCTTACTATTTCTCAAGTGCTGATTTTATCTTGCATAATGACATAGTTTCCTTACTGCCTGTTATATTCTACTGTGTCATCGGCTTTGAAGCTTCCTCGTTAGTAGTAATTAAGATCTTAATTATGAAAGAACATGTTACGAGTAAGTTAAGCTTGGCTTATCTGTTGTTCCAGCCAAAATATGAAAGAACAGCCTACCAAAGCTGTAATACCTATATAGATGTAGTAGTATATTTATCGATTTACAAATCGATATTAATCAAAATGGTGCTAAGCTAAACATCAACAAAAATGTAATAATTACATTGTTGCGTCTAATTTAACCAAAAACCTTTTTTAATTGAGTAATTAGTTTTACTGTAAAAAACACCGTCATCACGTACCGGAAATAAATATTTATTTTTTCCTCTCTAAATTGAGTTGCAATTGTATCAAAGTGAGATAACCTTAACAACATTCGTCCATAATTGGTTACGTGGACGACTGTGTAATAATTCTCAATATTATTTTACCCCAATATTTCTATTCCCATGAGCATTTTCTGCATTTTCTTTTTAACCCACGACCAAGATGGGTGTTATATTAAGTTCAACACGTGTATTTGTGTGTTTGTCTGTGGCGTCGTAGTTCAGAAACGGATGGTCCAATTACAATACGTTTTTTGAAAGCCTCATCTTGTCTGTTGAGATGGTTCTTAGCCGTTTGGTTTGGTTTTTTTAATAAAAATAATAATAATAATTCTCTTTATTTCAGGCAGTGAACCCATATTTTGAAATTACAAAATTACAAATAACTACTTACAAAATTTACACTACTAACTTATTAACACTAACAATATGTCTGTTTTTCCATGCGCTTCCCACAACTGCAGTTAAACCAATGACGCGTAGTTGCAGTGTTCAATTCCAAATATTGGATAGCTCGGTACCTATACGAGCTTCAGAAACAAGTTGTAAAGAACGTATAAAAAAAAATGTCGCGGGACAGCCGATTGTAACAGCGGTACAAAGTCAGTACACTGTTTTTGTAATGAAATTGAGATTATTAAGTTTTCCAGAGTTATTCATATTATAGGTATTCTTTTCAGATAGAATATACCTATTATGGAAATCTATGAATCAGAATCTATGAATAATTTATTGTTATGTACCTAGTGTAGTTATTCAGATTTAATTTTTTTAAGCTTCGGTGTGACATTCGCATTTATACTTTGCTCTATATAGAATTAGTAACGAAAATTTAAAAAAGTAGCCGTGACATTCACATTTCTTCTTTTTTAAATTTTCCTCATTAGTTTCATGTGGACTAAAGGAAATGACAAAACACACACCGAGGTTTCGAAAAAAACATTTCTTAAAAGAACTATATGACATAAAAAACTATTATTCGTCAATTCTGAGTCCACATTTGGGTTCAAAAAAGAAATCATACAATTTTCGTACCTTTGAAGTCACATATTTCAAAAAATATATTTTTGTTTTTTTTTTCTTTGTATCATGACACATTGAGCTAATTTTATTCATATAATTACACTATGTTGTATAATTCAACATCAGTCACATCCCCTTTTATAAAAGTAATTTTTATAATAGTAGCTACGTATGCAACTAACGCTATTATTAACATAATTATCTCTTAAATTGTAACAAACACAAAAATAACATTAAAATTGCTTGAAAATTGTTAAAAAAATAATCGCAACATAAATCATAAAAATAATTTTGTGATACCATCTGGCAGCGAAACGAATAAGTGAATTTATTCGTCAGAGGATTCTGCAGTAGTCACTTAACAGTTGAAACAGTCGGAGTAAGCCATGAAATTTCGTAACGTGTATTACTTAATGTTACTGTCAGCCGTACATTGTTTTTTTAAGGTAAGTAAACATAGTTGTTATTAACTATTAATATAGATTACGGAACGAACGGACCTCCCGTTTTGATGTTTTTTCTACCTTTTCGTGTTATAAATAAATATACGACTACCTTTTGCCCGGCGACTACGCACGCGTGGAACTTGATAAAAGGGATTATTAAAAGCGCCTAAGCAAATGTAAGAGCAATTGTGCTTTCAGTCTAATAATTACATTTCCTACAGGGTCACCGCACCCCAACAGAAATGTTCACTCACTTTTCAATCTTTTTAGGTATAATTTCC
This sequence comes from Apotomis capreana, assembly GCA_947623375.1. Taxonomy (NCBI): domain Eukaryota; kingdom Metazoa; phylum Arthropoda; class Insecta; order Lepidoptera; family Tortricidae; genus Apotomis; species Apotomis capreana. Next base: position 9,039,799 of record OX392519.1, on the reverse strand, counting down.
AGGATGAAAACTATCCTATGTACTTCCTCGGATCTTAAACTAACTCTATGCCAAATTTCATCAAAATCGATTCAACGGTTTAAGCAGCATATATAATATTAGTATGGATAGTCGACGGTGGTATAGTTGTAATATATATATAACGACTCTACGACGCGGTTGACGCAGTTGGTAGTGCACCTGCCTACTGAGCCGGCGGTCCCATATTTGTGTGATGAACTCGAATATTTGTGCTTGGGCCATGATTGTTATAATTATGTATTTAAGTAGGTATATATTTATCTATATAAGTGAGTATATCGTCGTCTAGTATCCATAACACAAGCCTTCTTGAGCTTAATTTGGGACTAGATCGTGTTATGTGAGGTTGTCTGATATTTATTTATTTATATAAACCCGTCGACTTTTCGACAGAGCCCCTCTCCGCGGGGCTTCTATTTCCGCAGTTATGGACAATTGACACCTAAAGTCGGTTGAGTAGCACGTACGTTTCTTCTTGCACACGAATAATTGGGTGGACATTTGGACAATGCTCTGGACTGTTCTTCTTTAATCCCTGTTAGAATTTATTTATTTTAATTTGGCAATAACTGTTTCTATTCTTTTTAGGGTTTCGTAGGTCAATCGGAAAAAATATTTTGGACGAGGCATGACACTTTAGGATCACTTTATTGTCCGTCTGTCTGTCAGTGTGACTATCGGTCTGTCAATCACCTTTATTCGGGAACGCGTGGAGGTATCAAGCTGAAATTACTATCGAATACTCAAGTCTTCGGAGCCGAGTCAACGCAATCAAAAGATACGAGTTTTGATGCTGCATTTCTTGACAAGTAAATAAAAGTTTCCGGAAACCGTTATATTACAATAAGTAATATTTTTCTGATTAACAACCTATTTGCAGTTGATAAACTAACCCCAACTTAATGTCGATGTATGGGGACAGCAGTTGTCGAACATCGGAGTTAATTTTGTTCTTGAGTACATTTTAACTTTTCTTTGGAGCAATATACAGTGCTTTCATAGTTTGTACGGACCACTCATTGCGCGTGACCGACTTGCACTTGACCGAAAGCAGCCATTGATAAAGTATGACGACAATGATGATTCATATTTACCGGTATGAGGGAATGCAATCCCGGTTATTTCTCCGGTTTGACCGGTTATTTGTATAGTAAAATCAACGTTTGCATTCCCTAGTGAGGGGGCAACAAAAGAAGAGGAGTAATCTTTGCTACTATTTTTTACTTTTTGCTATTACTTTTGTTTTGCCTTTGTCCCGTAGGAAGTCTCCGTCTGTTGCATCACTTTTTAAGATTAACTTGAAAAAGTTGTGGCTATGCAATGACTTGTGAATTGATTGAATACTATATTTATTTACGCGTTTATTTGTATTATTGGAGTAGTAGGGCCTCGTGCAGGGTCCGTCCGGATTATTACTACCGTCTTGCCTGCTAACCCACCGCCAAACAGCAATGTTCGCATTGTTGTGGTCCGGTTTGGGGGTAAGATAGCCGGTGAAATTACTAGCATAGAGGCATTCTATCTTCGTCCTCCGGGTAGGCAAGCACTTGTGACTCCTCTGGTGTTGCAGGTGTTTATGGGCGACGGTAATCGCTTTCCATCAGGCGATACGTTTGCTCGCTTGCCTCCTATGACATAAAAAAAAAAATATGTAAGTATATATTATATTATATAAATAGTATAAATGTATGTGTATTTTTACTTAGTTTATGTACTCATAGTTTTTTTTTAAATATATATAGAAATCTCATTCGTACGCAGTCTAAGTTGCCTATTTTCTTCGTATAGATGTTCCTTCATTGCTCAGGTTAAATGGAAGAGATCCCTAATATTGATAAGTTCGCCTTTGTACATGTTTTATTTACTATGAATTTATTAATAACCAGTTGTTGTTTACATACATACATACTTTTCTTCTAGGTATCATACTACATAGTGACAGAGCACGCAGTGATCACCCATTGCATGCCAAACTACGTGTCCTATTGTAACTTCTCCAGTACCAGGAAGGTTCGACGCAGCCCGATGTACTACGTCGATATTCATTATACCTCAGTAGTACCCTTCGACGACAGTTTTAAAGTAAGTAACAACCTTATTAGTTACTATTATCTATAAAAAAACTTTAGCAAAAGTCAAATTTAAATTCTGCAAATGGGTCATTGTTTTGTTTCCGCCCTGGACTACGGGCAGACAGGGGGCCCATCAACCTGTGTAACCAGCAAAACGTAAATTCCCGGGCGAGAGCAAAGACGGGTCGCGGTACGCGCCTCTTACTTAAATCTAGCTTTTCTAAAACACTAACCTTACATTGGACCGATCCAGCCCAATTCCAGCAAAGGTGAGTAAGTGTAGGATGTGTTAAATGTGTGTGTGAATGTGGTTTGCTGTGAGCCGAGAGTCCGCGGCGCCGCCCGTACACCAGTCCGTTCAAAGCCACAATTTTCACGTCAAATATTATCGAGGTGCCTTATGCCGAACAAATCACTCGATTTAAGCTAACGCTAACCGCTGGAAGAATCCACCGCCTAAAAGTGGCACAGCGAGCTATGGAGCGCTCATGCAAATGCTCGGAATCTCTCTGCGAGATAGAATACGAAACGAAGACATTCGCCAACGCACGAAAGTTACCGACATCGGAAAAAGAGTTGCGCAATTGAAGTGGCAATAGGCTGGTCATATATGTCGCAGAGACGATGACAGATGGAGTCAGCGAGCGCTTCACTGGAGGCCGCGAACGGGTGGCAGAAGCGTTGGAAGACCGCAAGCCAGATGGTCGGACGACATTAAAAAGACGGCAGGGCCGACCTGGAGTAGGATTGCCGCATCAAGATCAGCTTGGAAATCCATGCAAGAGGCATATGTCCAGCAGTGGACGCATATATTATGCTGAGAAGAAGAAGAGAAGAAGATGCAAAATAAGCGGACACTAAACAACGTGTCTTCAAAACGCTTCAAAAATCCAAGTCTCAAATCACATGTTGCAAGTTAAATTCAAGTGACAGACTTAACCTACAAAAATCAAGTGTCAAAAGTGACAGCTCAGGTGCGTTTTGTTCTATGCAAAGTAAGGTCGGTCGTTTGGGTCCGAACAGTCATTGTCAGTTCAAAAAACAAAGTAGTCCCTCCGGTGGTCAAAAATTAAAATAACCTTGTATGAATCTAGGTTTCTATTATTTACATCGGATTATAGAAGAGGGAACGTTCTTTATTCTCATACGAGTGTTATCAGAAATAATTTCAATAATTATGTCCGCCGGAAAGACTCGGACCTAAATCTGACAATGACCAAAGTAGGCCTCAAGGGCACTTTGATTGAAAAAAAAACCCCAGCAGGGCTACAGACACTGCAAATTTTTCGAAGGGGCCTCTACGTGTTGGATCAATATCCCCACGCAAGCTTTCCAAAAGACCAGGACGTATGAGCCCGCGCGACTCGAAAATGAGAAACAAATAATAATTACATCATAACAAAATGGTCACATCAATGCAACAGACAAATCACTGTGTACCGGGAGATGTATATTTTCTCCGGGTCGTTTAGACTGGGTAAGTTATAGAACATATATAAACAATAGATATAACACTCATTAGACATAGGCTCAATTGGAATAAATTTAATTGGTATAATATTCAATTTGTATACTGAACGAAACATATAACAATAAAATGCATATTTTCATAGTATATAATGAACTGTAGGTATAATGACATTGTGTATAATCATCTAGTGGTATAACATTTAAAACACTCAATTATAATTACATATAATATACATTTACTCGAAACATCGAAGCAATCGAAGCATTGAAGTAATGTTAGAAATCGTAAGCCAGGTTGGACCTGCGCGGCTCGCTCGCTTCGCTCGCTCGTTAGGGTTATAGTTCAACCTAACACTCCTCCTCGCTTCGCTCGTCGTCGTACCTAACCTAAACAAAGTCAGATCTGAATTAAGGTAAAATAAGTAATGTTAGGAATCGTAAGCCAAGTCGGACCTGCGCGGCTCGCTCGCTTCGCTCGCTCGTTAGGGTCATAGTTCAACCTAACACTCCTCCTCGCTTCGCTCGTCGTCGTACCTAACCTTAACAAAGTCAGATCTGCCTTAAGGTAAAATAAGTAATGTTAGGAATCATAAGCCAAGTCGGACCTGCGCGGCTCGCTCGCTTCGCTCGCTCGTTAGGGTCATAGTTCAACCTAACACTCCTCCTCGCTTCGCTCGTCGTCGTACCTAACCTAAGCCAAGTCGGATCTGCCTTAAGGTGATAAGGGTAATGTTAGGAATCGTAAGCCAAGTCAGACCTGGGGCGGCTCGCTCGCTTTACTCGCTCGTTAGGGTCGCAGTTCAACCTAACACTCCTCCTTGCTTCGCTCGTCGTCGTACCTAACTTAAGCCAAGTCAGACCTGCTTTACCTGCCTTGCCTGCGCTCGTTTCGCTCTTACAGATATAGGTAAGTACTGCGATTTTTTTTATAAAATGCGTATAAAATGGTACTAGGTATGTCATATAATATTATTTTATATGATAGATATTTCAAATGATATTATATTATATGTCATAATTGTTATACAAAATAAATATTATATCTAAAATTATTAGACAAAATAACCATTATAACATATGATATTATATGAATTGAATGTTATACCAATCAAACCTTATTTTTCATAAAAATATGGTATTTCTTATTATATATATCGTGCATTATATCTTTTGTATGTTTATAAATTGAAATTATACCAAAAGTTTGTATATAATATGGGACGCACCCGTTTAGACTACAATACTTAACTCTATCAGAGATGTAAAGGGTCTCTAAGCGTCACCATTCAAATACGATAAAATAAAAACAATAATAAGCTAATAAGCTTAGCGTCAGTCTAGTATGCTACTTCTCTCTCAACATATTTTCATAGATTTTTATTTTGATCTTGATGCGGCGATTCGGAAGTTTGTTTACTTCAGATCAGCCTTGGGCCATGGCTATATGGTGCACCCTCAAATTCCTCAATATACTGGCTAAGCACTTAAAATAAAAATGTTGGTATTTCCAAATAAAAACAGAATTGACACAAATTGGTACAAATATTGTTAGAATCAATGCAGATTTATTTCAACAGGTGGACTTCTACTTCTACCAGTTTCTGAGCAACGAATACAAGCGCAGTTTCGTGGAGATGCACTTCAGATGGTGCAGCCTCATCCACAACGACCCGTTTTTTGGTTCGGCGATGAAACAGGGGAGGCTGGCAGAGCCCTGCCCCTATCCTCCGGTATGGTATATCTATAATATCATCCGAAATAATGAAGAATGTCAGTGGATCCGTTATTTAACTTGAAACTTTAAGAACGTAGTCTACATGGTGAGAAATACACTAGTTTTTAAAGCTTTTATTTAGCTTGCATGGTATGTTTAAAGTATGTATGTTCGGGTGAAATCTTGCAACTCAATTTTAAAGCAGATATCGTCAACCGATTGAGCTGAAATTTTGCATACTTACTTAACTTTGATGACAATACAATAATATGGTACCATGGGGCTGATCTGATGATGGAGCCGGAAGGTGGCCATAGGAACTCTATAATAGAAAAAGGCAATCCTAGCGAGCTTGGGCTCTTTAGAATCGTCTCAGTGAGCATTTGATGCATATCCAAAGAAAAGTACAGTCGGCTATAAAAGCTTGCCACTAAAATGTCATTTTTGACAGAAACTTATTGTTTCATCAAGCTAGTAGTTTTGAAGTTATGATATTGTTTTCGTACGGTGAGCCATGTCAGCGTGACGTTATCAGACTAAAGGTGAGTCTCCACTGCAGCGGAGCGGAGCGGAGCGGAGCGGAATCGACCAATCACAAAAGTGAAGAGGAGCTGAAATACAAATTTTAATATCCTACAGTCCACATGTACAGTCACATAAACTACTATTAGACTGCACCAAATAAACCAATTTTCGGTTAAATTACACCCTTTCTTCTACTGATTTTTATCAGACTAAACATTTACGGCAATAAAAGAGAAGGTTATAGGTACAAAAGAGAAGGATGACACACAGGAATAATATTAACCCATACAAAATTATGATATTTAGGCGGGTATCCAAAAAAATGTTTCACCCATTTATTTAGTTTTCTATGCAGCATAATGTAAAGCAAAAATCTAAATTTGGTGTCATTTTTCATTAGTCAGCCATTTAATTGACTTTATACAAGATATTGTTCGTGAACTATTTACTTTGACTTCCGGACCCTGAACCTCTAGCACAAATCTAACACTCGAGATTATCTTATATAATTATATTTTTATCTTCCTATTTCTTTCCATGCAGTACTGTGAGAGAGTGACGGATGACACTATATCGTACAAGAGACGCGTAGCATAGTTGTGCCAGCCGGGCTGTCAGAAAATATAGGATTTATTAAGATAATAATTTTTGTTTCTTTTTGCTTCCCAGGGCGAGTATCACATGTACAACATGAGTATTCCCACGGCCGCCATTCCGCCAGGGTTTCCTTTCACTAAAGGCCGGATCTTCGCAAACATGACCCATAATGGAAACGACGTTTTGGGGGGCTACATTGATATGGAACTCAAAGAGAAAAGAATAAAAAATTAAATGTACTTGTAGTTTAAAAATTTCGTTAAGCCCAATAGACATGTTGACTGATGTTGAATTCTACAGCGTATTGTAGTTATATGAATAAAATTAGCTAAATATATCACGAAACAAAGAAAACAATCCAGAAAAATAAATCTTTTTTGGAAATATGTGAGTGAAAGGTACGCAAATTTTATGATATTTTTTTTAATCCAGAAGAAATTTTGAAAATGTTTTCGGAATCCTCATAATTTTACAAAACAATAATTGTATCACAACTATCTCTATCACAACTTAAACGCACTTTTTCACGGTGAAAATGGCAAATTTCTTAATTTCTCCATACAATTATTCTTATGGTCTGTGTTTGTACCTATACCGGCCTGTGACGTCACTAGCCTGGACGCCTTTTGTATGGAGCGTTTTTAGCACTACGTAGGAATGTTGAACTTTGACGGTCATTTCTGACTTTTAGAGCAGTTTAAGTGTAGTCAGTCCCATATAGACATTTGATCACAATAAAAAACAGAATCGATTGACATCCTCAAAAAAAATTAGTCAACATATCTATTGCAACACCCACAATCACACAATTTTAATGTAGTTAACTATTTAAATGTAGTGAAACATATAGATGTGGCTTTTACAGTTTTGTCAATAAAAGTCAACCCATTTTACTAAACCCCTTTCTGTCCTTTTCATTTTAAGCGTAAGATGCGTAACTACCTATATCATTTTTCATCAGATAAAAAAAGGAAGAGGTAATCTGTTCTGCTGTTTTTAGGGTTCCGTAGTCAAGTAAGAACCCGTATAGTTTCGCCATGTCCGTCTGTCCGTCTGTCCGTCCGTCCGTCCGTCCGTCCGCGGCTTAGCTCCGTGATCATTAGTACTAGAAAGCTTAAATTTGGTAGAGTATGTGTATGTATAACGCCGACAGAACGGTAAAATAAAATTTAAAAAAAAATCTCGAACTCCTAAAGTGGGGGTGATTTTTTTTTTCTTTTCTTCACTGGTGTGTGGGGTATCGTTGAATAGGTCTTTGAAAAATAATGGGGGTCTTCAAACATTATTTTTTGATACAGTCAGCAGTTTTGTAAATATTCGCTCCAAAAACAAAAATAATAGTGTCCCCCCCCCTCTAACTTTTCAACCACGGGTCAAAAGAAATCGAAAAAAATTCATGTTAATGACGCCTTATAAGAACTTTCAATGAAAACTATATTGAACATAATCAGTCGAGCCGTTTTTGAGTCATCGCCAAATTTCATATTTTTTCTTTTAAAGGTAAGTAAACGTAAGTTGACTTCCAGAAGGTAATAAGTGATTACAGTTTCTAGGGCGTTTACGACTTTTTTATTGTGAAGGATGAGCAACTACGGAACCCTACACTGAGCGTGGCCCAACATGCTCTTGGCCGGTTTTTAGGGTTCCGTAGCCAAATGGCAAAAAACGGAACCCTTATAGATTCGTCATGTCTGTCTGTCTGTCTGTCCGTCTGTCCGTCCGTATGTCACAGCCATTTTTTTCCGAAACTATAAGAGCTATACTGTTGAAACTTGGTAGGTAGATGTATTCTGTGAACCGCATTAAGATTTTGATGCAAAAATAAAAAAATAATAATAAATATTGGGGGCTCCCCATACTTAGAACTGAAACTCAAAATTTTTTTTTCATCAAACACATACGTGTGGGGTATCTATGGATAGGTCTTCAAAAATGATATCGAGGTTTCTAAAACATTTTTTTTCTAAACCGAATAGTTTGCGTGACAGACGCTTCCAAAGTGGAAAAAAGTTGGTCCCCCCCCCTCTAACTTCTAAAATAAGAAAATGAAAAATCTAAAAAAAACATATGATGTACATTACTATAAAAACTACCAACGAAAATTGTTTTGAACGAGATCTAGTAAGTAGTTTTTTTTTAATACCTAACTTTGCAAGTTTGCACCTAATTTATATGGGGCGCTATACATACCAGGTGCAAACTTAACTTAAACACTTAGGGATGGAAAGTGTTTGTACGGAACCCTCGGTGCGCGAGTCCGACTCGCACTTGGCCGGTTTTTTATGTCTGTTACCTCAAAACTCCGTCATATATCAACCGATTTGAGAAATTATTTTCAGTTGAAGTATGCCTAGTTTGCTATTATTTTCGGGTGTGTAACGATCGCTTTAAAAACTTTTGGTATAATTTTAGTCATATTAACGCTCATTTGATATAATTATTGAATCATATAACAACATCTTGCATATTTACATGTGGTATAATTATTATTTCGAATAATAATCATTTCATATAATAACATTTACTATAAAATACATTAAGGCTTTCACCGCAAAGGCGGCTTTTACATAAAATAAATAATAAATAGGTACAATAAAATAAAAAGACTAACATACTATAAGAAAAAACTAAAACTATTACAAAAAATTCAGTATGTAAATGAGATATTTATGTATTTTTTAGGAGATAAATAAAGCTTTATTATTATTATTATACATTAAGTATAATGCATTTTTTTTATAATCAACACAAAGTTATTTTAAATAAAGTACAGATAGCAAAAGGCATTCTTGGTATAATCCCAGATCAATTACCTAAGGTGTCTTCTAGACATAAGGGACTGCTATTGATGATTAGGTTAGAGCAGACCTGCAACCCCTAGAAAAAATGAATTGCATCCAGAAAAACTAGGTTAGGTTAGGTTGTTGCTGCGACCCTTAGATAAAACGACCTGCTACCAGAAAACACGGTTAGGTTAGGTTGGAACTGCGACCCTTATATAAAACGAACTGCTACCAGAATACTAGGTTATATTAGACGAAAAATACTAGGTTATAAAAATTATACCGCTTTATAATTCTACAATATGACTTGTATATAAAAAGAGAATTTATATCATTTATTTTTATACTAAACATTACATACCCCTTATTTTCAGTTGAAAATTATGCATTTTCAAATAGAGGTGTAGACTGAATAAAATTAGATCAATGGGAATAAATTTTGATACTGCTTTCATAATTTTTTTTTTTTTTTTATGTCATAACGAGTAAACGTATCGCCTGATGGAAAGCGGTAACCGTCGCCCATAAACACCTGCAACACCAGAGGAGTCACAAGTGCTTGCCTACCCGGAGGACGAAGATAGAATGCCTCTATGCTAGTAATTTCACCGGCTATCTTACCCCCACACCGGAACACAACAATGCGAACATTGCTGTTTGGCGGTGGGTTATCTTCATAATTTAACAAAACAAATATTGTACGACAACCATGAACTTAAACGCACTTTTTTACGGTGAAAATGGCAAATTACTTATTGTCATATTACAAATATTGGTACCCATAACACACAATGACGTCACAATTAAGTGGTAATTTGTATGGAGCGTTTTTAGCGCTCCGTAGGAATTTTGAACTTTGACGGTCATTTCTGACGTTTAGGGCAATCTAAGTGTAGTTAGTCCCGTATAGACATTTGATCCCAATAAAAAATATAATCGATTGACATCCTCAAAACAAATCATTGTCTACACACCTATTGGTCCCATAAAATATGGGTAAAGATCTGATGACAAGATTCATGAGGAATCGAAGGAACTAATCAAATATTATGGGCGCGTCTTTAACGACCTCGATGTTTTTTTATAGTTACTCTTCCAGTCCTCGAAAATACGATTGAAAAATCGTTGATGTCGATAATTTTTTGAGATACATTTAAGTTACAGAAGAAATACCGGACCATCTCTTAGATTTTCCCAACATCCACGGAATCGTTACCACAACCTTAGCAATCTATCCTAATATGTCTAAGAGCCGCGAAGTATCCGATTGCAGTCATTATTCAAATTGATATCGCAGATTACCCCTTTTCATCTTTAAGGGTTTCACACCAAACGTGCGAGCTCGCAAATGTGACCATTTAAATGTATTAGATTGTGACACGTTGCTTGTTTGAGAAAATATTAGAAAAATCCTGTCTTCCTCTGGGTATGTATGTATTTTTTTCAAATCATCAACATCTTTATCAGATGATTACTAGGCAGCGTTTGTTAGTCAGTGTTTAAAATATCTATTAAGTTCGATGCGGGAGCGACGGTGACGTCCGCAAGTTTAATCATTATTATTAAAACTATCGTGAGACATCTCAAATAATTATATAAACGTAATATTTTCTTTCTACCAGTGGTTCATTATTGAAGTATATCCTCGTAATAAGGCAATCTAGGAGTTTTCTTTTGGCGGTTCTTTGTCCTCAGTAAGCCTTATAGTGAACCGCTGGTAGATATTTTGAAATAAAATAATTAATGCCCTTTTGACACATGTGTAACTGTCTTTACAAATTAGGCCCATCTGGCATGTATGTACACCTTTATTTTTAATTTATATTTATAACTAAAAGATCACTATTTGTCTCTACCGTAGCCTAATCCTTTTATAATTCTATGCTGTCGTTTTTCATTATAAGTCTAATGTTAGCTGTGATATTCTTTTTATTCTTCCTTTTTGTATGTATGTACTTTTATATATGTTTATATATATAGATACTTATTTGTGTAAGTGTATGACTTATCTTTCTTTAATATTTTGTATGTATAAATTACTTAAAGTTCTTATCTCACCACCTACTACTTTCTGTTTAATTTCGTTTTTTCCGCTACCCAAAGGTTGTCTGGAAGAGATCGCTCTTTAGCGATAAGACCGCCTATTGTCTACTATTGTTTAATTTAAGATTTCCCATGTAATATTTTTCTTGTTGGTGTGCAATAAAGTATTGTTGTATGAAATTGTTGATTCAAATGCAATCTGTACATGAACGGGTTATTTTTAGGTTTTTAATTATTTTTTTATATATTATTTTTTGTTAAAAATCTGTATTTTTTTCTTTTTAGTGATTCTAATTAAGTACATATAGCGGGGTGAACGGGGACGTCTTGTTTGCATGCATCTCGTTGGAATTACCGTTTGAACTCGTAACTGTGAAGGAGTTATACCTTCCATCATCAGCTCAGTATCAGTATCAGAAAAAAAATTGAAAATTTGTTGAAGATTAGATTGTTCAAGATTATAAAGTTGTTCATGAACAACTACATACGGGTCTAACTGAGAAACTCTTCTTTGAAGTTGGTTAAAATACAAAAACCTTTTCCTAAGTGTAACAAATACTTTTCTGAAAACCGCATCAAAAGGTTCAGCCAAACGCGAGATAATCGCGGACAAACATACATACATACTCCTTTTTTTTAAGTCCGTTAATAATATTTAGCTGAAAACATAAAGTTGAACATACTACATATAGGTATCATTATGTAATTGTACGTAATTGCATACCTAAAGGAAGTTTTGTTTAAATTGTATTCCGATAGAACGGTACATAATTATGTTATTTTCAATTATACTCTGTACTTACTCGTAATTGTAAATAACAATTTCCACAAAAAAGTAATTTTAATATGTTATGGATATAATTCGTTTTATGATTATATTATTTATATAACCAATTACTCTGTTTTACTTTATCTATCTTTACAGTTATGAAAATCATCCTCAGACCATACCACAGTATTTTTTTCATTTAAGCAACAAAACTAAAATCAGACCCATAGTTTATCTATCTAGTATGTGTTTATATATATTAAGTATAATATTTATCGTCGTCTAGTGCCCATAACACAAGCCTACTAGAGCTTACTGTGGGACTAGATTGATTAATATGAGGTTGCCAATATTTATTTATTTAACCATAGTTAGACCCTTGGCCCGTGGGGTCCAAGCGCTAGTTCTTTTTAAAGAACTTTCTAAACTCTCGTCGACACCACTGGTGACCAAAGGGCTGGCAGCTTCCTCGCTCAGCGTCTTAGTATAGCAATACAGCGAGGTAATGCTACCAGCGTCTTTGGTACAATGCCACGGGGCCCATTTTTACACATGGTTTAGTTTAATATTTAAGAGATACAACATAATATTTACATATATACGTATTTTTAATAAGTAATTGTTAATGTGTTTTATTTAAGTAATAAATTTCACCACACTAATAAAAAAAGTAGTACACATTTGTCGATAACTGCAATTTTCGTATAGGCATGAATAAAGTTACATGTATTCGAGTTACTTTATTTTTATTTTTTCGATAGCGCGGTTGGCGCTGTTTGTAGTATAGCTGCTTACTCAGCCGGTGGTCCTGGGTTCGAATCCTGGCAAGGGCAAATATTTGTGCGATGAACTTGAATATTTTGTTCCTGGGTCATGAGATAATAATACTGTTAACTAAATAAGACAAGAAAGGACTAATAGGCTGTAAATAACTATAATTATTTGTGCACAATCAACTCCTCGTGTAAGGACCCAAAAAAATGATTCAGTGACCTCCAAACCGTCAGCCTATCTCACTTATTCAATATTTACAACAAACAGCATATCATTTCTACAGTTGCATTATAATTTTTTCGATGTTTATAATGGGAACCTCTTTTTCCCCGGATGTCAAGCAATTTTCAGAAATCTTGATAAGGTCAACCTATAGATTAGGTACATTAGGTTATAATATTCCGAAATATTTTATAGTTTCAGAAAAAAATGCTTTCGATGAAATGATATTTCTATGAAATGAAAAATCGATGAAAAAAGGGTATAATAATAATATTAAACCGTTTGTAATATTGTATACTTGCATGTATTTACGTATGTTTCTTAGCGGCTTCTTCTACGAAAATAGTACATTTTACTTCTACACTTCTTAATACCTATAATATAGCTGAAAATCCAGGCTCATTGTAATATCTATATCCAAAAGTGATGGATGCAGTCGACCGTGTTTGGTCGACAATTGTCAATACGTTTTGCAAATATAGTCGTCTAATTTTAGAAGTTCTAGTCTCTTTAAGGTTTAAATTAGGTCACCTCAATTGTTCTAGTTCACGCGACCAGTAAACAAATTACTAGTCGGAATCGGAAGCATAAAAATTGAGCCTTCCCGCTCGAGGCAAGTAAAATTAAATTTTAGGTTACCTATCTGTCCTTTTCTTATGTTGTTTTATATCTATTGAGTGAAAGAGACAGGACATTGTCGAGCGCACAGCAAATTGTGTTGAGACTGCGATGTCTAATTTTATAACCTAGCAAGGTGGCGTTTTATGGCTTGAAGTTTAGTAGCAGAGACAAAATGGCCGCTCATGTGGATAATGTGAAAATGTACAGTCAACAAAATACTAGGTACATTTATTTAATATCTTCATAATAACGAGAAACATGTGCAATAGAGCCTAAAACTATGGTGCACGCGATACGTATATTATCATATCATATTATCATATTTATTTATTTCAATTAATTTGCTCAAAATAAAAGTCAATACAAATAAATAATAATAAATAAATAATAAATATTAAGGGACAATCATACACAAATCGACCTAGTCCCAAACTAAGCAAAGCTTGTACTATGGGTACTAGACGACAATATACAGTATAATATATAAATACATACATAGATAACATCCATGACCCAAGAACAAATATTTGCACAAATATTTGCCCCGGCCGGGATTCGAACCCTGGACCGCCGACTCAGTAGGCAGGTGGCTACCAACCGAGCCAAACGCGTCGTCGAAAATGGCAGGCTTAGTGCCAAATGGCATTAGGTATTTACTAGTCAACCATAGAACCAAAAAATAATTATGTATAGTACATTCGTGGAGTTGTTAGAATTGAGCTGATACTAAATAGCAATACAATTATATTATTCATTAGCCAAAGTGGTTCTTGTTGTATTTCCTTTTGAAGAAGTTATCAGGAAAGTCATTGAGAGAGTGGTAATGGGTTTGAATCCCGACAAGGGCAAATATTTGTGTGATAAACTAGAATTATTCCTGCCCATATCACAAGCCTACCAAACCTACTTTGTGACAAGATTGATTTGTGTATTAAAATGCGTCGAATTACAATCATTTGTCTCAAACATTAAATATCCACAAACATTTTCAGTAACCACGAAGTAGCAGCTAAACACGGAAAAGACACTTTATTTGACATCAAAATTACAAACAATATTTTCATGTTCGCCCCCGAATATTATTTAAACGCCCAATGCATCTCGGCCTTCTTCAAAAACACATTTTCATATCTTGTAAAAACGTAGTAATTTCATTTAGCAGCCGAAGTACCCACGAAATCAGGGGGTGCCCGAAAAAGCATAATCGGGTTACTGGGACGACGTTATGCGAGATGAGAATTACATTTTATTAGATTTAGACCCAATTTTATCATGCTCTTTTAGATATTATCCGCTCAATACGCATGTTAATGTTTACCAATTGACTGCCGTGCCGAAAATAACTGACAAATCATTAGAAAATACTGATTTAATACCTTCAGTGCGTATAGGTGTAATATAGCATGTAGCTTAAACGCACCCCAAACTGACAGCTATGGGATGTCACTTTTTGACAGCTCTCTCTTACCTGTAACCTACGACTGGAAGCATCGATTTGTGAACATTAAATAAGATTAATATAAAACTCATTAAAATAAAACCTCGAAGACTTCAAGCATCTTTTATTTAAATATCATACATGGCGCAGTCGGTAGGATTATCAAGTTCTGCAAGATTACGACGGATTTGATAAGGTAACCTACAAACCCTACAGAACATTGCACATGGACGACATCGACACCCGAACAGAAGAAAATTGTGACGAGAAGTCTAACAACATGTGTGCTGTCGAATATAAAATGCCGCAAGGCCTAGATTTAGAGGATTTAGAAAACAGTTGGCCTCAATGGCAAAAATTCAAACTGTCTTTTCGGAATTTTGTGCTGGCGGCGGGCTTGGAGCGAATAACAGAAGCCAGAAAAGCGGCTATATTAATTAACTGTATTGGGCAACCTGCACAGGAATTGTATTTTAATGTCCTCAAAATCGAGGGGAAGGACAAATTGGAAGATGTGATCCAAATTTTCGACGAGTTCTTTAAACCAAAGCAGAATGAAGTTATAAACAGCTACAATCTTAACAAGCGTCAACAAGAAGACGGTGAAAGCTTTGACGCATTCTACTCGGCAATACGAAGACTGGCGGATAACTGCAACTTCGGAGAACAGAAGGACAGGATGGTGCGGGACAAAATTGTGATTGGAGTTCGGGACCCAAGAACTCAACAAAAATTACTGGAGATTAGGGAGCTCACTCTGGAGAAGGCTGTTGACATCTGCAGATCGGCGGAGCTGTCCAAGGGATTTGTCAAGACTCTCAACAACCCGGAGGTGCATGCAGTGCAGGCAGACAGGGCACAACACCTCTCCAGTAAAGCTAAGTATTTCACTAATAATAATAAAAATTGGTCTCAGAATCACAATGCTAAATCACAAATAAAACACTTTGACTTTGACTTTGACTTTGACTTTGGCTAATAAGGATAATCGGTATAGTAAATTTTTTTACCATTGTAAAAAATGCAACACGGAGCATGGGCCAAGGCAATGTCCTGCTTACGGAAAAACATGCTCAAATTGTAAAAGATTGAATCACTTCAGTGTGGGCTGTACTTTTAGCAAAAGACGGGTTGATAATATTAACAATAACAGTGATAGCGATGAGGCCTGTAATAATGTACAAGACTTATGACTAGTTTACTCCATCAATCTGGGTAACAATGAGTGGACTGAGATGCTGAGAGTAGACAACAAGAAAGTAACTTTTAAATGTGATACAGGGGCACAAATTAATGTTATTAGCTTAAGCGATCTCAAGAAAATTGTCAATGATGATAATAATATTATAATGTCTGAGACAAATACATTAATTGAAGTCTTCGGGGGAGGGAAATTAATCCCATTGGGTAAAGTCACTCTAAAATTGTTTCCTAAAGGTACAATCATGGACAATGAAGTTATAAAAACTGAGTTCTTAATTTTGAAAGAAAAGGTTCGACCAATTTTGGGGTTAGCTTCACTAATAAAACTAAGACTGTTAAATAATAATAGTAATAATGTGGACACAATAAAAACTGATACTCTAATTACTAATAATAAAAACATGTTAAAGACTGATCCTCCTACTAATAAAAGTAATAAAGACTGTGTAATTAATAAGAATATCGAACTGTTTCAGGGTGTGGGCGAATTTAAAAAGCCACTTGAGCTGCGCATTCGACCTGGTGTGGAGCCTGTGGTGAGACCTCCGCGGCGGGTGCCCAGTGCACTCATGACGCGCCTTGCGGACAAGTTGGCGGCCCTAGTGAAGCATGAAGTTATTGCGAAGGTAGATCACCCTGATAATTTTGTCAGTAACCTTGTAATAATTGAGAAAAAAGATGGTTCCTTAAGAATTTGTCTCGATCCGAAGGATCTGAATCAGGTACTAATTCGAGAACATCATTTGATACCAACTTTAGATGAGATATTACCAAGAATATGTAACAGAAAATATTTTTCTGTATTGGATTTATCGGATGGTTTCTATATGGCGCAGTCGGTTCAATCGGTCGGTGGTCAATTCTATAACATTAAGCTTGATGAGAAATCTAGTAACTTATGCACTTTTAATAGCCCATTTGGGTGCTTTAAATTTTTAAGGCTTCCGTTCGGGATCTCAATCGCACCAGAAATTTTTCAAAAATACAGTGAGAGAGCATTTGGAGATATTCCTGGTGTTATTGTTTATTGCGATGACTTATTGATATGTGCAGAAACCGAACAGGAACATGATGCAATATTAGACAAGGTGTTTAGTAGAGCCAAAGAGCATAATGTACGTTTTAACAAAAACAAATTCCAATATAAATTAAAGCAAGTGAAGTATTTTGGCCACATTTTTTCTGACCAGGGTATGCAGATAGACCCTGAGAGGGTCAGTGCTATTATTAATATGAAAAGTCCTAATAATAAAAAAGAACTTCAAATTTTCCTAGGTATGATAAATTATTTAAGAAAGTTCATCCCGCACTTGGCTGACATTGCATCACCTTTACAACTTTTGCTAAAGAAAAATGTAGAATGGATCTGGACGGAAGTTCATGAGAAAGTGTACACTAATATTAAAAATAAAATCAGTACAGCTCCCATCCTTCAAAATTTTGATGACAAATTGCCCATAACCATTCAATGCGATGCCTCTAAAGATGGCCTTGGATGTTGCCTTCTTCAAAATGGGAAACCAGTTTGCTTTGCATCTCGTAGTTTAACATCAGCAGAACGTAACTTTTCACAAATTGAAAAAGAATTGTTAAGTGTCACCTGGTCAACACGTAAATTCCACTATTACATATATGGGCGTAAAGTTACAGTATTGAATGATCATAAACCCCTTGAAAGTCTCTTAAAAAAGCATCTTCATGAAGTCCCGTCACCCAGATTACAGAGGTTGAAGCTCAAGTTACTAAGATATGATATAGAATTTAAATACTTGCAAGGCAAGTTTATGTACATTGCTGACTTACTATCGCGCTCTTATCAAGTGTCGCCGGATATTGATGATTCATACATGTATGAAGTAATTCATTGTATAGGTCTAGCTCAAAACCTAGAATGTACTGATGAGCAAAAAACAGTGCTAATTACTGAAAGTTCCAAAGATGACGAATTAGAATTATTAAGAAACTTTATTAAAAATGGGTGGCCTACAAATAATAAAAATATTCCTGATTGTTTACATAGTTATCATAAATTAAGAGGTGAACTAGCCGTAGACAACAGCTTAGTCTTTTTTAATGACAGATTAATTGTACCTAAAAATTTAAGACAGTCTTTTATTAAAACTTTACATGAAGGGCACCTTGGCATGTCAAAAATGAAACAGTTAGCAAGAAACCTTTATTACTGGCCACATATAGATTCACATATAGAAGAATATGTTAAGCGATGCTACCCATGTCAAACATATCAAAATAATAATATTAAAGAACCATTGCTGCCACATAATATACCACAATTACCATTTTCTAAGTTAGCAGTTGATATTATGGATTTCAAAACAAAGAATTACCTCATAATTTATGATTATTACTCTAAATGGTTAGATATAAAGCGAATAACAAATAAAAGCTCTAAGTCCATAATTGATGCTTTAACGGACATTTTTTCGCACTTTGGCATCCCGGCCGAAATAGTGTCCGACCATGTTCCATTTGATTCAAAAGAATGTAGGGACTTTGCTCATGAGTGGGGATTTAAATTCACGTATACAAGCCCTAGATACCCCCAATCAAATGGAATGGCTGAAAGAGGCGTCCAGATTGCGAAAAAAATGTTATATAAATGTTTGGAAGATAAAAGTGACTACAGACTAGCATTATTAAATTATAGGGCTTCACCCATAGCTGGTACAAACTTAAGTCCTAGTGAACTTTTAATGAATAGACATCTAAAAACAAAATTGTTAGTAAGTTCACAGTATTTACAACCAAAGCTTAATGTATGTGTAAAACAGCAATTTGATAAAATTAGAAATAATAATATTAGAAATTATAATAAGACATCTAGAAGTAAGAAACAATTTGTAGTTGGTCAAACCATCTGGTACAAAAAAGATGTAAATAAGAATATTTGGTTACAGGGCAAAATTATCAGAGATAATGGTATGAGGTCATATGACTTAGTAGATGATAATAATAATGTTAGATACACAAGAACCTCATTTCATATAAGGCCGGCATGACTTCGTGCTTCGCTGGATTCGCTGGCGGGTTCTCCACAGTGGGTCGAATGAGTAGTTGTAAATATGTGTTCAGTAAGAATGTGTAAAAATTGTTAAGATATTTTATTTGTTCTATAAGTGCAGTATGTACAAGTTCACTTAATTTTACTTGTTTTAAAAGGGGAAGAAGAGCCTGTTTAAGTAATCTCACTTTTAATGTAGTAAATCTGTGTAGCATAATTTAAAGTTCAATAATTATAAGGGGAAAAGTGTAAGTCAAATTGAATTTGTTCAAAAGGGGATGATGTAATATAGCATGTAGCTTAAACGCACCCCAAACTGACAGCTATGGGATGTCACTTTTTGACAGCTCTCTCTTACCTGTAACCTACGACTGGAAGCATCGATTTGTGAACATTAAATAAGATTAATATAAAACTAATTAAAATAAAACCTCGAAGACTTCAAGCATCTTTTATTTAAATATCATACAATAGGATCTGTTCGTCCCCTTATTAAGAATGGTTGACAACGAGTTCACTTAGTTAATTGCCGTAGCGATGGTGTTAAACTTACAGGACTTTCACACATTATCGCTACAAAAACGAGACTCATTTCGTATGAATATCATTTTTTAACTTGCCTTAGTAGTTTTTTGACTCAGAACGATTGGAAATTTGTGTCTGATACATCATCCAACCCTGTTAGTTTTTCGAACTGCCTACAGTTGGCCTTTTCTATTTTTATTTATTTATTATAACTTTATTGCACACTATAAAGTCGGTAAAAATTACGAACTTACTGCCAAGTGGTCAAACAGAGAAATAAGAACTAGTGCAGATTTTTTTTTTTTTTTATTCTATAGACGTAACAAATAAGGTTTGTTGGGTCAGGCGCGTGCCATGGAATAATAAATAAAATAAATAAATAAAAATAATTTATTACAACCAACTGGGATCATAGTGCTTACAAATTTATATGTTAGTAACACACTGTCTTTTTTTTCTATATGGTTAGTGAACATAATGGCACCTAACCTACCTTAAGAATATCGAAAAGGAAAGATATGTCTGCATGCAATTAAATTAATTGCATGGTTGTATGACGGCGTTAATAGTATAACATCTGTATAACTTTTCGATATATTTATGGTAGGTGCGCTTATCTCGTATGGCACGCTTGACCTGACTCACCCGACAGAGCTTAGTTAAATATAAAAGCACGTCTATTTCGCCATTTTTATTAAAACAAAATTCAATTATCTGATTTAGTTTTGTAGTTAAATACATTCATATTTCTCTTTTTTTACCATCACTTTTTAAATTGTACTTCTGCATAAAACCATCCAACAAAATCTTTCCCTTTCGGCATTTTTATTCGATTCGTTAGTGTCCATGAAATTTGGTTACCGAATATAAATTGATTAATTTAATCCTTTCGTACTACCGCTGCCAAATGGTATCCCAAAGGAGATTTATGACACTTTATTGTAATACTTAACGTAGAGCTAAATTCGATATTATTCAGTCTGATCAATCAATATGGGTCAGTAGGGAAAAAACGAAAACTATAAGAGATAGGGAACTCACAGGAACCATGGCGTCGATTTTAGATATAATATAAAAAATATTCATACTTACTTAATTATTTTTTTGACTAACTTGTCCTTGCCGTTTTGCAGTACTAGTCAATCGTGGCGTCATCACAAAATGCTTACTGTGGGTAATTAAACGTATATAATTGACAAAACTGGCGTTTTCTCAGGGTCATCGAGCCAGCTTAGTAGTAGAAGTAGTAGTAGTAGCAGTAGCAGTAGTATTAGTAGTAGTTGTAGTATTAGTAGTAGCAGTAGGAGTAGTATTAGTAGTAGTAGTAGTAGTAGTAGTAGTAATTGTCAAACGGATAAACTTTTCTCCAAAATCACCACCGTGACTGATTGTGCGGTGCTCTTACCCAATGACCTGCATGTGACCTCAACCAGTTCGTTGATCCACCTTGTCGGGTCATACATGACGTTGAAATTAGCATAATAATAAAGATTTACAAAATGAAAATTTTATTTTCATTATTAAACGCGCAGTCCCATCGATTCGTTAAAAAACTTTTTCGATTAAAAATAACAAGGTAACACCGGCCCCTCCGGGCCTGTTTTAATTCGGTTTCAATTTTCTTTTTCTACCAGTTTTTTGAACGCGGATCAACTCCTGGAATGGAAACTAATTATCGTCCGGTAAAAATGTCGTCGGATGTGTGTTGGAGAATACCTACTGTTTTATGTTCCATTCCATAATATATAGCGGTTTCAGTTATTATTTTTAATGTTTTTTAGCTCAGAACTCCGTCATTTATGATTCGATTTGGGAATTTCTTTTTAAGTTCATGAATAAACATCTTCAAGTTGTTCCCATAAAATGTTGGTGAAGATCCATGTGAAATCGAAGGAATTCCTGAAATTTTATAGGCACTCATAATGTTTTTCATATATTTTCTAAAACTATTTAAGTATTTGCATATGGTAGTCATCATCTTCCAATGCTGAGCTGATGATGGAAGGTACAACTCCTTAACGGTTAGGAGTTAGGAGATAATTCAAACGAGATGCATCACTTCAAGACCTCCCCAGTCAACCCGCCATAAATATTTTATATGAATCACTAAAAAGCCGTTCAAGTACAGGTTACATTTGACTCACCCTTTGAAGTCGGTGCCTAACCTCACGTAAGCTATCATACATAAATATAATGATTGAGTGGTTTGGGACTGACTTCAAAGGGTGAGTCAAATGTAATCTGTACTTGAACGGGTTGGATTGGATTGACTAGTAATACTGCAAAACGGCAAGGACAAGTTAAAGCCAAAAAAAATAATGTGAATATTTTTTCACATTGTCACAACATAATTGTTTATTGCTGTATAAGTGCCGTATTCCCGGAAATAGTTTGGATATTGATATAGCTCGTAAAAAACCGGCTCATGAGATACATACAGCCTGATGACAGACGGGCAGACAGACAGATGGACAGCCGAGGCTTAGTAATAGGGTCCCGTTTTTACCCTTTGCATACGGAACCCTAAAAATTGGTATATCCCTATAGCGTGTAACCGATGTCATAAACCTATACAACGCGCCGTATTAATGTACCCTAAGTTCAAATTAAACAAATTCGAACTCCAAGAACCACGGCAAAATGGCTGCCGCCCGATGTCAGCAAACACTTCGCTATTAGCAGCAGAGTATTTGCTCTCCACACAACCTTAGGTGTACCCTCGTTCCCGAAATTTGAGGCAAGTCAAAGTATAATTGGGTTTAAACGCTACTGAATCTACTTGTGGGGAAAACATTAGTAAGTGCTATCAAAGCGGTTTAAACTTACGTAAAATTTTGTTAGGAACAGGTCGATATGGGGACTGCGAATCGCGTAGCAGCGCGGATAGCTAGCTGCCCCTAATGAAGAGCCCCATATGAGTTCAAAACATGTCGGGCCGTTCCTGACAATTTTTACGTGAGTTTAAACCGTTTTTACAATTATTATAGATGTATCACGATAGTTTTAATAATATCATTACTAAGTGAATGTATACTACAAGATCTAAGTAGTTTACACTAAATGAAACTTTTTTTTTTTTTTTCAAATCATCAATCAAAAATAAAACATCATCAAATGAAACTATACTCAAGGTGTTTAGATTTTTCACAGCTTCGCACGTGGCTAGATTAAAATACAGTAAAGTTTCTCACTTTTGATCGTCATAAAATCCGTCGGAGAACTGTATTTTATTGATTGTTTGAGTAAATTGCGGTGGGCGACCGATGCTTGTGCGTCGCTACGACTGGTTAAGGTTTTCTGGAAGGACAGATATTAAAAAAAATTAGAACCGCTCCGCTGCGCACGGTGATAAAATGACTCCAGCCCAGTGTCAGAAAACATGACTGTTATTAATAAGTATTTTATTTACAGGGTACAATAAACTCGTTTCGTAGGTATGTATTTTCATATGATTTTAAATGCGATTATTTTCAGGTTGAATCGTCATAATTTTCCATGTCATTACACCCAAAGTAACGAGGAATTGTGTGATGACAAGACGAGGTCGCAAAACGCCACGAACCGCGTTAATGCCTACGCACCAACGCATACCAGGTTCAGCTTAGCGTTCAATTTTTTTTGGCAAAATCGGTTCATGTTTGTAGCCAGTCATAGCGGCACACGCGCGTTCGACGTTCATCGGTCGTGTCACTACGCCTCAGTTCCACTAGCTTCTCATATTAGAGTCACTTTCAAAAAACATGTACATACTTAGTTAAGGGCTTTAATTAAAACAAAACTTAATTGATTCCTTTGTGTAACGATAGTTGCCCATATATTTTGTATGAGTAACTTTCGTAACACAAAAGACGCGATCGTAATTTTGTTTTTATTAAGCCTTTAACTATGTACATTTTTCGAAAATGACTCCTTACACAAACAGCCAATAAAATACAGTATTTCGGTTCCTCCCACGAAGATCAGAAAGAGAACCTTCTGTAGTCTTTTAGTCTGTATCCCGAACGAACGGTTCTGTTGAGTATTTGCTTTTCACACAACCTTAGGTGTTATAGTTTGGGCTTGTAACTCCCGAAATTTCGCAACCTAAGTCTAATTAATTATTTTCGAGGGGCAGCTGAATCTCCGCATAAGCAAAGATAAAGGCAACATACAGCAGGCCTTTTGGAATAAAAATTAAAATATAAAAGAGACTTTTTAAGAAGCATAATCAACCGTTAATCCACCGCTAATCAATAGCAGAGCAAACAACACAAACAGTCTAAAAGTGTGGTTTATCTGTCGGTCACACTTTTTAATTGCAGTACCTACTCAGTTCAGTTCAGATAAAAATGACGGAGCAGCCATTCCCAGTTCGCAAGCACTAACTAAACTGCAACTGCATTGCAGAGATGTGTTTTATTACTTTTTGCTACACATTATTATTTTTATTACTATTTCTTTTTTATAAGTTAAGTTTTTCTTGCAATAAATTATTCTTCGTTCAGATAAATACACGTCCAATAAGTACATAGCCAAGTCAAAATGAGTCGTTTTCAAAAAACATGTACTTAGTTAAGGGCTATAATGAAAACAAAACTTAATTGATTCCTTTGTGTAACGACAGTTACCCATATTTTGTATGACTAACTTTCGTTACACATAAGACGCCATCGTTATTTTGTTTCTATTAAGCCTTTAACTATGTACAGTACATGTCAATTTAAGGAAACGGCTCAAATACTTAATGATTTATTTGGGTAACAATTGTTACAGGTCAATTATTAAACATTTATTATAAAATGTATGTACATATTCATTTTCTTTTCTTATTATTGTCCTTTTCGCCCTTACGAGGTTGTCTTCATGCGGTTTGGTGATGTCGATGAGCACTGCCTGGCGCTAGGATCGATCTACCACAAGATATCAGGCCGTTGATAATACATTATTATTGTTAGTAGCCCATTATGACCCACTTCTGGGCAAAGGCTCACTTTTTTCATCCCCGATTTTGAGCTACACCTGTCAAGGCCTTCAAGAACGAGTTCAAATCATCCCTAATATCCTGCGCTCCATAGCTCCCGGAGGTTAGACTTCTGAAACCAATTTCGAGCACTGTAGGTGAGATCAGGAAGGATGCGTTAGAATTCATCGTAGTTCGATTGTCGTACTACGCGGAATTAAACATTCCTTAAAGTCCGAGTGTTGAAAAACTTAGAATTCTCAGTATAAATACGCCTAGAACGATAGTTATCAAATACTTATGTTGTGAAAACTATCGTTCTAGGCGTATTCGCCGGCTTCACACTCATCAAATACTTATGTTGTGAAGAGTGTGAAGCCGGTTTTGTTTTCATGTGTCTACGAACCAATCACAGAGACGTTTTGCTTGTGATATTGACGTTGTGACGAATGCGTACACGGACGAAACTGAGCCCGTCACAGGCCGTGGCTTACTAAAACTGACTTCACTTCCAAGCTCGGACTGGGTTTCTAGGTGTATGTATTCTAAGTTAGAATTAAAAATCCTAGTGGTCCGACAGTAGAGATGTGCCGCTCTCGACAACGTTTCCCGATTTGTATGGAGAGAGAACGTTCTCGGGAAATTTTCCCATACAAAATGAGGAAAGATTCCGGAAATTCTCTAGAACGGCACATCACTATCCGACAGTCATATCGGACAAGGCTCTAGAACCACGCGGCCGCAGGAAAATTCATATTGACGATGCGGATGGCGCAGTGGTAAAGCAGCTGCCTACTGAGCCAGCAGGCCTGGGTTCGAATCCCCGCAAGGGCAAATACTTGTGCCTAGGTCATGGATGTTCTATGTTTTTAAGTAATTAAATTATGTATCTATATACGTATGTAGTATGTATATCGCCGCCTAGTACCCATAACTCAAGCCTTCTTGAGCTTAATTTGGGAATAGGTTGATTTGTGTGAGGTTGTAGTAATTATGTATCTATATACGTATGTAGTATGTATATCGCCGCCTAGTACCCATAACTCAAGCTTTCTTGAGCTTAATTTGGGAATAAGTTAATTTGTGTGATGTTGTCTGATAATTATTATTTATTATCTATGTGAATGAGAAGACAGCCTATAGGTACACACAAATAGGCCTATGAATACAGAGAGGCCTGCTGTAGTTTCCATTTACGCCTTGCCCAAGTTCCGTGGAATTTAGTAACAAGATTGCAAGTTAGAACCACATCTTGTTTGTTGCCGGCGAATTTACGATACGATGTTCAAACTCAAGTTTAAGCCTGTTCATGGTTTAAACGTGTCATTGAGGTTACGTATTTTTAATGAGTTTGATATAAGCCTTCGACTTTTAAATATCAATTTTAATAACATACTAGGAGGTGGGCAGCTTCGTACGTCGTGTATTTTCATCTTTACCGTAGACGGGTAAAAAGTATCCTCTAGAAACGTATAGACGCGTCTTTGCATGTCGAGCTACCCTGTATCAAAATTGGTTTAAAAATTGCCCAGCCGTTTCGGCGTAATGAGCGGACAAAGAAATATGTTATATGACCAACAGATGGCGCCGCGAGCCTATACAAAACAAACGCTGATCCTGCATCGCGCTATATATTATTTCCTGAAATCATATAAATCTATAGAAAACTAATTTTTAGAACAAGTCAAAAAAAATGTAATAACATAGAAAACCCATAGAAAGAGACGTAAAACAAACATGACTTTTCACTCCATTAACTTTCCACGAAAACGACCTGCCACGCCTAAAGGACATTTTACATAAGCAATCGATAAATAAATGGCTATTGGATAAATCAAAGTAGAAAACCTTTTGTATTTTTTTTTCTGTGATGGCCAAGCTCTAATAACGGTCAGAACTTGATTCCAAAATAAAATAACCTAAATTATAAATTAATCATGAGACCCTCATTCAATCATCGATATAGGACATGCTACTAACCATAACCCAACATCTCAATGGACAAGACCCCTGTGGCGAGGAGATAATCCCATTGGCGGGTTATACTCCCACACAAAGTCCGACTATTGGTAGTAAGGGCTAACCAGCCCTGATACAGTTCAAATCATGTCCAAAAAAAAAAAGGATAAGTCTTTCGATAAAAAATCGCACTCAAATTGGTCTATCTGTTTGGGATAGCTATGACGCCACAGTCAGACACACAGATACACATGTTATAAAATTAATGTGTTTATGCAAGCCAAAGTGGCAAGTGTCACGTATTAAGTTATAAGTATAATAAATCACGCTGTAGGTGAACTATTACGTAGTGTAATGTGTTTGCCTGTCTCCACTAATGGTGCGCCACCAAAGTAAAGGTTGGCGCGGTGACATTATACGATATTTTTACCCCTTTTACCCGCTTTTGCGAGCTATATATAGAAAAAGTTATCGTACCGAACTGACTTAAAAACATTTAATCGAATTTAGTTATGTGCAACACTGAAGCATTTAACATTTGTGGAAATCTAAACTTCTAATGTTAACTGTATTTAAATTTTTGATCTTTTGATGCAGATAAAAAAAATGTTATTCATAGAGATGTACCTATCTTGTATTTATTTGTGAATAACAATCAACGAATAAGTTACAGCCTAACAAGTGTTGGTCCAACCCAGGGATAGTGACGCTACAAACAGCTTTCATATGGCAATAATGTGCATACGTCATATATTTGGGTCAGTAGTGATTTGTCAAGGCTTTGTCATCAATCAAATTCAAAACATTGTTTACCGGAATGCTGCTCAATCCTTCGTTCTTCTTGCGAAATAAATACTGAATCCCATTGAAAACAACTTGACTTTCATCACTGTGGATAATTTTGGCTTTATTATGCAAGAATTACTTGCAATTTGTGGAATATTTTGTCCTATTTCCTCTTTGTTTAAATCAGCGACATTAATGACTTTCAACGCCAGTTACCAAAAATTTGTAATTGCCAGTAAAATAAATTAGTACCACTAAAAATCCGCACTATAGCGTGGGCCAAAAAATATCCTTTTGGGCTAAACTCTCATCGATTCTATTTTCTAAAAACGGATGTATATGCCACACTGCCAGCCTGTCAACCTATATATCTAGTTCATAAGACATTCTGGTTTTACGTGGGTAGCGTATGTCTGCAAAGTTTGGCAGCAGTCAGCTGATGCCGCATCAATCACTCTTCACCCACTGCGGGGGGTGAAATTATATACGACCTACGAATTTTATGAATTAATCTTAGGATGTGTTCTTGGCTGTGCTAGTTTTGTATTAAATAGCTATAGTTTACACGTAAGAAGGTTTCCAATTTGATCTTATATATTTTTCCACTAGGCATTTGCCCAGCTGGGAGAGGACACTTATTATTATCGAATAAAGACGCTTATGGTGTGGTGTGAATTCCACAAATATAATATACCACCTATTTATACTCTAGTTTTGTATCTATCTTATATATATTGACAATACTCAAAATATACTTTTGACCTTATATTATTGCATTATTTGACTTTGTAATTTTTGGTGCTGTTTTTACTATGTTAATTTTTGTATTTTGACAATCCTGTAAGCGAGGTAGGAGGGAGAAGTGGAGAGCTTCTTTGACATTTTTATCTAAATTGACATGCAATTATTTTATGTTTTATAATTAATTTATCATCATATTTTATCTCTTAGTATTAATGTATGTGACGACCTAATTTATTTTGTCATTTTATATAACGTAATATATAAATCTAAAGCTTTCGTTATATTCAGTTTCGACGATTTCTTCAATCCTTCAAAACATAAAAGTACAAAAATAACGAATTCAAAACTAGAAATCTTTTATTTATTTATTTATTGGTCCGTTTACCTATGTTGACTTCTGGGCTTATCTTACATAGAATGAAAATATAACACTTTTTGGCTCACACCTATTTGCAAGAAATACTTTTATTTCTATTTCAAAAAATAAGATACCAGATGGCCGTTGTCATAAAACTCTTAAATAAAACCGGCCAAGTGCGAGTCAGACTCGCGCACCGAGGGTTCCGTACAAAGACTTTCCATCCCTAAGTGGTTAAGTTAAGTTTGCACCTGGTATGTAGGTATAGCGCCCCATATAAATTGGTGCAAAGTTAGGTATTAAAAAAAACTACTTACTAGATCTCGTTCAAAACAATTTTCGTTGGTAGTTTTTATAGTAATGTACATCATATGTTTTTTTTAGATTTTTCATTTTCTTATTTTAGAAGTTAGAGGGGGGGACCAACTTTTTTCCACTTTGGAAACGTCTGTCACGCAAACTATTCGGTTTAGAAAAAAATATTTTAAAAACCTCGATATCTGTTTTGAAGACCTATCCATAAATACCCCAGACGTATGTGTTTGATGAACAAAATTTTTTTGAGTTTCAGTTCTAAGTATGGGGAGCCCCCAATATTTATTATTATTTTTTTATTTTTGCATCAAAATCTTAATGCGGTTTACAGAATACATCTACCTACCAAGTTTCAACAGTAGGTATAATAGCTCTTATAGTTTCGGAAAAAAATGGCTGTGACATACGGACGGACAGACGGACAGACAGACGGACAGACGGACAGACAGACAGGGTTCCGTTTTTTGCCATTTGGCTACGGAACCCTAAAAACCGAGGCAACGCCAGTTGTGTAGAAATGATGAACAACAAAACTTTTCTCATAAATTTCCTACAGAACAAATAACGCAAAAAAGGTTCTGTCTCAAACACCGGCTGAAAGACGACTGGCAACCGCCACTAAATTAAAAAAGATTTTTTAAAAAGTTAATTTAAAATCCTCTTGCTGCTAAAAGTTTGGCAATAATTAACGGGGTGATGGAGAATTTTAACGCGACGAAAAAAAAACGCCTAAGTTTTTATTACACCTTTAAATGGAATCTGTATGGAAGTGAGAAATTATATCCTTATATTTGAGTAATATTAAAAATATTTTCTTTCTGCAATTGCAGATAAAAGAAGATTTTTCTTTGATATAAGTAGTGAATAATTCAACGACATGAAACATTCTATGAACTATTTGTCTATAAAAGAAAGGTGAACCCTGAAGGAGCCTTATTGGATTGACATTAAACCTGATGCCAAATTTGGTACCAACTTCATTCAGTCAGCGAGGAAAGTTACAATTTAACACCGGGCCTATGATGGTTGCGTTTATCGCGCGACAAATAATTGATAAAGAATCTGTCACTTGCAAACTCTACTTGTCAAAACGTGACGGATGCTTTGTCATTTATTTATTACATGATTGTCCCTTAATATTTATTTATTATTTATTTAACTATATTTGGTTAGTGTGAACCAGGCGTATCCGCGCAAGGCATCAGTTATGATAAATGTCTAAACGGGCCTTGAGCTGTTTGTGTTAATGGATTTAGTAACATCTAACACGTATTGTAAAATATGTAGTATAAATTTGGCGCCCAACGTGGGGCCCTACGTTATTCTGCTGGCATTAGATGTTAACGATGAATAATGATAATGGTAAGGTGAAAAGAGTTTCAAGAGTATGCACCTACATTGATCCCCAAGACGAATTAAAATGGGGTGAACAAATGTTACTACTCCGCTGACTTTAAGACGGCGATCCAAAAGTATTGCGTTTGAGACCCAATGTGGATTATTTTACAAAAATAACCCCGATTGTAAAAATCACTAATACTATGGAGAAAAAAAAAACACTACAGAAAAATTACACTTGACAATACAAATTGCGACAGCTATTGGACGTGTTTGCAATTGAATTTGGAATAAAGCCAAGCGTTCAATAATTGTATTTCGCAGTGAAAGTTCGCTTTTGTAATTTATTGGTAGACGCCACGACGGTGTCGTGACGACATTGCAGTGACCCAAAATGTATAACAATATTTATGTCTCTAAATTTTCAATTCAGCCAATAATGTTTTATCTTAACAAAACATAAGTAAAAGCGACTGCTATGTCGCGACGACAGTATCATTAAATAATAAAAGTGGCGAGTAGGTAAAGTGTCAATATTTCCGCATATGTGCATCGGTATATTAAAACACACATAAAACAACCCACGTATATCGTATCGATCCATAAAAGATCCTCAAATCCCCCGTTTCACACGTAGCCAACATTTAGACACAAAGTAAAACGGACCTTTTTCGATAGCTTGACCAACTTATTTGCCAGCATCTACCCATATAATAGTAATCTTGGTACTATCGGAGTCGTGGGCTCTGACGCTGAAAGCCATACTTCCCGCAAGGAATACCAACACTGTACCGCAATAGTTTACTCGTTATTGGCGATATAAAGAGAAAATGGCTTCCTGTGCTATCCTTGAACTTCAAAAAGACGTATCTGTAGCGGATTTGTATGTAATATACGCTCTTTTGTAAACGAGCCAAAGCCAGGCGTAAAAAACAAAAGCAGTTTAGTAAAAGCCAGTAACAATGAACTTTAATGTATCGATATAAGGTTTGATAGGAATGTTGATACGTTAACTATGTAGTATGGAGCTATTTGCGGTGTATTAGAAAAAGGTGGTAAGTGTGTAAGAAACGCGTGCATTTACTGCCTTTGTCTTCTGATAGATGAGGATTTAGGGGAGACGAGGTAGATAGTGTTGACACTTCAATTATCCCTCACCATGATAAGGTTAAGGTCAAGGTTGGATTGAAAAATTATAGTAATGGTTTTTTATTCCGAAAACCAAGAGTTGACAGTTATTTTTTTATTTATTTTATTTTTATTTATTTATTTATTTAAACTTTATTGCACAAAATACAAAAGTAAGAGTACAAATGGCGGACTTAATGCCATAAGGCATTCTCTACCAGTCAACCATAGGGCCAAACAGAAACTAGCAGTTGGTGCAGGATCATAAAAAGCCGTGGCTAAAAACCTAAAACGAGACAAAATTCAATAAGTTTGATATATATATATATTAACGATATACCTATACTCGTACATACACATATATGCAATACAATACACATACATAAATACAAATATATATATAATATAATATATATATATACATATGTACCCCTGTAAAACACCATATAGACAATCAATCCTGAAATTCTTTGGAGAGATGTTTGCGCACCATGCGCTTGAAGGAGAATTTGCTCTGAGCTTTCCTAATGGAGAGAGGGAGATCGTTCCACAAACGAATTGCTTGAATCGCAAAGGAATTGGACATGAAACCAGTACGGTGAGAAGGAAGAGTGAGTTTGAGAATTCGGGAAGAGCGCAGCTCGCAACCAGGCCGAGCAATTAAAAATATGAATTTAGATTTAAGATAGCCCGGGGTTGCTGGATCAAACAAAATTGAGTAAAGAGTGCATAGAATTTTTAATGACCTGCGTTCCCGGATAGGGAGCCAGTTTAGTTGACGACGATAAGCAGATACATGATCATACTTCCGGAGGCCAAAGATGAATCTTATACAGTTGTTGAGCAACCGATCTAGCTTACTCAACAATTCCTGGGTGATATTGGAGTAGCACACATCAGCATAATCAATAATGGGAAGTATCAACGTTTGGACAAGAACAGTTTTGGTGCAGACCGGAAGAAAATGCTTAAACCTATAGAGTGATCTCAAAATGTTGGTGACTTTACGACAGACGTCAGACACCTGGGGACTCCAGGTTAGACTACTATCAATAACCAGACCCAGGTTTTTCACTGTGGCTGCGAAAGAAACAGCAACATCGTCAAAAATGATCGGTGTCAAGCAAGTAAAATCTATGAGAGATAGCTGCCTAGAGCTGCCGAGTATAATTGCTTGACACTTGGTAGGGTTGACAGTTATACCAAAACTTCTGGACCATTCGGAGATGCTGCTAAGGTCGCTATTTACTTGTCCAATCCCATTATCTAAATCACCAAGGCTTACCTGGGTATATATTTGTAGGTCGTCGGCGTAGAGATGGTGAGAGCATTTAATCCTAGAAGTAATTAGGTTAATAAATATGGAAAAAAGAAGAGGAGAGAGTATGCCACCCTGTGGAACCCCAGAAGCAAGTTCGCACCAGTCAGAAAGAGTTCTGCCAGCACGGATCGCCTGCCGACGATCTTGAAGGTAGGAGGAGAACCACTCCGCCGCCTTTGACGAGATGTTTAAATGATTGAGTGTAGCAAGCAGAAGGTCATGGTTGACGGCATTAAAAGCGTTAGAGAAGTCGATCAAAACCAGCACAGTTAATTGAGTAAGCTCCATACCTTGCCTCACGTCTTCAACAACCTTCAATAACGCAGTAGTCGTACTGTGCCCAGGACGAAAACCAGATTGTAATGGGGAGAGTAGCTGGTTAGAGTAGACGTGAGTTGAAAGCTGTCTATGAACAACAGCTTCCAAAACCTTTGATAGAAAAGGGAGTATGGAGATCGGGCGAAAGTCTTTAAGTAAACTGGGATTAGATACTTTAGGTAGAGGAATGACATGGGCATTACGCCACAACGAAGGAAAAACCCCAGAATACACCGAAAAGTTAACAATATGAGTGATAACTGGAAGAATGCATTCCAAGATGCTGATTATCATCAGCCTACTTAAGTTATCATGTACAACTGCGTTAGATTTAATCGACAAGATAATTTTACGGATCTCGTCATCGGTAGCTGGAGTGAGTGAAAATAAGATTTTAGAAAGACAGGGCAGGGCATTAATATAAGCGATACTTTGAGCTTTAGAGGAAGGGTCTAAGTTAGAAGGTGTAGCGAAATGGGAGTTAAGGTCGTTTAATGAAAAAGAAGAAAGTGGGTTATGCTCATTTTTAGGTTTACCAATCCCAAGGCTTTTTAAAAATTTCCAGGTATTAGCTGGAGAAGAGGAGACAATATTATCGTGAATAAATTTACGCTTCGCCGCTCTCACCATCTGATTACACCGGTTTCTGGCAATTTTGTACGAGTCCCAGTTTTCGTCGCAACGATTGCGTTTGAATTTGCAAAATGCTCGATCCCTTCTGGTCATCGCAATACGGACCGCTCGAGTGATCCACGGCGCCGGAGGACGTTTTAATTTGACAGTTCTAATGGGCGCGTGCTTGTCGTACAATT
The DNA here is from genome assembly GCA_947623375.1 of Apotomis capreana. Lineage (NCBI taxonomy): Eukaryota > Metazoa > Arthropoda > Insecta > Lepidoptera > Tortricidae > Apotomis > Apotomis capreana. The sequence continues at coordinate 9,005,982 of OX392519.1, read as the reverse complement.
TTAGAACCGCCGTGTTTAACAAATCTACCGTTATATTGTTCGAAATAAAGATTCTTTACCATTGATTAGTACAAGGTGAATTTTAAGATCTCGTAGTGGCATCATATCCCTCATCATATTATAATATGAGCAATTCTTAATAGCCTAAGATTCAATCACTGTCAAGGTTCAACATTCTAGTGAAATGCTAAAAACGCTTCTTACAAATGGCGAGCGTGCCGTGACATCATCTCCCCAGAAAAGTAAAACAGTTATGGAACAGTTTGCCATTTTGACCGTGAAAAAGTACATGGTTGATATACAATTATTGTTTAGTTGAATTATGAGGAAAATTCTGTTAAAAATTTGCTTTTACACTTAAAAAAATATCTGCACCTACTTACTATGCGTACCTTCGAAGTCACATATTTCAAAACCTATTTGCTTTTTTTTTGCTTTTTTCTTCATTTTAATGACATCGAGTATTTTATAATATAATTTTACTATGTGTTATAATAATTCAACATCACTCTACCGAATACCCTTATATTGTATAAAATCGCAATAGTTTATCACTAATCAAAGTGCAAGCGTCAGTTTACTTCTGTTAATTATTAATTAGGTTTCGGTTTAAAGAATTTATTCTCATAAGAACAAAATTAAATTTTCACTTAAATGAGAACTTACAAGCATTAATTTGGTCTATTTTTGAAACAACGGACAACGTATCTAACCCGTGCTAGTTTTACTTTAATACGTAAAATTAATTAGTTTGTATTGCGAAAATTTCAACACTGACTGTTGTAAATAATTTATCAGAACTGTAAATACTAAATTCTTGCTAATTAACTTTAAAAAAATCATCACATACGAAGATTCGTAACTATTCTGAATATTGCGGTTACATCAAGAGATGAGGTTCGAAGTTCATAAGTTCATAACTGTGCATCGAGCCTGAGAGACTTTAGAGAGCTACAATGGAGCCGATATTTATACTGTGACTCAAAACCGTCTCCACTTCCAAAACCCGTCCATCTTTATAAAACTCCGAACCAACACGCCACCCTAATATTTCACAAGTCTCTCGCCAAAAAAAAATAATGTTAAAATTCTCATGATTGATGACCAATATCCTGAGAAAATGCGTTAACACTTCCCTTGCCTACTTAGTTGTAGTGTAGTTGAGTAAGTTTAGACATTTGTCAACGCAAAGTGACGCGAGGGGGCGAAGTGGCGTGACGGCGAAAACGAATTACCCCGAAAGTGTTAAAACTGAGGGGTTTTATCAATTAGGGGGATTTTCCTATATAAGCTTTTTCTGTAAATAGGTATGCTAATGTTTCACATATATGACGTGTATATTCCCAGGGTAAGAAAATTTAAATACTTAGAGGTCATCAAAATATATAAAAAAGATAGAATTCATGCAAACATTGTATTTTTAATCTCCGAAGAAAGCCGGGAGGTGGTATACTCTTAAGTTCAACATGTGTATCCGATTTATTTGCAATTAAATAAGACGTGCGACTAAAAGTTGTGTAGGTTCGGAACAGTGATTATTTTTAATGCTTTGAGCGGGATTTGACCCGATATTTCATAAAAATATATTTAGCATAAAACATTGCAATGTTTTGCTTCAATATAAACATTTGGTTTACGCTTGGTCAGAAGTTACCACTTTAATAAAGAATCTCACATTCATAAAAGTATTAATACATAGTGTCCTGTATTTAATGGACAGTTTTCCCCCGATAATTCATCCTCTGAACTCCATAATTATTATTTTTACCAGTTGTGATTAAACATGTTAATAATTTTGAGGACAATGAATCTCATTAATTAAGACATATTTATAATAAATAGTCTTGGCTACTATACAATTTAAATATACGCCAGTTAACATCACTTTTAAATAAATATAAATTAAAAAAAATATATATATTCAGTGTACAAAAACTGTTGGTAACTCCTTTTAAGTATTTGATACTTGTAAAATAATATTTAACAACCAACAGACCAAAAAAACCCTTGATATAAGGCTTAGATGGTCATTTTCGTTCGATAAGTCGTAAAACCAAGGTCCCAATCATGAAAAAAAATATTTATAGCCCGATAATCTCATAAACTATGTGACTTTTAATAAAACTAAACAAGATGCCTATTTTCTGTGCCATTCTAAGGTGTCCTATCGGGGGTTAAGGTTGCCCATTAAATACAGGACACCGTGTATAATCTGGTAATTAGGGAGAGTCCGCCTTATCTATGTATGCTTTGTTGGTGTTTCTCAGTATCGGTGTATTTTTAATTCCTAGAACAATAGTTATTGCTAGTTGTACTACACTGCGGTTCGATCATATAAGTTCAATTAGCAGTAACAACTAATCGGAACGGATTCCGGCCGTGGCCGTGGTCGGTGAAGCGGTCTGGAATTCGAGGATTACATACGAATTATTTGAATTAATTTGAAACCACTCGAACTCGCTCCATTGCTGTAGGCGGTGCACCCTGCCTTGTTTTGTCCCAAAACTATAGGTTATAGCATGGTATTAGAAAACAAGGCAAGGCACTTTTTCTGAAATAAGTGACTAAGCATCTGTCACTCACATTCACATTTTATCATAATGATGGATGTCGCGTCTTATTTATCGCGCGATTAAAGGAACCATCATAGGCCCACTGACCAGTTTTTGTTAACTTTAAGGGAACACCATTCTTCTGATTTGCTCAACTGTAAGGCCGGCCACATACAGTCGGAATTCCGGTCCGGTTTTCGAACGGAATGATGTCAGCAAGCGAGACCTCGCCATATGACAGATAGAGACAGACACTTTCTGACGTCATACCGTACGGAAACCGAACGAAAATTCAGAACGTCTGCGGCAGCCCTAACTTCCACTGTTTTCAGGATATTCAACAATTTAATTAAATTTCGCAACAATTATCCAGAGAAATGCTCGGTTCTCAAAGGGTGAACAGAGTGCCCATTTGTGGGTTTATCCCACACAAAGTCTGACTCACTGATTCAAAAGGGCAAGTTAGGTTTTGTTCAGTTCAAATTATTAAAAATAGGAAGCTTTTAACAAACAGTTCTCCAAGGATTAAATACAAATGTGTCGAAGAAATCTACATTTACCCTTTTTTACATTTACCCTTAAAACCTTCAGAAGAAAAACACTTATAGGCAATACAGCACCCATTTTCCTGTTTAAAGGATTTTATATATCACGCCATCGTATCGTAACACGACACTCATAAACACGTCCACAAAATCCTTGAGCTCGTCCTAACCGCGACCACAAGCACTTTGGGACTAAAAAGTCTACATTACTAACTGGAAATCTCCAACAACCATACATCTATCATCATTCCATAAAACTTCTTACAAATCCAACCTTTGAGCCTACGCAATACGAACCACCACCATTAAAGCAACTGAAGAATTAAAGTTGAAAGCCCGACAAAGTTAAAAATTCCTACGTTCAATGGAGAACCGCTCGAATGGTGTAAAATTTATGGCCGGTTCGGTTGCATTTCATGTTTGGGTGGTAGGCAGTTTTACTGAAGGGCTATGGCTCGAAGAGTAGTTACATAAATAAGTAACGTTCGAAATACTCAGCTCTTTTTATACTTCCCGCTCTAGAGTTGGAAAGTATCTACGAGTTGACGCTTAACTCTAAATTGGGTCATGAAACACTTTTGCAATATTCATTTCTGTTAAGTATGATATTGGATGTCTGATGCCGAGAAATTTAGCTTAAGTTGCCTGACAATGAATGATTTGAATTTGTATTTGAATTATGTTATTTCTGTTTAGGAAATGTTAAAGGACCGGATCCTTGGAATTTATGACTTTTAAAAATTGTTCGCGCGCTTAGAGTAAATACGCCTAGAACTAGTTTTCAAACGACTTTGCGAAGGATAAAGCTGGTTTTGGTTATATGTGTGCTGGTCTACGAACCAATCATAGAGATGTTTTTTGATTGTGATAGTGACGGTGTGACAAATGCGTACACAGACAAAACTGAGCCCATGACAGGCCGTGGCTCACTAAAACTGGCTTTTACTTTCAAGCACTAACTAGGTTTCCAGGTGTACCTATTTATTTCAAGTTCACGCGTTGCTCAGATAGTATGGCGTACAAGTGCCAAAAGTTATTGTTTGTTATAAAGCTACACATTCCTAATGAAAATCCTTTTTTACCAGCTTATAAGAACTTACCTTTATACAAGTATTAAATCAATAATCATATTTAAAGATGCGATGCATGGTTGTAGATATCCAACCAAAAAGATAAAAAAGTGTTAGCTTTTTAAATTAAAATTATCGATACAGCTATTACTGAACTCGTTTTCATTCCCTTTCTGTTTATTTTTGTGTCACTGAATTGTTTTATAATATATAGGTATTATATAGTTCATAGGTAATACGAGTACAGTTCATCGTGTAAGATATTTTGTAGGTACTTTTAATATTATAGAAATACTAGCTGTGTCCCGCGGTGTTACCCGCTCATCCCACGGGAACACTAAATTTATTCGGAATGAAAAGTATCCTATGTCCTTTCCCTGGTCTCAAACTATCTCCATACCAAATTTCATCTAAGTCGGTTCAGCAGACACACTTTCGCATTTATAATATTAGTATGGATGGAAATGTTGTATGAAGAGTCGAAGAATGGAATGCATTTTACTTAAAAGTATTTTTTATTGAGGGAGATCAGCCTATACCAAGAAAATACGAACTTTGTAATTTTATTCGTAACGTTGAATTATAGCGTAGTATTATTTAGAGAGTTTTACAGGCTAAGCTAAGCTTTTCACCCTTCTGAGATAACACTTTAAATCCCTTAAGAATTTAAATGAGCTTAAGAAATGTGACAGGAATAACAAAATAATTTAAAAATTAAAATTTTACAAGCTTACCTTTTTTAGGTAAGTAATGAAATTTATAATTAATACAATCTGATTCAGACTTGAGTAGCGACAATGTGTTTGGACAATCGCAAGGCTTATGATAATGCCTGGGACTCACTTCATTCAATGATTCTTCGTGTTTTTTTAGGGCTCCGTACCCAAAGGGTAAAAACGGGACCCTATTACTGAGACTTCGCTGTCCGTCCGTCCGTCCGTCCGTCTGACACTAGGCTGTGGTAGCTAGACAGTTGAAATTTTCACAGATGATGATATTTCTATTGCCGCTATAACAACAAATACTAAAAATAAAATAAAATAAATATTTAAGGGGGGCTCCCATACACAACAAACTTGTTTTATGGTACGGAACCCTTCATGCGCGAGTCGGACTCGCACTTGCCCAATTTTTTAAGATTACAATCGATCCTATTTCAATTAGGAAAAACGTCAATAAGGGATTAAATACATTAATATTGCTCTAAGAGTCAGAAATTACTGTTAAAGTTGGACATTCCTAACGAAACGCTGATTACATCATACATCTTATAGTATGTAAATTTATTATTGTATTTATGTTATAATATTAAAGTAATGCTATATAATAATAATATACATGTATTCACTTGTATTTTAGTACCACTTGAAGTAGTAAGTTCGCCGTTTGTACTGACTTTTGTTTTGTGATCACAATTCGCAACGAGCATTATGATATGAACTCACCAATTAACGCTTTGTTTTGCAAAAATAATGATATTTATTCGTGAAAACGTAACATAAGTCAAGAAGCTTTCAAAACGCTCCTGAGCCTTACCCGAAAGGTGACAATATAATTACGTTTAGAAAAATAGCTAAGTACCTAAATAGTGGTCATGTTTCCCTGCCTTTTCGCTGAATTATATTTCGTCGAATATTCCATTTCGTAGAAAGTATTTTTCGCTGAAACCGTAAACTATTTAGGTGTACGTAAGTAAGTTACTTGAGGCGTAAACGACAGACCAATTTCGTCGAATTTTTACTCTTGAGAAGTGTTTTTTTTTCTTAATACTCAATTCAACAACTATCTACGCAACGTAAACGCAACTATTTAGCGACGTATCGGTCAAATCAAAGATGCACGCGATATACTGCTGGAACATCACACGTCATGTCTTCAAGCCGTGAATGTTTACGTTACACGAAGTTTTTATATCACGACGTCGTAATATGGAAAATAGTTTTATCCCTTACCTATATGTAAGCTAATATCGCGATAGACCCGTTATAATTTGTGTTAATTATGTGTACAAACCGCGAAAGTTTAAGCTTATAGTATGTTGACGCTGGTTGTTAATAAAAACCCGTGAGACATAAGGCTTAAAAACTATATTAAATAAGTTCTGGATTCCTTTTATTATGTTCCCTTTTTTACTTACTTGCTCAAAGGTTAACTGGAAGAAAGATACCTGGAACGGAGAAGTTCGCCTTTGATCATGCTAAGTGTTTATAAGATTTTATATGTTTATGTAGGTACAATATATACAGATATATTACTGTCTACATATAATACATAACATAGTTTAGTAATAAATACATAGATAAATAAATATACAAAATAATATAAATGTCGCAAAATTACTTACCTGTAGCGCCATCTGTTGATACCTGTGAACTAGTTTTACAATAAAGCTACGTAATGTGAAGGAACGGGTTTGCATGTGTGTGTGCCGTTTGACCTCTAGTCGGCATTGCATTAACCTAGCGCATACACGCACACTGTTCGCTCATGTTTTGGCAAATTTTGGATTCAAATCTCTGTGTTCTTATTTCCCGCACCACGTACCTTCGACAAAGTGGTCTTCGAGCCGAATCACGGGAACAAAACCTGTAAGCAGGCCTGGCTGTACGATGCCGAACGGCAACACTCCGTCGCGCAGTACAATTCAAACGCGGCGCATGAAAGTGGAAGCAGCAGCCAGACAAATGGAGAATAACGGAGATTCACTACCTAAGGAAGCTAGGTCGTTGCCACCCGGAGCAGTAGATAGTGTAAAAAAGGATTCAGTGAAGTCACGTACGCGTAGCAACAAATCGACAACTTCATCGGTTTATATGTCACGAAAAATGCAGCTGGAAATGGAGGCTGCCGAATGTAAGGCCAGGATTGAGAAGGAGTTAATAGATAAAAAATTAGCTTTGGGAATTGCAGCTCTCGAAGTGCAATCAAATAGAAGTGATAGATCTCGCCGATCCGGCACCTCCGGTAAGCAAAAAGTGGAGGATTGGCTTGACCGAAGCGACCGCGAGATGAAAAGAAACGGTGATTTAGAAAAAGAAACAACCGGCCATATTGACTACAAATTATCGGCCGACCGCGACGCCGAGCAACCGAACGAACCGGCTGGCCGCGGCGACGGCGGCCCCCCGGTTCCCCTGGACTCGCGGCCCACACGTGACCCCACGGATATCGAAAAATTGGCTAACGCACTTCAAAACGCCATCAACGCATCGGCTTCGAAAGCCCATAGCCCCGAACTGCTCACCAGGCTGGTAACATCCAAAGACCTGCCATTGTACTTCGGAGACCCTATGGAGTGGATCCAATTCAAAGATGCCTACGTGGAGACAACAGCCCGGTGCAACTTTACCGACTCGGAAAATATAGATCGTTTGCGTAAATGTTTACGCGGTGACGCTAAAGAGGCGGTTGTGTCAATGCTCAGCGGTAAAACCGACCCTAATGTCATAGTTCAGACTCTTGAACTACGTTTTGGACACCCTGAAGTGATTATTAATAAGATAGTGACACAAATCAAGAAGCTTCAGCCACTATCTCAAGCTTACCACAACGAGATTATTATTTTTGCTACAAAGATAAAAAACTTCGCAGTAACCGCTCGTTCTATAAATCAAACTGATTATTTACGAAGTCCAGAGCTTATAAATACTGTGTTAGCTAAGTTCCCAAGCAGCCTGATTAATCGCTGGACGGACTACCTTTACGAACATTTAAATGTACGCGAGAAGTCCAAGTTCGAACACTTATCGGATTTCCTCGTGCGCGAAGCAAACAAAGCCGCTACGGCAGGTGTATCGCACATTTATAATCAAGTTGATAAAACTAAGAAGCAGCACGAAGAGAGACGAGGCCCGCAATACCCCATCCTATTAACAAGTGAGGCCGACAAGTGTAACTTCTGCCATACGTCATGTCACAGCCTGCCAGACTGCCCCCGGTTCAAGCGCGCGATGAGGCGCGATCGCTGGCGTTATGTACGATTTCACAAACTATGTTACAAGTGCTTAATATCGCGACACGACAAGCAAACGTGCCCAGCTGCTGCATGTAACGTGGACAACTGCGGCCTGGATCATCATAGATTACTACACTGGATGCCTAAAAAAGACAATAGTTACAGTGAAAATTGTGCCAACGTAATAGATAGCGACATTAGTTCGCAATTAACTGTAAACCCTATTGAGAGCTTGGACTCGAGCGCGAACGTCGGTGAGCCAACGGATACGAGTGATTACGTCAATAACACTAACTTTAGCAACAATAAGGTGTTATTAAAGGTGGTATCAGTGATTGTACACGGACCAAGTGGCAGCAGGCAAGTTTGTTGCCTGTTAGACGACGCGGCAACCGTCTCCCTCTTATCAGCTGATGTCGCGGACGCAGTAGGTCTTCACGGTAGCAGCGAGACCTTGCATGTCCGAGGCGCTTGGAACAATACGGAGCTGCGATGCAAGAGCGAAATTGTGAACTTTACGGTAACTAACACCACAGGTGAGTCATTCAACCTGCGAGCGCGTAAAATGAGTGATCTAAATTTACCTGTGCAAAAACTATCCAGTGTTAATTTTAACAATTACGAATACTTAAAAGACTATAAACGATATGTATTGCACGACGATGTTAAACCTCAATTGTTAATCGGTCAGGATCATTATCATTTACTGGTGCCCCTTGTAACAATCCCGGGAAGTCATAATAAGCCTTATGTCACACGGACTCCGCTCGGTTGGTGTATAAATGGGGTATGTGGCGCGTCCGGCGGCCCGCATCAAAATGACGCAGCACTTTTGTCAGTGCAAGCGCAGCCTCTTGTCCCGGCGCCCGCGCGCCCCGTCCCTCCGACCACCCCCGCTGCCTCAGCTGCCTCATCGCCTTATCAGTTATTGGCACGCGATACAATAGATTGTATGCATTATTCACATAGCAATGTATATGATAGTTATTGCGATCTTGAAACTGTTGCGTTCATCTATAACACTGATAATTATGTATCACAAACTGAAAGTGAAGCAATAAGTAATTTAACTATGATGGTTCGTCATTCTTTTGCGTTAGAAGCGATCGGCGTTACTACGAAACCACGACAAAATAAAGACGAACTTCGGGCGATATCAATTCTCGAAAACACGGCTAAATTAGTTAATGGACAGTGGGAAATCGGCCTGCCATGGAAATCGGATTCTACTTTACCTGATTCGTATCCTAACGCATTTAACAGGTTACTTTCTCTTGAACGAAAGTTTAAAAAAGATAACAATTATTTTTTGCGCTACTGCGAGAGAATAAACCATTTGTTTACCAATGGCTACGCACGCGAAGTTATGTCCGATGAACCTGCTGAACGCGTTTGGAATTTACCACATTTCGGCATAGACAACCCTCATAAAAGAAAACTAAGAGTAGTTTTCGATTCTTCAGCGATTTCTGGAGGCCACTCCTTAAACGATTACTTGCTCCAGGGTCCTGACTTACTTCAGTCATTGCTAGGAATTATGTTTCGATTTCGGGAAGGCCCCGTTGCCGTGGTTGGTGACCTTAAGGATATGTTTCTTCGAATAAAAGTTAGAAAAGAAGATCAGAACGCCCTGAGATTCCTATGGCGCGAGGATCCCGCTAAGCCCGTGAAGACATTCGCAATGTCAGCATTACTATTCGGCGCCAATTGTAGCCCTTTTGTGGCCCAATTTGTTAAAAATAAAAACGCGCAGCGTTTCGAGAAGGAGAAGCCTGAAGCTGTTAATGCCATAATTAAGTCTCACTATATGGACGACTATCTGGACAGCCATGATAACGAACAAAGGGCTGCGCTGATTGTCAACGACATTTTGAAAATTCATAATGATGGCGGCTTCGAGATGAGGAATTTAATGTGTAATAAACCTGAAGTCCTAAGGGATATGCCGAAAGAGACCTTAAGCTCGAGCGCTATAAGGTTCAAAGTTGGGTGTGAAGACCTCTTCGAACGAACGTTAGGTTTATTGTGGAGTCCAGTTTCCGATACGTTCGGATTTGATCTATCGCTGCGGCGCATTCCTGAAGAAATATTGACATGTAAACAAAGACCTACTAAGCGCGAGGTGCTACGCATTGTTATGTCTATTTTTGACGTTTACGGGCTACTCGCGCCATTCACCATTAAGGGAAAGATAATTATCCAAAATACGTGGAAATTAAATGTCGGATGGAATGATAAGCTGCCTGACCAATTATACGCTGTTTTTCGCGACTGGATAACACAACTACAGACAATTAAGGACTTAAAAATACCTAGATGGTATTTTCGTAGTCTAATTCATACCAAAGCACTACAATTACACATTTTTTGCGACGCTTCGCCTAGTGCCTACTCGTGTGTTGCATATTGGCGCGTAGTGGAGGACGAAAATGAAAACGACGTGCAAGTTGCCTTTATTGCAAGCAAGAGCCGCGTTTCACCTGTAAAACCAGCTGTTTCTGTACCCCGAATGGAGCTCCAAGCCGCGGTGCTCGGATGCCGCTTGGCCACAGTTATAGAAAACGAGCACAGAATAAAGCCGATGGCGCGCTTCTTCTGGACAGATTCAACGACAGTTTTACATTGGATAAAAAATGAGAACAGAAACTATAAGGTGTTTATTGCAAATAGACTTGGAGAGATTGATTCATTGAGCAAAATTACTGAGTGGCACTACATTGCCACGGATATAAATATAGCGGATGCTGCTACAAAAACGAACTCTTATAAATTAGAGGCTAACAGTGAATGGTTTCGTGGTCCCGCTTTCTTGCACTTGCCCTCCGACAAATGGCCAGCTGCATCTGAAAAAGAAAATATTGTGGATGAGAATATACTAGAACGAGTACTTACTACATACGATAATACCTACCATGACGAGCTACCAGTTCCGGATCCTCACAGATTCTCGTCCTGGCGACGTCTACTAGGAGCTACGTCAGCCGTTCTGAAATTTGTAAACAAATGTAAGAAGTTACCTGGGACGGCTCCGTACGAAATCGTCAAACAAGCCGAGCACCTAGTAATACGACAAGCTCAGCGAGATTCGTTCGGAAAAGAATTAGCTGCAATTGAGAGAGGAAAAAATATAGATCGAAGCAGTAAGCTAATTAAACTATCACCGTTCCTAGACATACATAACGTGCTGCGCGCTGGCGGGCGCATTAATGCAGTAGCTGGAGTTTCATCTGACACGAAACAGCCTATCATTTTAGACGGACGCCATCAAGTATCAAGATTGATTGCGAGGCATTATCATGTTCAAGCAGCCCATGGCAACCAAGAGACCGTTGTAAATGAGTTGAAGCAGAAATATTGGTTGATAAGACTACGTCCTACAGTTAAATACGTATCCAACAAATGTATGCTCTGTAGGCTTCGACGAGCCAAGCCACAAATTCCTAGAATGGGTGATTTACCTGCAGCTCGAATGGCACATCACCAGCGGGCGTTCTCACATTGTGGAGTGGATCTTTTTGGACCCATGGAGGTCACCGTAGGAAGACGCAGAGAGAAGAGGTATGGGGTCTTGTTTACCTGCCTGACAGTGAGGGCCGTCCACATTGAAATTGTCAATTCGCTTACGTCAGACTCCTTGATATTGGCACTCCGTCGAATGGCTGCCAGAAGGGGTTGGCCGTATTGTTTATACAGTGACAATGGGACCAACCTGCGAGGCGCGGATGTCGAACTAAAGCGAGCGGCACAGGACATCGATGAAGAGGCATTGAAGAGAGTTGGAGCCACAAATGAAATTAATTGGACATTCATACCTCCCGCGAGTCCCCATTGGGCGGGAGCTTGGGAACGATTGATAGGCTCCGCAAAAAGAACTCTCAAGGTCATACTCAAAGAACGCGCGCCACGTGATGAAGCGCTAGCAACCCTGATGGCCGAAGTCGAGGCAATCATAAATAGCCGGCCGCTAACTCACGTGTCAGTCGAGCCTGGCAGCAACGAAGCTATCACCCCAAATCATTTTCTGATCCTCTCGTCTTCTTCACTACCAGTACCTGGGGCATTCGATGACTCCGAGTTTTATCTGCGCAAACAGTGGCGTATAGCACAGCGTTTAGCGGACATGTTTTGGAGACGATGGGTGAAAGAAGTGTTACCCGAAATGATACCTCGCACCAAGTGGAATCAGGATCCGAGACCTTTAAAAGTAGGAGACTTGGTTTTGGTGGTTGACCCCGACGGACCCAGAAACGTATGGCCACGAGGTATTATATTGGAAGTATTTCCTGGTAAGGATGGTAGGGTCAGGGTAGTCACGGTTAAAACAAAGTCTGGAACGCTCAAGCGCCCTGCTGCTCGCATTGCGCTCATACCTATCGCAGATGAGTGCAGCTCAGGCAGCACTAGGCGGGAGGATGTTGACGCTGGTTGTTAATAAAAACCCGTGAGACATAAGGCTTAAAAACTATATTAAATAAGTTCTGGATTCCTTTTATTATGTTCCCTTTTTTACTTACTTGCTCAAAGGTTAACTGGAAGAAAGATACCTGGAACGGAGAAGTTCGCCTTTGATCATGCTAAGTGTTTATAAGATTTTATATGTTTATGTAGGTACAATATATACAGATATATTACTGTCTACATATAATACATAACATAGTTTAGTAATAAATACATAGATAAATAAATATACAAAATAATATAAATGTCGCAAAATTACTTACCTGTAGCGCCATCTGTTGATACCTGTGAACTAGTTTTACAATAAAGCTACGTAATGTGAAGGAACGGGTTTGCATGTGTGTGTGCCGTTTGACCTCTAGTCGGCATTGCATTAACCTAGCGCATACACGCACACTGTTCGCTCATGTTTTGGCAAATTTTGGATTCAAATCTCTGTGTTCTTATTTCCCGCACCACGTACCTTCGACATAGTAGTTGCGGTTATCACGTATTAAATAAACAATAAAGAATAGGGGCGTCTGAAAAGTTCTAAGCCTAAGATAGAAAAAAACAATTTACACAAATGAACTCGTGTTTATTTTTTAATATAGTCTCCTCCTAAATCCATGCATTTTTTACATTTTTTATACAGTGCTTTTAGGCCATTAAAAAAATAATCTTCATTTTGCCCTTCAAAATGCTCCTGTACAGCCGCCTTCATCTCTTCGTCACTTCTAAATCGCTTTCCCCTCAACTCTTTCTTCAAATTATTGAATAGAAAATAATCGCTTGGGGCTAGATCTGGGCTGTAGGGTGGGTGGTCAATTTCGTCAAAACCAACTTCCTTCAGAGCACGCCTCGCAACATTAGCGGTGTGAACGGGTGCGTTGTCTTGCAAAAACAAAATGCCTTTCCTTAGTTTACCCCGCCTTTTCTCAACTATGGCTTGTCGCACCTGTCTTATTAGATTTGCATAATAAGTTCCGTTTATCGTAGAGCCTTTTTCTAAATAATCGATTAAAAGAATGCCATCACAATCCCAAAATACCGTAGCCATTAACTTAGAGGCCGACTTTTGCACTTTAAATTTCTTCGGCGGCCTTTCACCCTTTTCAATCCACTGCATCGACTCAGACTTACACTCCGGATCATACTGTCTGATCCATGTTTCATCAACAGTTACTATTCGGGAACAAACTTCATCTAAATCATCTTCGCACAATTCTAAAAACGCCCGAGAAGTTTCCACACGACGTACTTTATCGAAGGCCGTTAGCATTTTCGGTACCCAACGAGCACTGACTTTACTCATGTACAAATGTTCATGTAAAATTTCTCCGACTCTTTCTTTACTAATACCTAAGACCTCAGCTATTTGCCAAACCTTAATTCTTCTATCTTCTAATACCAGCTTTTTGACTTTTGCTACGTTTTCTTCGGTCACTACCGATATTGGCCGCCCTGAGCGGGGGTCGTCTTCGATCGATTCCCGTCCAAGTTTAAATAAGCGACTCCACTTTTTGACTGTGGCATAAGAAGGCCCAGAATCACCGTAAATAATAGCCATTTCCTCAAAAATACACTGCGGTGATTTGTCAGTTTTTGTAAGGAATTTAATTACAGCACGGTGCTCAATTTTCGTAATATTCGTTGGTAATTCACACATGATGTACTTTTCCGTTGAATATCTCGAAACAGAATAATAAAAACGTGACATGCTATTTTTTAATAATTTGTTTTTAAATGGCCTTTCTAGTGGCCAGTATCATAAACGCATATATAACCTCGAAATACCTTAGGCTTAGAACTTTTCAGACGCCCTCGTACGCTCGTCAAAACGTGATAATCGTGGTTTGCCATTTGTTTATCGCGTGATAAACAGGGCCATCGTAGGCCCGATGGCGTAACTTAACATTCAAACAACTTCTTAATTTTGGACTTGGTCGATTTGTATAAAATAATCCGGACGTTAATTTATAGGAAAAACGACTACAAAATGTTCACTTTTCTAATTTAATTATTCTAAAGTCAGATATGCAATAATATTTACGTTTTTTATTTTGTTTACTGCTCGACGTTATACTTTTCTTTCTAGTTATTGTGCAATTTCGTTGTAAAACCATAAATGAGTATAATTTACCTTGCCTTCTTTCTTAAGATCTAGAAGAATGAAAGAAGATTTTTATTTGTGTTTTAGAGCAACAAAAGCCTTATGAAACCTGGTATATTGTTATCCACAAGAATAAATTAAGGTATTGTAAGCTTTGTAAATCCGTACCGATTTCCTCCTACGATAATTATAAAATGGGGTGACTTAAAAAACGGGTGACATAGAAAATTTGTTTCGTAACCTGCAGAAAAATGTTTATGGAGGGGCCTCTACGCATTAGCTTTTGCTCCACGTACGCGAGTTCCGGGACGGGTGTCTGGCAGATGCAACATAAAAAAAATGAGAATTTTCTGTACCAATTATTTATGGAAATATTCTACATAGGCCAGGTCAATTTTAACTGTATTGAATACATTTTTTTTTAAATACCTACTAATTGCAGAGACACAATATCTGGAATCATTTCGTTTCAACGTTCAGATGCATTAATTTAACCTCGCATCTCGCAATTCTCGCATGTCCTATCTGACATTTTCTATTTTTCTGATTCATCACAATAAATATTGCCAGCTCAGTACTTGAGATACCATGAAATCTAAATAATAGGCATGTTGACAATTTTTTTTTGAGGATGTCAATCGATTCTATTTTTTATTGTGATCAAATGTCTATATGGGACTGACTACATTCTTACATCAAATGTCTAGGTATATACAACTGCTCTAAAAGTCAAAAATGACCGTCAAAGTTCAACATTCCTACGTAGCGCTAAAAACGCTCCATACAAAACGCGTCAGGCTAGTGACGTCACAGGCCGGTATAGGTACCAATAATTGTATGGAAAAATTAAGAAATTTGTCATTTTCACCGTGAAAAAGTGCGTTTAAGTTCATAGTTGTCATACAATTATTGTTTTGTAATATTATGAGGATTCTGAAAACATTTTCAAAATTTACTTTGGATTAAAAAAAAATATCATAGCGTACCTTTGAAGTCACATATTTCCAAAAAAGATATATGTTTCTGTTTATTTTTCTTTGTTTCGTGAAATATTTATATTTATATATATATTTATAAATTATTCGCTAATTTTATTCATATAACTACAGTACGCTGTAGAATTCAACATCAGTCAAATAGCCTATTGTGCAATGGTTTAACAGTTCTGTAAATTATCAAGTGTATGGCAACGCAGTTGATGCAACCTCATTTCATTATTTTTTTTGTACCCGAGCTGTTATCTGCTTAACAAAGTAACCCCGTGTTTTGTTACTCACCCCAGCTTTGCGGTAAGTTGTACGAAGGTACCTCAGATTAAATAATTTCGCGTTTCACAAAGAAGTTTTTGTACACGAAAGCGCTTAACCGACAAGACCGTCCTATTAAGATATCCCTTTTTGTTTTAAAAGGCCAGAAAGAACCTTCTTTGTGACTTTGCTCGCGCAAGCATTGTCTTGTTCTGTGGTAGCTTTATCATTAATTACTTCGTCTATTGTGTTGGATAATAACACAATATTTTGAGACATTATCCGCTTTTACAACATTCATTTTGATCTTTAAGCTGGATGAACATTTGAATGGAATATAATTAAGCATCGGTATGAACATGCAATGTTCTTTAATAAATTACAATTCATCATCATTATCCTAGCCAGCTCCCATTTCGTTTGGGGTTGGTTGTCTTGATCATTTTGAGCCACTCTTATCTATTTTGTGCTACACCTGAGCTAACGCCGGTGACCATTCCACGTACACCGCGCAATCCGTTCGCGCGCACCGCCGCCCGCGCCGCTCTAATCGCCGACATGGTATAAGAATACCATGGTATTGTTAATAAATAATAGACTATTCTTTATTTTTATTTTGTGGCTCTGCTATAACACTAGTAGCTCTGTCTCTGTGACATGTAGACCTCGCGAGATTGTTTTGAAATGACAGTTACCTATTTGTATAATATATATCTCCACCATAGAAAAACTGACTCAACCTAAAATTGCAAACGTTCAGTTCATCAAGCATCACAGCATCACCAAAAACACGGGACAGTCTCCTGTGTTAAAGAAACGTGGCCATCCACGAATATCCAGCAAAGCAGAAAACAGGATTCTGCGGAAAATTATAAAGAAAACCGGTCAAGTGCGAGTCTGACTCGCGCACCGAGGGTTCCGTACAAACACTTTCCATCCTTAAGTGGTTAAGTTAAGTTTGCACCTGGTATGTATGGCGCTCCATACAAATGAGGTGCAAAGTTAACGCAACCAATCCCGTTTGTTGTATGGGAGCCCCCCTTACATATATATTTATTTTATTTTATTTTTAGTATTTGTTACTATAGCGGCAATAGAAATAGGTACATCATCTGTGAAAATTTCAACTGTCTAGCTATCACCGTTCTTGAGATACAGCCCGGTGACAGACGAACGGACGGACGGACAGCGAAGTCTCAGTAATAGGGTCCCGTTTTTACCCTTTGGGTACGGAACCCTAAAAGTCATCGTGCAAGAGCGGGAGAACTTACAGTACATGGCGTGACACGATTAAAAAGAAGAAACAAAATTTCATGATAATTTGTTGAAAACAGGGACACGACCACCCTTTCATTGGCCTTTCAATGGGCTTCCCTTTGTAATGTATAACCCAGTAAAAGATTTACCGATTCATACTGATAACCCTTACATTTGACTATCCCTTATTAAGAGGGGAACCTAAGAATAAGGCTAACCCTTTCCAATTGCTAAGCGGTATTCTCTTTATTTTGCTATCCACTTTAAAGGGATACCCTTATGTTATAGCGCTTAAAATAAAACTTTCCTTTTCATCATGTCATACTTTAGGCTTAGGAGAAGGAGACAAGACTAGTTATCTTGAAAAATGTGGCTTATAGGCGAGAACTGACGGAAATCCGAACATCCCAACATATGGTCGGATGACCTCGTGAGGGTAGCGGGGAATCGATAGATGCGGTCTGCACGATCACACTTTGTGGCGAGTCATGGGGGAGGCCTATGTTCAGCAGTGGACGTCTGTCGCTGATAGATAGATAGAAACAAAGACGTTTCACTCGCTCGGTCAATAACAATACGCAATATATGAAAAGTTCGATGGTTCCCAACAATCGTCAAATTACAGCGACAATTTCGCGATATCAATTTACTCCGTACGCCAGTTGGCTTCAAATGGAAAGTCATTGAGTTTTTCGGTTCATTTGATCATAATGCGAATAATATGAAGTTCATACATGTGTATATAAAGATCTGCTTATATTGGAACAATGGAATACATAAATATGAGTTGATGTTCATATAGTACGTATACGTGTCTGTTTTTAATATCGATCAATTTTATTTATTCCGTAGTAGATTGTTCTTGGTTCATGTTTGCCTTACACACTTTAAGAGAGGTCGCACACGGCGACTTCCAGCATCGATTAATTAACTCGAAACTTTTGTAAAAAAAAAACATTTCACGTACCTTTGAAGTCACATATTTAAAAAAAAACTGTTCGATGACAGTTAATTTTATTCATATAACTAACTACGCTTATTATGTATGCTTTAAAATTTAACACCAGTCGTCATCTCATGCGTCGATGGTGTAGCGACTTCACGAAACGCGCAACTGAATCACTACAAAAAGTCGCCATGTGTGACCGCCCTTAGACGAAAAACGATAGTGTTTTTTTACCCGATTGTATCCATAGTTTCACCGCAAGAATGGACAAATCGCCTTGTGACAACCAAAACTCACTAAAATTTCTGTCACTACTCTTCAAAACCTCGTATCTAGTTTTTAGGTTGACACTGAGATACGAGCTTTGTTTTAAATGGTTATTTGTTACTTAGTGAGTTCTGGCTGTCAACAGACGAATATGCCATTGGACGTTGAATTTAGCCACAAACAGCAGAGTGAAATGCGCCGTTGTTGTGCAGAAAGCTGTTCAAAATTTGAATGCACAGCAGACTGATTTCAGTGCCAGATGCTGTGAATAACTAATCAGATTACTGTATCGAGTTAGTACAACTGTGGTACAATGGTCATCATTTTCTTACATTTTCTAGACAGTAAAGTAATCCTTACTAATATTAATAATGCGAAAGTCTGTCTGCCTGTCTGTTGCCTCATCACTCTTAAACCGCTGAACCGATTAATGTAATTATTTTTCATTAGTCATGTTTGAGTCCCGGATAGCACAAAGGATAGTTTTGCCACTGGGGTGTAATTTAATCTTCTTTTTCAAATGCGGTTACCTACGGGTTTTCATCAATTTCTAGGGCTAGTAGGATGATGCTAGTAAAAATAATTCTCAAAGTAAAATAAAACCATAGGTAGGTAAATATTTTTAAGCAAAAACTATATATGTTTAACTAGCTTTAGCAGCAAAAATACGAGTATGCGTAGAAGGTATTCACCGGAAAACTACAAAAGCATCACCCACCACACCGATACAATTTGTAATAATCGTAACGCAATCAAAAATCGCTATCGAAAATATTCACTGCAAAAATTTACAAAGGAAGATTGTTAGCCGATGAGACTGGAGAGGCATTCTCTCCATTTTCAACGAATAAATTGCCACGTACAAAAGAAATGGATAAGCACGAATCTCTTTGTAACGAGGGTTCCATCGAGTGAATGGTACTGGAAATATTTTCCAGTCTCGTTTGATTGTGGGAATTGCGTTTCGATATGTTTTTTCTTTGAGTTGTTTTTGACGTGACAACGTCTAATAAATTGATGAATGCCGGCCGCGAGGGAAGAGGGAAGAGGGAAGAGGGAAGAGGGAAGAGGGAAGAGGGAAGAGGGAAGAGGGAAGAGGGAAGAGGGAAGAGGGAAGAGGGAAGAGGGAAGAGGGAAGAGGGAAGAGGGAAGAGGGAAGAGGGAAGAGGGAAGAGGGAAGAGGGAAGAGGGAAGAGGGAAGAGGGAAGAGGGAAGAGGGAAGAGGGAAGAGGGAAGAGGGAAGAGGGAAGAGGGAAGAGGGAAGAGGGAAGAGGGAAGAGGGAAGAGGGAAGAGGGAAGAGGGAAGAGGGAAGAGGGAAGAGGGAAGAGGGAAGAGGGAAGAGGGAAGAGGGAAGAGGGAAGAGGGAAGAGGGAAGAGGGAAGAGGGAAGAGGGAAGAGGGAAGAGGGAAGAGGGAAGAGGGAAGAGGGAAGAGGGAAGAGGGAAGAGGGAAGAGGGAAGAGGGAAGAGGGAAGAGGGAAGAGGGAAGAGGGAAGAGGGAAGAGGGAAGAGGGAAGAGGGAAGAGGGAAGAGGGAAGAGGGAAGAGGGAAGAGGGAAGAGGGAAGAGGGAAGAGGGAAGAGGGAAGAGGGAAGAGGGAAGAGGGAAGAGGGAAGAGGGAAGAGGGAAGAGGGAAGAGGGAAGAGGGAAGAGGGAAGAGGGAAGAGGGAAGAGGGAAGAGGGAAGAGGGAAGAGGGAAGAGGGAAGAGGGAAGAGGGAAGAGGGAAGAGCGATTCATATCAATAAATATTCTACCGAGAATAAGACGTTGTCACGTAAAATCTTCCTTCGCCCGTATTAAGGCGTAAAACCGACTTTACAGGCAACCATTTTTTTAGTTTTGCGCGCTATTATTTTGTTTTCGTTGAGTTGTTCGTTTTATTTTGTCTGATGGATCCGCATATAAGACAGCAGTAGGAATGATGATATTTAATAACGAATTTAAATTTTAATCAACTGTTTTGGTACAAAACTAATTATAGAGTTAACACTGAAGAGGCGGCAAATCGGCGATTAACTATATTCGGATTTATTTTTACTGTGTTGCGGACAGCAGTATGTCTAGCATAACTCTGACACATATTATCTGCCACTTTCCTTTCAATACAGAGCGAGCAGGATATGTGACGCTGAGTCACGTGACAAGCGAAGTCTGGTGTGGGCAATTATACTTTGAAACATAATCTTATGAGTTTAGAAATAATTTACTCTTGTTTCATCGACAAACGTTTCACCGAATGTTTTTCCTTAAAAGAAGGAGACAGTAGTAATTATATATTTTTACTAGCTTTTGCCCGCGACTACGTACGCGTGGAACTTGATAAAAGGGATTATTAAAAGCGCCTCAGCAAATGTGAGAGCCATTGTGCTTTTGCTCTAATAATTGCATTTCCTACAGGGTCACTGCACCCCAGCAGAAATGTTCACTCACTATTTAATCTTTTTAGGTATAATTTCCAGGATGAAAACTATCCGATGTCCTTCCTCGGATCTTAAACTATCTCTATGCCAAATTTCATTAAAATTGATTCAGCTGTTTAACCGTGAAGAGGTAACAGACAGACAGACACACTTTCGCATTTATAATATTAGTATGGATATGGATTGTGCATCACATGAAAACGAATGAGGCAAAGAAATTATTGAACAAGAAATAGGGTAACAACAGGCGATGCTTATTAAATTAGAAGTTAACTATCACGAAACGTACCCTAGAACATAATACAACGGGTAGACGGCAGCTGAGCTGCAAATCCAGCTCAATTTACATTTGAATTACAGAACTATTCTGATACCTGACTGCATACCTTCCACTTACAAATTGAACGAATATTTTTTTAAATCCCTTTTTCTTGCGCTGTGAAATTTCAGACCGGAAAGAAATGTTTGATGCTTCTATTGGTTCTGTTATTACTCATGTTGCGACAGATTATCTGGAGAATGTATAATATTGGGGTAATGGGCATTGGCGTATCTAACATTATTTTTCAGGGGGGGCATGGCCTATGAGATGAAGCCATGAATTTCTATCGGTAACCCAAAATCCAGGGGTGGCCACTAGACCATACTGGGGTAGGCACGGCCCACCCGGCCACCCCCCTATATACGCCAATGATAATGGGTGAATGGGGAATGTCAAAATTCTACGGCATGCTGTAGTTATTGTGAGGCGCAGTGAACTGTATCTTGATTTACTTGAATGAATTTAAATTAAACTGGAAAGGGGATACTTCAGTAGTATAGGGAAGTCCCAATAATAACACTGTGACGTAAGTTTCACATAATGCTGCTGTGAAGTGTTGTTTGGTCGGAGGCCGCAAGTAGAATGAATTAAGTTAATCGAGCGGCCATATTTGTAATGATCGCTTGATTACGCTTGTTTAGGGCCGATAGGTAAGAAGGCGTGGCTAAATTCTTACGTGTCATTTGGTGAGGTGTGTAAATGTAATCTGAACAACATTATCCCTTTATTAAGTATATAATATACATTGGTTGAATATATAGGTATGTTGATTGACAAGTTTTTATATAAGATTCTTATTGGATAATCTAATGTTTACAATATCATCAACCTACTTTTTGAAGCTTTCAATTTATTATAAGTATTATATATTTATTAAGGTGGTTTTACATAGTAATTAACCAAAGCTTCATGTCTTATCCTATACACAATAAAGAGAGCAATTATAACTTATATATTAAGTAAAACTAAAAGAAAAGAAATACGACTTTGTATATAATGATTTCTTATTATCTAAGCTGATTACTTAATACTATGTGATTGAGCTAACTTATAATTATTACATAAAAATCCTAACCTACATGCGACATTGTACATATCTATTATCATTAAATCAAGAAAAGAATCAAAAAGATTAAAGAGACAGATACAGATACAGATACTTTATTGGTAAAATCTGGTATTATACAAGTCATGTTATTAATTTATTATTATAAATTAGAATTATTCACATAGTATAATTAAAAGAGAGACTGAAATGTGACTTTAAAGGGACGATGACATCACGACTCGGAAGCCACTTGGATGGAGTGTCTCAGCTCTCCGTAGGAATGTTGATCTTTAACAGTAATTTCTGACTCTCAGAATGCTCTAAAAGTATTTAGCACCATTTATACCCTATCTCTGGAGTCAGTCTCCTCATGTCTGAGGATCGTGGTCAGCTTGCATCTTGCGCGGATGATCTGCCTCCACCGGTTTCTGTCCAGCGCGTCTCTTACAACCGAGACCCATTTATACACCTAATGCTAACTGAAATTCTGGGCAATCTAGTCAGGACCACCAAGCCGATAAAGGGAAAAAGAATACTCGGGTTTTTTGCCAGTATTCCCTTATAAATTGAGAGAACTGTTGTGAGAAAGTTCATGTAAAACTGAGAGTATCTCATAACTTAATTATACTGAAAATACAGTTTTTTAAATCAAAAACTTCTCTTTAAAAGCTTATCTGTAATGAAATGGTGCTCGAAAGGAGCATACTCAATAGTATGCAAAAATTGAAAATTTCCAATTTGAAGTGCAAATGCTCGAAGTGAAAATTTCCAATTTCATCAAGAGAGTGAGGTAGTGAAGAGTTAAGTACAATCAGGGGTAAAAGATTACTCGATTGATTGGAATAACAACGTGAAGAGCTGGCAGCACCTCTTATGTTAAACTATGGTTATTGATAGAGCAGAGCGAGCGAAGCGGGTCTGTTTCTGTTTGGCCATGATTTCGGATGTTAGGATATTTATTTGGATGTAGTGAGTGGGTTTTTGTGAATTAAATTCGTTAATTAAATATATTTTTTGTGGCTACGTCAGCCACCTAAGAGCTCATGAGCGACGCTCTCGTTAGCCAACGTTCAGTCGCTGTGGCCGAGATCGGCCGGATGCAATGATAATGATGATGATAATTTGTTCACAAAGACGCTGCCTGATTAGTTAATTTTACTCCGTTTTTTGCGGGGAGAGAGAGTGGTGCCAATTTGAGTCGATTATTAAGGCGTTATTAAATAAATATCGAACAGCCTCACACGAATCAATGTAGTCCCACAGTAAAGCTCTAGTATGCTTGTGTTATGGACACTAGACGACGATGAACATATTTATATAGATGAATACATACGAATGAAATTAAAAGTCATACAGAAAAAGTAGAATAATTAATAAACCGAAACATTGGAAACTGATATTACGGATAGAGTGATTAAAAATACCTAAGTAAGTAATGCCTAATTGTAAAATATCGAAACGAAAATTAGATGTTTGTAGTGCACACAAATATTTGCCCTTGCCGGGATTCGAACCCAGGACCGTCGGCTCAGTAGGCAGTTGCATAACCACTTCGCCAACCGCGTCGTCGTTATTGGTCTTGTTGTTAGAAATTAACTACACCTGAAAAAGTATGATTTATACAGAGATAATCTCACCAGCATTCAAGTCTCAGTCTGTTTTAAGCACGCATTTGTTGAACGGATAAGCCGCCACGAGCGTTCGATTTCCGTACGGAGATGAAATCGTGCTCACCGCTCGTTTCATAGCGTATCTATTCGAGTAGTATACCTAAACCAATCCAGATAAAATCTACAGGAGAAGCAAAGTAACTGACGTAGTTAGCTCGAAAAAACACTCAGCTAAAGCGGCGGAAATCGCTAATAAAATCAACGGTCGGGTGGAAAAGTTCTCAAGCGACGTGACCGCGTACTGGAAAACACAGCGTGGGATAGCATTGATCTTGTGAAAGTCGCGAGAAGCTGTTCGATGGAATGCCTTGGATAGAGAACGTTCAAATTGGATAAAGGCCTGTGATATTTTTAATCTTTTTAGGGTTCCGTATACAAAGGGTAATAAACGGGACCCTATTACTAAGACGCTGCTGTCTATATCTGTCTGGGTGTCTGTCTATCTGTCTATCTGCCCGTCTGTCACCAGGCTGTATCTCATGAACCGTCATAGCTAGAGACTTGTACTTCACAGATGATGTATTTCTGTTGAAATACTAAAAACAGAATAATATAAATATTTCAGTGGGGCTCCCATACAGCAAACGTGATCGATTGCGTTAACTTTGCACCTTATTTGTATGCAGCACCATACATAGTATGTATGGTGCTGCATACATACCTACTATGTGCTAACTTAACCAGCCAGTTAAGATGGGATAAGTGTTTTTACGGAACGCTCAGTGCGCGAGCCTGCCTCGCACTGGGCCGGTTTTTAACAGTATTTACTGAGTACAAGTACAGAAGTAATATTTCGGTTACAGGTCGTGAATTAAATGCTAATTAATAGTTAATATTAAGGAGAAGCCTAAAGCGCCTTGGGAGTTGTAAGACAAATTGAAAATCAACAGAATTATTTAGATAGGGCTTGAAACACTGTTACTGTTGTTTTAGACAGAGGTAGCCATTATAATGGTGTTATTATGATCTTATTAAACCGTGAGTGTAAATCGTATATTAAGATCTTTGATATTATTATGATTCTGGAGATTGTAACCATATTCGTGGATTACAATAAATTAAAATTAACATAAATTCAATAACAATGACGAATGTTTCTACTTACCTTTGCTTGTCATATTAAAACGTTAAACATATATAGTTATATGTACTTATTACCTATTCTAGTGTAGTAATTTACTTTACTCAAATTGAGTGTTATCAGGGAAGTACTCATGCTTATGATTTTATATTAAGTGTTTTTTTTTTTAAACTAGACTTTAAATTATTACTAAGTAGTATCTAATCTAAGTATTTGGTTGAAACTGAGAGTTTCAATATTTCTAATGATACATTACTTTTATATTTAAATCAAGCACTTGTAGCTCTATTTATACTATCGTAACTTCAAAAAAATAGAGAACCAAATTGAGTACTTATTCGAATAACAAATTCGAAAAACGATTTGTCAAAATACGTGAAGTAAGAGAAGAATTTTTAAGATGTTTTTACGATAATACAATACCTACAAATGTTTCTATGAAAATATTGCTATGGAAATAAGATCCATGATCCCATTAATATTGTAAGCGAAAGTTTATCACGTACAAATGTTTACGTTTCTGTATATTTGTTACTTTTTCACGCCGAAAGGGCTGGATAGATTTACATGAAATTTGGAACAAAGATAATATATATCCTAATTTGACATAATATATAGAATTTTCTTCAATCCCGCAAAATAAAATGGTTCCCTTTGAATATTGTATATTACATATGAACGGGAGTAGAGCCGCGGACATAAGCTCGTATTTTATTACTAACTTAGCCAAAATAAAACTTTTCTATAAGTCTTGATACAAATAAATATATCAACAAGTTAAATCTTTCTGTTATTATGCATGTTCCACAAGAACGTTATTTGCAAAGAATAAAAGAGAAATCTGAAAGCGAGAAAGTTTCCGAACAAAGTTTCGTTCATATCGAAACTTGAGATAAAAAAAGTTTGCAGAATTTCTGTTTGGCGCTAGTTAAAATTGCGCACAAAGCCTTTGTGTTTCGCGCCCGAAGGTACTTTTTATAATGAAATTGTCGTTTTTTTAATACCCGAATAAAAGTAAATATAAGTAGAATTCTCGCCACCCAAGGGGGCGTATTCACTGACGAGGACTTTGTCCGAGCGAAAGAGTAGATTGATTTAGCATAGCATCTCTTCACCGGCGATACGGGAACCCTTAAACCCAGAAGTGCTGCAACGAACATCTATAACATGCTGTGGCTAATGAATTAATGATGATATTCACCACCTCAGGTTGCTTTGCCTTCTTGG
The DNA here is from genome assembly GCA_947623375.1 of Apotomis capreana. Lineage (NCBI taxonomy): Eukaryota > Metazoa > Arthropoda > Insecta > Lepidoptera > Tortricidae > Apotomis > Apotomis capreana. Next base: position 8,979,826 of record OX392519.1, on the reverse strand, counting down.
CTTGCCAGAGGCCGGGGACGTCGCTGTGGGCGATGGGTACCTGAAGGGCTTAGCATATCTTGCCACGACTTTACTTCACAACCGTCTTGCTCGCACTGTATTGAAAGGAAAGTAACAGGTAGTGTTTGTCGCGCGTTATGCTTGACGTACTGGTGCACCTGTACGCAGGCTTGCAACTACATAGTTGGGCCGCGAGCCATAATTTTGGGGAAGACTGGGGACTTCTTCCTCCTTAAGCACCGTGCCAGAGAGTTTTGAGTAGTGGTGTTACTGAGGCTATGTAAATTAATCAAGATATAAAAAAAATCCTAACTAAGTCAGAGAATATAGTGTAAACGAAAAAGGAGGAGCAAACAGTTAATTGGGTAATCACAGATCTCGAAATTCCCGCTACGTGTCTGTTCCGCGTGTCTTCGTGTCCGCTAGTTTTGAAAATGTCCGACTAATTTAAGTTTTTCATCTCTCACCAATAAACGTGAGATTAAACTCAAACACTTGCTTTCCTTATATTTAACATGTTCACTGTTTATGTTATGTCCCATATATTCTATTACAGAGACATAAGACTGTCAAACTCGTACGGTGAACGTGTCAAAAATAATAATACCTAAGTCAATGTAGACCAGCGTCGTTTGACATGTGTATTTTCAGCTACGGAAAAACAAAAGACTGAAACTAGAATGAGCCCGATAAAACAAAAGATTGCCGTCAACGAGAGATTTTCGCTCCACGAAACATGACACCAAGTTCCACTAATTCCCGAATTTGAACAAGCTGTGAACTAGTTTGTAATAACACTGCTCACGCTTTTGCTAGACGTTTTAACTGTTCTTTATAGTTTCGGCTTCAATGTCGCTTACGTTGGTAATCGAACTGAAAAAGACTGTTAAGCATTTGTTTTCTATCCCATTTAACCCACATAGAATGGCAGAACAGCACCATTCTGCCATTCTAAGAGGACCTAGATCGTCACGCCACCTCCGTTTTGTCACCACCACCGCCACCTCGGCTCTTTCTACATGTGATTGGTCGCGCCGTGTTCGCCATCTGTGTTTTAACTGCAAAGAAAAAACAAAAATACCAAACATAGAATGGGCCCTGGGCTAGATGAAACAAAAGACTGCCGTCAACCGACAGTTTTCGCTCCACGAAACATTACACCAGGTTCCACTAATTCCCGAATCCTTTGAGCAAGCAGCTGCAAACTAGTTTGTAATAACACTGCACACACTGTGAAGCTTTTAGGTTCTGTTCTTTACACGTGACTTTATAGTTTTACCTCGTACGGTTTTTGCGTCTAGTTTTCTCAAAGCAAAGATTGGAACTCTCGTTTTGCCGAAAATAATTACTTGGATTACAAGTCCAGTCGTCTTAAATTACGTTTTACTTTCAAACATTTTTTTTTTTATATGTCATAGGGGGCAAACGAGCAAACGTATCGCCTGATGGAAAGCGATTACCGTCGCCCATAAACACCTGCAACACCAGAGGAGTCACAAGTCATTGACAAAGTTTAAGTGGTAAACGAACATATCAATCCTTCTTTCAAGCAAACCCCTTTTCGTATTGGTGATTTGGGAAAGGAACGCTTAAAGTGTAAAAAACTCGTGTGATTTTTTTACTTTGGCGGGGTCAAGCAACCATGGTAGCGACCAAAAGTGTCTGTCACTGCACAACCGAGTTAACAGGACGACGATGTTAAAACTTTAAAAGGGGTCGTGACAGGGAACAAAACCACGAGGTGTGGGCACTATCTACACTAGTGTTAAGGATGACGCTTGCGCTGCTATGCTATATTGACTAAGTGTAAAAGTGCTTGCAAAAATTTAGCATAAGAGAAATGAAGTGACAATGACAACCCTTTGAGGCATGCATTAATGCATTTTCAATTGAGACATTCAAATAAGGATTCACTTGACATTAGAATAAACAATAAACCTGTCCCGCAAGTAGAAGAGAGTAAATACCTGGGTTTTATAATCGACTCTGGGCTGACCTGGTCCTCACATGTTGAGTCTTTATGCAATTCTCTCTCTTCTGCGTGCTTTGCACTATCACGACTCGCACCAAGTCTCTCCACTGACAACATGAAGAAGGCCTATTACGGATACTTCCACTCTATCCTTATACAGGGTGTGGACTTGTGGGGTTTGTCTGCACAACGCGACAGAGTATTCAAGCTGCAAAAGCGAGCGCTGAGAATAATTGCAAGAAAACCACTTGACCACCCAGCAAGGGACCTGTTTAAGAACTACAAAATTTTAACCCTACCATCGGTCTACATACTGACAGTTTGCAATCATGTAAGGGCGAATCTCCCAAATTACCAAACCATCGCAATACAGAGAAGCAATAGCCGTAGGGAACCCGTGCTTCAAGTTCCTAAACACCGACTTGCCAAGGTTAGAAAGTCACTCAGCGTCGTTGGGCCCAAAATTTATAACAAAGTACCAAATAGCATAAAGGAAGCCACTAGTGACATAACATTTACAAGCAAACTCAAATCCTTGCTCTTAGACCATGCATACTATAGTTTAGATGAGTTTTTTGAAGGTGATCATTGACCTTGTATATTAACCAATTGATAATAATAATTAAATTTTAGTTTATAATTAATAACAATTGAAAATGTATCGTAATAATAGTTGGGAATTGTAATCATAATATGTAAATAATTGTAATTTATAATAATAATAATGTAATGTAACATGACTGACTTGTAAAATACCATTTTACCAATAAAGTATCTGTATCTGTATCTGTATCTGTATCTGTTTGTCTAAGTTAAGGAGCTCCGATAATTATGAGGTTTTACAAGGATATACATATGTATTTTGTGTTTATGTATATTTGAATCCCAAGATCCCGGGATTATAACAAGACTTGTAATTGTAGTTTGTAATTATTTTGTGTTTATTAATAATTTATTAAAAAATATATTTTGTTGAAACTTGCAATTTTACTACCGATATTTGTAAATGAGTACATTCATTATCGTACATTAAAGAAACACAGGGTAAGCAAACCTGCCTCAGGTCCGGTATGTTATTTTAGTGTTCATTAGCTAACTAACCGAGGCATAATTATCTTTTTTCAGTCATTAGGTGACTAATTAGATTTCAATGGAAATAACAATGGTACTCAAGCTCAAAGAACAAAAAACCCCGCTTCCGGCCAAATACGCTACTTGCACCGCCGCTACCTCATGCTCCGCAATTATTATTTTAAATAATTTCAGAGATTTGTTAATAACATTGTACCTTTTTAGAAAGCTCATTAATTGAGGTAAATTTGACACGGATTTTTGTTTAAAGTAGTCACTTGTCCATTGGCTTTCAGAAAAACAAGTTATCACTATCCAAATACAAGTATTTTTTTCATAATTAGCAGTTTCAGTTCGCAAGGCGGATTTTTTCTAAAAAAACTAAAAACTCAAAAAACTCATAACCATCAAATTTAGACCCCTAGTTTACTGGGCTAAAATGATCGCAAATGGGCTCTAGTATAACCCCCCTCAAGGAAAAGGTCGAATTTCCAATCACCCTGTAGATAAAGTAGTGTGTAACTTGTACAAAACCCCTCCCTTAAGTATCTCAAGACCTTTTTAATATTCCTCTCTGGCCTTGCCCCCAAGCCTAATTCATATTAATATGGTTTCTCTTTCTTTAATGGCCAAGGCGTGTTCTTCTAGTGGTTAGGACCCCTTATATACGTTAATGCATAGTAACCCTGATTCTTTAAGTTGACTAAGAGATAGCTCAAGTCCATTTACATATAATAGGTAAGGAGATAGGAAGATTAGGGATTTGTGAACTAAATAATTAGTCTGAGAAGAATGTTAATCTTCCGTCAACTACCAACCAATTGACTGTAATTAGCTATTAAATCCTTCAACTCTGCTCTTATTCTACTACATAGTCAGGGTCTTGTGGCAGTTGAGTGGTTGGTAGTGGGAATATAAACACTTAGCTAGCATAAGGTGTAGGGCTTCTAAAGGTAGAGGAATTTGATTACAATGAAACAACTTAATGGTTAAAAAGTATATATATTGAATCTTTGTATGATTGTATTAAGATTTAATGAGTTTTATTTTTGCCAGTCAGGCCTGATTGTAATATAATTATATTAGTGCCAGAAGGGCCTTTATTAGTTTATTTTATTTATCTTTACCAGCAGTTCACTATAAGGCTTGCTGAGGAGAAAGAACTGCCGAAAGAAAACTCCCAGACTGCCTTAGTACAAGTTATATTTTTGAACAATTAAGCAAATGAGTTATTACAAATATGAATTGCCATCATAGGCTCTGCCTATACTTAAACGATTAGCTTAACTTATCTCCAACCATGAAATGCATTTCACTAGAGCACAATAGTAACCTTTCAGTATATATTGTCGTCTTGTAATCTTTCATTAATATCATAAAGATACTTCTTCCTAGCCCTATACATATTGACACGCCAAAGCCTTAGTATAGTCTGAGGAGGAAAGTTCACTATTTAAGAGACTCCATATAGCAACAATAGGCTTTTGTTATTTAAGTTAAGGTCCAATTGAAGTTCTGTGGTATATGTAACTCAGCTCCTAAAAACGAACCGCTTATACGGAACGTTTGCTCTGTTAAGACGCTTTTCGTATGCGCCTAGCTCAGTTACATTGAACACAGTCTAAACTTTCATATGGATGTTTATGTATTAAAGCATAGAGTCCCTTAAAGAGTTAATTTTAATAGTTTTATTTCACAGCAATCTCCTATGAACCTGTCAGACCCCGTGAATGTAATAAATTTAGAGACTCCACATAGCAACAATAGGCTTTTGATATTTAAGTTAAAGTCCAATTGAAGTTCTGTGGTATATGTAACTCAGCTCCTAAAAACGAACCGCTTATACGGAACGTTTGCTGTGTTAAGACGCTTTTCGTATGCGCCTAGCTCAGTTACATTGAACACAGTCTAAACTTTCATATGGAAGTTTATGTATTAAAGCATAGAGTCCCTAAAGAGTTAATTTTAATAGTTTTATTTCACAGTAATTCCCTATGATTCTGCCAGACACTGAGAGACTCCACTAAGCCCATAAGACTGATTATATTTAGTTCAAAACCAATTGAGGTGACCTGAAGTTAAATGTGATCGAGGTTTGTGTTAACAGCGCGTGCGGCGAAGGAGAGTAGTTGTAAGAATGCACTGTGTAACCCGACCACATTCAACACAAGCAGACGCCTTCCTTTGGTTATATTTGGCTATACGTATTTAACAGATAGCGTAGAGTCTCCCAAATGAATTGGTTTTAATAGTATTTAGTTGAAGCTACTCCCCATGAATCCGCCAGGTCCCATAGGCTTAATAATTAGCAGAAACTCCACGTGGACTATCTGTCCAAAGGTGATTAACTCTAATCCAGTTGTAGATACCCGGGTTTTAAATGAATTCAGGGGTTGTGTTAACAGTGCTTTTGACGAAGTAGTAGTGAGATGGCACCATGAACCTGATTGCATTAATCCCAAGCTGAAATCTATTCCTGGTTGTTCAAGTAAAAAAAGCGTAGAGTTTCTGACCTAATAGCAATCAAAAGTCTACTTAGTTACCGCGCGGGGCTATTGGAGTGTCATTATTGCAGTAGTTCTTACTGCTTAGGCCAGGTAAAGGTTGATTTCCAAATAATCAAAGTTATCCCATGGGTAGGGTTGAAATAGTCCTAAAAGGTTACTTCGACCACTTTGGATGAAAGTTATGTACATATCAAAATCCCAATACTCAAACTCAATGACATAAATATTAGTAGTCTACATTTAAGCAATCTATGTACATAACTTTGCTCCGACATATGACTAAGTTAAAATACATAACCGACACCATGACACATCAGTTGGTATTTCTTTAAACTATGAAATGATCACATAAATCCCAAACGCAACTCTGGAATGGACACACAAGGAGAACAAGGTACGTTAGTAAAATATTAACCGAAATAAGCACATGAGAGATATCAGTCCGTATCCAATTCCGTTCTCACAACTAACATAGAAATTTCAACAATAAATTCCGAACAAATATTATCAATTAGCAGTCTGTTTTTACTCAGAATTAAACGCAGTCTGATATGAACACATAAAACAGAATGAACTCATATAATAGGGCACAACACAATACAAAACAAATTAATGCATTAGTAAACAGTTCGCATAGCAAGACAAGGCAATGGGAAGTTAATCTCCCAGCTTCTAATAGATTTGGAAACTATGTCCTGACTAACATATTTCTTTTGCAAGAAATACGTTTGTCATTCTGCAAGGATTCTAAGTCCAGACTGATAGACATCAACTGTGAGGTTTAGTCTTTCAGCCGACAGAGTTAAAGTTGCCTTCTTAAAAGAGGAGATGGGTCATTATCACCGTCCGGTTTAACATCTCCCCTTCTAAGTAAATACATAAGGAATAACGCCTTGTTATCACCGTTCGGTATTCCCGGCATTATCCTAAGTAAATAAAAGCCAATAATATCTTGTTGTCACCGTTAGGTATTCCCAATATTATTGGAGTAAATGAATAAATAGATAAAGAATAACGCCTTGTTATCACCGTTCGGTATTCCCGGCATTATCCTAAGTAAATAAAAGCCAATAATATCTTGTTGTCACCGTTAGGTATTCCCGATATTATTGGAGAGATTTCTTACCCAAGGTCCTGGAGAGAGTTCCTCTAGGTACTGTTCACTGCTGATGACTGAATGCTTCCCCATCCCAATGTATGGGCTTTTATACCCGTTTCCTAACTTTTTAATATTTCCATCTACGTGGCTATTTTTCGATTTTCGCGGGAAATTGGTTCCACGTCATCAAATCAGTCACTAAGACAGTTTTAAAACCGCTGTCTTAGCATTTTCCAATTTGATTGACTAGAACTATAAATTATAAATCTTATACCAATAAATAAAGCTTAAATCAGGGTATATTTTATGATTAATATTACATCCTAAATCTAATCTTTAATATTTTCCATTAAAATAAAATGTTTGAGATACTTTTTATAACATCGAAATTCTATATTCCATAGACTATCTTAGATATTGTTAATGTGCGCTAAACTCTGCTTTGCTTTATGATTATTGCCCAATGTTTTCCTTCAATATTTGCAGTCAATCCTCCATACTTTAAAAAACATTTCTTATTCTCAACAACCACAATCATTCAATAAATACTAGCATTAATTGTACTCTCTATTAAAATTGTTTACATAAATTAATTTTTACCTAATTCTGTCAGTACGACAATCATTTTGCTCAATGTATTGCTAAACCCTGGCTACCCCAAATAATCCAAAAATTATAGAATATTAAAAAGATACGAATGTAAACATTGTTGTCTATACTTCTTTATAATTGTAAAGAAATCTGAGTTAATTTAACAGAATTCCAATATATCTTATCTTGTTTGAATAAAAGATTTGCCTGGTAAGTATTCACCATCCTTCCTATGGCATAACCTAACCATTTTTTCGATAACTATATTGGATAACCTAACTTCTGTACCTAAGCAAATCTAATCATTGGTTCTCCTATATTTCCTACATCTCTGCTTTTACAAGTAATAACTAAATCATATTAAAACTATCGTGAGACATCTTTACTAATTATAAAAACGGTATAAACTCACGTAAAAATTGTCAGGAACGGCCCGACATGTTTCGAACTCATTTGGAGCTCTTCATCAGGGGTAGCTATCCGTGCTGCTACGCGACTCGCGACCCACTGCACTTTTAATCGCTCTTCTTGCCGCCCTCTGCGCACGCGCAGATAGCGCAGCGCGGGGAGGGCAGGGCTCTTGCGCTGTCACCACTGGACTGTCTGTCACTGCATTTTCACTATTACCCACTGATACCACGCACACTTGACTTATTGTATCAACGACATTGTCTGAACGCGAGATGTTTTTTAACGCCGGAATCACAGGTTTCCATGCTGGAGGTAGAGCCCAACCACCGTCTCGGTTGAAATTCGGGCGCCGTCCAATTTCGATAGCTTCACGTATCTTCCGTTGTACACAGCGTTTCTCACGAACCAACAACCGTGCCTTATCGAAACGTACGAAATGGGACGCACCGGCCTCGACAACATGCTCCGCAACAGCGGAGTCTCTCGTATCCATTTTTCTGACACTGCGTATATGTTCAGACAATCTTGTAAAAACATTACGTCCCGTCTCTCCTATGTATGCCTTGCCACACTCACACGGTATTTCATACACCCCAGGGGTTCCAAATGGATCTCTATCTTTAGGAGACCGTAGCAACTGCCTCATCTTAGTCAAAGGACGGAACCAGGTTGTAATGCTATATCTACGGCGTAAAATGTGTCCGATGGTATCCGTCACACCTTTGATATAAGGTAAGTACGCAGGCGCTCTCTCTACAGTCTGCGGGCGTTGTGCTGTACTGGGGCTCGCTACACGCTGACACTGTCTCCACTTATAGCCATTTTTCTCCAATACCTGTCGCACATGCGCTAACTCCCCATTTACGTATTGAGGATCACATAAACGGAGAGCCCTATTAATAAGCGCCCTCGGGACTGATGACAGGTGGGCCGGGTGGTGATGAGAATCAGCTTGTAGGTATCGGTCAGTATGCGTGGATTTACGATACACCGTATGACTCAACCGTCCTTCCGGCAAGCGTTTCACCAACACGTCCAAAAACGGAAGTGCTCCGTTCGACTCTTTCTCAATGGTGAATTTTATTCTTGCGTGTATCGCATTCAGATAGCTGAGAAACGGCTCTATATCACTATCCGTAACTACCGCGAAGACGTCTGGCCGTTCCTGACAATTTTTACGTGAGTTTATACCGTTTTTATAATTAGTAATAACTAAATGCTATCTTGTTACATATTTATATGATTATGTGTTACAATTAATGATGCTTTATCAGACAAGTTCTAATCCATATGTTGTTTACATTTCAGTATTAAGCAATGAATATGAAGAACGCTTTTACAACATCATGTAAAATGAGTCGCCGACAAAGGAATTTATCCAAGATCCATTCATAAGAAACACAATTCCTGTGTTGCCGGCCCATAAAGCCAAGAAGGCTTCCTATATAATGTATGTTTAAATTCGGAAGAACCAAGAGTTGCAGTTAAATGAAAAATGAGATATTTATTACAAAACATAACCTTAATTTGAACAAGAAATGGATTTTTTTAACCATAGACTTAAGAATTTAATACAAAATGGAGCCTTATCATAAGTATTGAAGATCCCAACAGGATTGTATGGAGATATTTTTATGAAGCAGTTTCAGGAGAGAATGTTGACGATGCGCTGGGTCTGGTACAAACTGTACATAATTAGGTCTTAAAACAGTCGTGTGGTCCTATTATCGCCTACGGTTCATTTCATAAAACCATACTCGTATTTTAAGACCTTTCATTATGTAGCAGTTGCATAAAACTACTATTTTTAGATGGTGTGAATGCACAGACCGTACCGGGCGTGTAGTGTCGGTCATGTTATCGTTCCATCCGGGTCACTTGTTGCCGGCGCGCTAACGCTTTCAAAACACCCTGTGATGCACTTGACATGTGTCCCAGACTTCCGTTACATGCGCTGCGGGTCTAAATTCGATACGTGGATTCAGGTCTAAAGTTCTACGTTCCAAAAATAACGGTCTGATTACAAAAATGGTGATACGAATGAAAATGTTGTTGGTGTGAGTGTGATTTTTATAAATGCGTACTTAAGTTAAAACTTACTCCGTTAAATCTAAATATATTGCATGAAATTTGGTGGTGAAAGTAACTTACGAACGTTCTTAGAATAAGTACGCCTCGAACGAGAGTCTTCATTCAACAGATTTGCGAAAGATGAAGCCGGTTTTGGTTTCATGTGTGCGTGTCTACGAACCAATCGTAGAGACGTTTCGCTTGTGACATTGACGGTGTGACAGATGCGCACACGGACGAAATTAAGCCCGTGACGGGTGGCTTACCAAAACTGGCTTCACTTTCAAGCGCTGACTAGGTTTCTAGGCGTATTTATCTAAGGTTACAGCGTTCATAAATACTCCTTGGGGTACACACATGCATTCACAGCTGACTTAATAGGTAGTATGAGTTTGTGCCAGTCGCTGTGGAAACAGAAGGACCATGGAGCCATCAAGCCCGTCTGGTTAGGGAACTAGGACGACGCTTAAGAGACAGGGGCTGCGATCTCCACTCTGGGTCCTATCTGGTTCAGCAGGTCTCCATAGCCATTCAGCGGGGCAACGCTGCTGGTATTATGGGGACCTTTGAATCAGGTATAATGTAGGGCGGGGTCCTTTGGGTTAGATTAGTTTAAGTTAGTTTAGTCTTTATATAATTATAATATATTCTTCGAATAAAATTTTCTAGTCATAAGTTTTTTGCCATTTGTTCCAACTTTTGTTTTGTGTATAAAATGTTTAATTATCGAACAAAAAATAAGTAGTAAGTAGAGTAATTTCGAGTAGGTAGATTAATATCTCAAATACACAAAATACGTTTTGTTTGTGCCTCACACGAAATTTGGTGTCACAAAACGAGAATTTGCTCCCTGTGTCGTACAATGAAAGGCATTAAACCGTTAATTGGGTCGGGATAAGCATCATTCCGGCCTCTGAGGGAAAGTAATTTATTTCAGGTGAAGTTTTAATACCTACGTCTTTGTATTTGTGTTTCAACCGACTTCAATAAAGAGGAGGCTCTTAATTCGGCTGCATGTTGTGATGTTCCGTAGCTCAAAAGGAAACGACTGAACCCTTATAAGATCATTTTATCGTCCGTCCGTCTGCCGGGACCCTTTATCTCGGGAACATAATGATGTATCCAGTTCAAGTTTAAGTCATATGATTGAAATTTACCATCACCAGCACCATAAAACTGTTTCTGTTAAGCCCAATGGTTGACTGCCTTATGGAATTAAGTTCGCCATTGTACACTTTTTTGTGCAAGTATTCCGTTGACCTAGAAATGAAATTTGACAAGTAATACCATCTTATACTAAAGTATACTGAATAATCTGAAAGCTATAATTGTAAATGAATGTCTGACTATTTTTACGTGGGTACACACCACAATTTTTATATTAAACCATTGATACAAAGATCAAAACTCAAATAAAAATTGAAAATGCGTTACCTGGTGGAAGAGACCGGGAATCGAACCCGGTACCTCTGGATTGCCGGTCCAGCGCGTTAACCTTTAACAGCGCGTTAAACTTTGGTTAGTTTGGGACTAGGTCGATTTGTGTAATATTGTCCCTTAATATTAATGTACCTATTTTATGTATTTACTTATTTAATGAACATTACAAATTTTAATGAACATTGTTTATTATCACGCCCTAAATTTATTGTTCATTTGTTAGTTTTAATTTCTTCTTTAAGGCATGTCTATAGCCACATTGTTAACGGACCTGACGTGTATGATACGACTTCCACGATACAGGCTATGCCTAGTGTGGAAGTCACTGTTAAATTATGTTAAATGTAGAAACGTTTCTTTTGGTAAAATAAAAATTATTCTTATTCTTATTTATTCCCACTCACGACCGAATTTTAATAGAAAATTCATTTATCAATCCATTTCCTTTCGAATTTCTAGATGATTTACAATCCTTATAGGGGGTTTCCTCGGAACATGTTTTCAATTAATTAATTACTATACAAAAACCATCCCCAATTAAAGCCGAGGCAAATATTTGTTTGTTCCCTTTTAATTAATTTAGTTGTAAACGAATGTAATGCGGGCTGAGATTCTGTGCTCTGTTTGAAATGGGATTTGTTTCAAGTCGGCAGAGCAGTTAATCGTATCTAATTTGTCTTTAACCACCTGTTGCATTTACGTCTTTCTTAAACGGATAAAAAATAATTCTCTCCATGCCTTAAAATCGGGAAGTTCTAACATCTTTTTAGGGGCCTTTGACATATTATGCTCATAGTTCGCCATTAGTTTTGAGCAATAATAATAAAATAAATGCTATATACATTTATGAAACATGTAATGTCTCATTGTTCTTTAATGTGGGTGTACGCCACATCTTTATATTAAACCATTGATTCAACAACAAGCTGAAATGCATAACCAGGCGGAAGACACCGGGAATAGAACCGGGTACCCTTTCGTGTTGTTAATAACTATCGATATTTAAAAAAAAACAGTTCATACCAGAGGTTTAGTTAAACAGGATTAGAAAAAAGTAAACATTACAAGTTTCATAAATGTTGCATTATTGTGTTTGAAATCAAACTAATAATTTTATTACACGAATCAATAATAAAAAAAACCGGTTGGAATTAAAATACTTATTTCGAACGAACTTTATTTTAGGACATCGCTAAGTACGCTGTCCGCCTTTTTGTTTTCTTGACAGTTCCATGGTACTATACACTGATAACTGTACATTTTAAACGAATATAAACCTTATTGCAACAAGTTATGGTCTATGGGTGTATAGTTAAGGTTAGGGTCAAGGCGGCAACAGTGGGTCACTTTTTTTTGCAGAGATGTAATTTGATTTGGGTGAGTGTTGAAAAGATGTGAAAGGATCCGTGTTATAGTGTAACTAATATATATTGATTATTACAATCGATTTAGCTCGACAAGATAATATTTTGGAAAATATATAGTATGTAGGGTGGCGAAATGGTTAACGCGCTGGACCGGCAATCCAGAGGTACCGGGTTCGATTCCCGGTCTCTTCCCCCAGGTAGCTCCTTTTTCAATTTTTCTTTAAGCTTTGATCTTTGTATTTAATGCTTAAAATATATAGTATTTTCTAAAAAAACTCATTTGAGCCATTGTGTACTGTGGGTGGGATACAGTGAATCGGCCCTCAGTTTACAGTGAATCAGGCAAGTTTACAGTGGATCATCTATAATATAACTCAACTAATAATGCATTTTTTTGCTTCGTATCGGTCTTTATTTTTTTGTTTTACTTAATCAAACAATAAGTTACACATCAGAAAAGAAAACTTTTTTTGACTACTTCAGCCTGAAAGTGACTTTTCAGTCTTACACATTCAAAATGTACTAAACGAGCTTAATTTTTTATAACTTAGTTAATAATCAACGCATAACTGCTACATAAACGAAGTAACTACCATTACTTAATTAGTATCTTGCATAAAATATCATAAAAAATGTTTCTTTGGCCTTAACATAAATAATAAAGTTATTTTTCGAAATTCCTTTGTGCTCAATCCGTAAAAACAGTAACGCACAGTTTTTGAAATAATCTTTTAAAAATTCTTGTTGCTCTTCATTGCACATTTTAAACGCTATAATTTGGCGTAAACGAACCTAGCCGACATTAATATATCGAGTCTTAAAATGATAACGTCTCAGTGCAGTGAAATGAATTCCTGAAATTTAGACGCATTTCTCACGCTCAAACCATTTTTTTTTTTCATGTCATCAGCTGTAGGTTTATCTATTTCATTGGGCCTTGCTGGACGAACCATCCTAAAAGGGAAAATTAACAAAAAATATTACATCTCGCTAAATTTTCTAAATTAATGTCTGTTAACCATTATCCAGTACCAATAGTACACAGGGGATCATGAACCACTGTGTATTTAAGTGATTTGAGCCACTGTGTACAAAACCGCCATTTTGGGTTTAACTCATACCACGTGTGATGGTTTTACGTAAATCGAAGCGCGGTATACGCCAAAATGACCTCAATTAAGTTTATTTCTAAGCAAAAATATTACTCCATTTGGAAGACGAAAGGTTTGTGAAAAAATAAACAGTATATCTACCTTAAAACTCACTTTTTCTTACGTCAAAACAAAAAAAACACTCGCAAAACGGGTTTGTTACATGGCTGACGCAAAGAAACTGGATGTGACCTGTATATATCGGGAGGGCTTCCGAAGAGTAAGAGAGACGGAAAGCTACCTCTGATACTTTTGAAACAACGGCCATTGCGCCACTGTTGTCGCTATAGCCACTGTTGCCGCCTTAACCCTATATCGACATATTTGTATCGACATAAACCAATTACTATTTTGTTTTCTTATTTCTGACAACACTTCCAGCTGTCAAGTTAGTTCGCCTAATTAAAAACTCGACTTTAGAAGAGTTATTTCCCCCGTAACTTGGTGAAGATTCGTCTTTGACCGAAGCCGGGTCAGGTGGCCGGTAAACCCTTGCAAGTGGCGATATCAGAGATACAGTTGCCGTTTTATGATCGACACGCGTATCTAGTTAAGGTTCGAACACACCGCTGCTCAAAACGTGTCGTATCCGTAACATTTTTAACGTTAACCCGGCGAGCATGACCCAGGGTATGACATACCCTGACATTATTAAAATTAAAACTTGTGTTTGATTTAAATTCATTAAATAATTCATTATTAAACAGTAATATGGTATCACAAAAACAAAAGTATATTAATAAAAACTATATTGCGGTACATTATTACATTTCGGGCATGTCATACCCTGCCTCATGCTTGATGTAACTTTTTTCCACGACATGCTCGCCTGGTAAACGTATGCTCTCTGCAGCGCTGCTCAAAACACGATGAGGGTGCGTTTACGGTGACGTTACCCACATTTGCGTCACGTCTTTTTCATACAATTGACTGCGTTTACGGTGCGTCTTTTAAGCAGTGATGTGGAGAGCATGCGTTAAAAACGTTACGGATACGACACATCACTGTATTATGAGCAGAGGTGTGGTCGATGCTTTAAACATATTTTTATTGATCAGTTTTTATGTTATAGCAATACGCAGACACACCATGAGTCCATGACGCAAAGGTCACTTTAATATCGTAGATTATTGATTCAAAGATTATGCGTGGTTAACTTAACGACGTGATAGCTCAGTTGGTAGGGCACTACGCCGGAAGCATTGGGTCAGGACTCGCAGGTTCGAGTCCCGCTTACGTTACACTTTTCATAATTAAACTTTTTAATTAATATTTAAATTTCAATTGTAAACGCTTTTCAAATTACTAAATAAATTACTAGGTAATTAATAAATACATTTATGAATGAAATACCGATTTATTATCAAGGTATCCTACTGAATCTTGCCCACAGACCACCGTGGCGAGGGAGAGTAATCTCAAAGGCGGAAATAGGTATCTTAAATCATCTTAAACCTAGATTTATGGAGGTCCTTACTACACTTTTGTATAAGGTGTTTACAAATTAAGTAGTCAATATCTTTTAGACACGTTACATTACACTACATAATTTCTAAATATAAATAAAGAATGTTTTAATCTTGTATTAGCGTTGATATTCAGCGAGGCAATGCTGCCAGCGTCTTCGGGCCTCGGGACCATGCCAAAGGGGTCCGATTTTTTAAGTCTATTTTAATATGTAATTTACTTTGTTTTAGTTAGTTCAGTTCTTAGAATAGAATAGAATACTCTTTATTTCACACCTCAAGAAGAAATAAATACAATTACAAATACAGATAACACTTATCATTACAATAGAGGTAAACAATAGGCGATCCTATCGCCAAGAAGATCTCTCTTCCAGACAACCTTTGGGTAGCGGATTAATATGAATGATATGTGATGAGTTGGCGATGCAAAAAGTAATCATGAAAACTACAAAAAAAATATTAAACTCTGTCTGTACAACATTTCCTAAACAAAATACTTAAATACCTACTTAAATAGATAATAATCTCCTTTAAACATAACCAGCCTGAGCAAGTGAAGTTCATTGCTTTTTACACATTGAACTTGTCAAAATTTCAACGGTTTGACACTGACATGTGTCAGAATTTCAATGGACACAAATTTCGACGGTTTACCATTGACAAGTTCTAACCATCAACAATATAATTATATTTTTTTAATTCAGTTTCGAAGCCAAAGGTCCCTTCAGCCACAATTATTCAAAACTGTCAAATTGTCAATTAAAAAAAAAACTGAAATACCATGGTAAAGAAAAATTACAATTAAAAAAAACTGAAATACCATGATAAAGAAAAATTAACGACCTGCAGTTTGTAGATGCAACAAGGCCTATCGAAATAATATATAATTTAATGTTCTTACAAAAAATGTAGCAAAACTAATTAACAACGTTTCTTTAAGTCCCTAAAATGAGGACATACAATTTCTCAACACTGTATGTCTTCTTATACATTTTCTAACCTGTCCAACCGTCGTTTTCCTCGAATCCTTTTCACTTCCAAACGTACCTGCCATCCCCGCTATTCAATATCATACATCATCACACGTTCTGCTCCCACAATCTAGACACGCGGCAGCGTGTCCAGCCAAGTTCACCGCAGGAACTGGCGAGCAGCAGCCGTGTGTTATATTACACGAACCGTTTGGAGCCACTTTTGACCCCCCAATAACTCCAAATCTATTTAACATAAAAAAATGAAATTTGGCTTATGTATTAAGATCCTTTAGAACAAGTAGAACCCCAAATTTCATTAACATAGGTTAAATAGTTATTGAGATATTAAAGTCCAAAAAACGGTATTTTTATCACTGACTGACTGACTGACTGACTGACTGACTGACTGACTAGTAATCAAAAACCTAACCCACTTCCAGGTGACCTAGAAAGGTGAAATTTGGCATCCAGCTTAGTAATTGTGTGTGTATACATATAAAAATCTAAAACAGTGATTTTTTTATGTTTTTTTTTATTATTATTATTATTGATGGTTGTTGCCTCAGAACTCTGTCATTTATAAACCGATTTGGAAAATTCTTTTTTTGTTTGAAAGATATACTAGAATAGCATATACACTCACACGCACACACTTACACATACATGCACATAAAAATCCAATACGTACTAACCGTTTTGGAAAATTCTTTGTTTGTTCAAAACTTTCAAAAGATGTACTAGAATAGCACACAGAACTAATTAACAAATAATAATTAGGTAATTTACACATCATAATAATTTATGTACAAAAAGTAATGATATCCCATCAAAAACATAAATGTAAAATGAGAGCCAAGTTCAATATCGCGTGCACTTCGCCGACAAAAGAATTGAGATCTGCAAGGGCGCCAAGTTCTTTGCCCTAAAATTTTTAGATACAAGGACATGCGACATACTCAATGCATTTATTTTACTTGGGGTGTAAATTAAATATCAAGACGTGACTTGGCTAGTTTTAAAATATAAATTTATATTTTAAATCAAAATCAATCAAATCATTAACCTATTTTCGTAAAGGTAAGTACGCAAGTTAGTGTACGTCTTGTTACTTATACTGTTAGCTTGATAATGAACTATGACTATGACTATGTTACTTTTATAAAATTTAGTTAGTTTGTGAAAACTAGCCAAGTCAAATCTTGATATTGAATTACTCCCCAAGTAAAATAAATGCATTGAGTATGTCGCATGTCCTTGTATCTAAAAATTTTAGGGCAAAGAACTTGGCGTCCTTGCAGATCTCAATTCTTTTGTCGGCGAAGTGCACGCGATATTGAACTTGGCTCTCATTTTACATTTATGTTTTTGATGGGATATGTCATATTACACGACTTTTCTATGGATGTATGCATTCTTAATGCACATAAGGTCGTATGTGACGTGGATTTCGTACCAACATACGACATTTGGTGTATGCCTGTGCAGTATTTACCACAGACTTATATCTAAGTAGACGACTGAAGTACATGTACCGTCAACGCCCGTAACTTCGTCTGTGCTCCTATCTTCGCCTACCAAATATTATTAAACACTAATCTTAATTAATATAGTAAGTAATGTAATATAATATGTATTCACTGAGTAATGTAGGTTTCCTTGAAATATTTGGTAGGAGAAGGCGATAGGCTTACGAAGTTTGACGGTATTTCACGTGCCAATAAGAAGACGAAACGGATGGCGCATACCACGTTTAGGAAAGAGCAGCTTGAGACGGTCACCAACTGGGTGGACGGATGAACTCGTTAGGATGGCGGGGAATCGATGGATGCGGTCTGCACAGGACGGCACTTTGTGGCAAGCTATAGCGGAGGTTTGAGAAATGCTTAAATGTGAAACCGGAACCGTCGTAGTCTATTCAGATCTAGGTCTGTGGTATTTACCGTCTTGAGAGCGGCGCCCGACGGCAAACGCAACCGGACACCGCGAGAGCCCTCCACGAGAGAGTTCCGCCCGTAAGCCCTCATCGGAATGAGCGAACGGCATCGAGCACTTCAGTTCGCATGTATAAGTATCGATATCGGTACCCTCACCATGAGTTTACAGTAACAGAACTCGTTAGCGACGGTCACGTTAAGTCATGGTAAGTTACCATGAGAGAACGTGACCATACTCGCTAGCGTTAGCATGAACAACTTGTACGAAAGAAAGAAAGAAAGAAAGAAAAACATTTATTCGGGGACAAACACAATTACAAAGATAAATAGTCACAAAAAAAAAAAAAAAATCTATAAACTAAGTAGGTAGGTACTTTAAATTATGCTTGCCTCGAAATGGTCCCACGTCAGCGTGCTAGCTCCCGAGAGAGCCAGCGCTGATCTTCCGGTGGGACCATAGGTGGCGCCACGGCACGGCACACACGAAATACTGATCGCGTTCAGGTAGGATTTAACCTGAACTACAATTATCCATAAAAACCGTTTACGTGGTCAGTGGAACGAAAATCGGCTTTCATAGACATAGAAATCAAAGTTGTGATATTCGAGTTTTTTTTATTGGAATCGCTTTTGTTTAATTACTAAAATATGATTTTGGGACAATTTGGTTGGAAAATGAATGAGTATAATTGATACAAAAAATCTAAATATCTCGGGAACCGCAAGACTAACCGTTATATCCTCGCAGATGGTTATACAATGAATTATTACTGATTTTTTGGCATACTACATATAACGGTCACAGCTGCGGTTTTTTTTTTAAATCATTTTATATATTTTTCGTTCGAGGCGTCTAAATTAGTAAATAAAAGTATTTATTATGAGTCTATCTGTCTAATTTACTGAAATTATGAAAAAAGAGAACATTTCAAAAAAATACATGCGATAAAAAGGGCATCGGCGAACAATATAATATACCTACGTACGCGGTTCCCGAGATATTTAGATTTTTTGTATCAGCTCCATACAAGTTTTTCGGAAAAAAATTATAACTCATTAATTTTCTAACCAAATTGTCCCAAAATCAAATTTTAGTAATTAAACAACAGGTAAAAGCGATTCCAATAAAAAAAACTCGAATATCATAACTTTGATTTCTATGTCTATGAAAGCCGATTTTCGTCCCACTGTACACGTACTTATATTGATGAATATACACTTAAATACATGTAACATCCATGACCAAGGCACACATATTTGCGTCCATCACACAAATATTTGCCTTTACTGGGATTCGAACCCAGGAGCACAGACTCAGTAGGCGACTGCACTACCACTGCGCCTACTGCATGGTCAAAATAGAATACTTTTACACGAGGTATTCAAATGCGCACCCATAACATACCCGTATAAAAATAAAAATCTACCGGCAAAATTTTGCGTTCCCCACACCAGGAAAATTGTGTCATAACATCGCGTTCTTCTAGAGACGCGCTGTGAATCCCCCGTAAAAAGCGTTATTTGCTGCAAACGGCTCGAGTTAGCGTTAAATTGCATTTCTCGGCAAACGCTTGGCGTGCTTCAGTATCGATTCGGGTTAGAGCGGCAATTTAGCCTTATTAATATTAATAACCAGTGAAGAAGGAGGATTTAGGATATCTAGCGACTTAAGGCTATGTAACAAAAGATTATGGATTTAAGTCTGGATTCGAACAACATTAATTTTATTTTAAGAATAACGCTTACTTTCGGATAGTTATCAAACCCCCATAATATTTAAGGCTCCTTATCTATAAAATGCTGATTATTTAAGCTACTTTTCTCTATGATCAAACATGTTTCGTAACATATTATCAATGTTACTACTTAGAACAGGGCTATTGAGATTTATTGCTATATATTTGAATTTTACATCGATAATTTTTGTATCAAAAACTACTCGAATTTATAAATAATAACACAAAGGTAAATTACTTCAGAAAGAAAAATTGAATGCGATCTACTACAAGATTGTAGTAGATCGATAAGCAGGATAAGCAGGATTTGTAGTAGATCGCATTAAATTTTTCTTTCTTAATTTACCTTTGTGTCATTATTTATAAAAAATATATTATTCCACATTAAAAAAAAATAGAATCGATAAAAAGATTCTATAAAAATATTTAACTACTCGAATTTGACAAAATTCATGCAGAAAACTGTTTTTTTTTTCTTATTTTCGAGTGCACCCAATGAAAGCATGAAATGGCTATGTTACTTTCTAGAACTCAGGTAAAAGTATTATTCATTTCAAAAAGTAGGTTGAAATCATCAATATATTTGTCCTAATATGTTTTTTAAAGGAATTAGGCCTCTTAATATGACAAAACTATCCGTAAAAATAGCGTATTCTTGGCTACTGGATTAGTTTATGGTTATAATTTGAATGAAGAGAAGAAGGTCGCTAGAATTTGATGGATGGGGAACATCTAAGTTTTTATCTACTTCAGAACTTCGTCTATTGTTGTTTGGGACTAGGTTGACTTGTGTGAGCTTGTCGGATATTTATTTATACTTAGAACCTGATGACACGATCGATAAGACAGTGATGGAAACCTCAATTAATGTTGGTA
The DNA here is from genome assembly GCA_947623375.1 of Apotomis capreana. Lineage (NCBI taxonomy): Eukaryota > Metazoa > Arthropoda > Insecta > Lepidoptera > Tortricidae > Apotomis > Apotomis capreana. The sequence continues at coordinate 8,959,158 of OX392519.1, read as the reverse complement.
CGGTCTAGTTTTGTTAGATTTATTCCGTGTTTCGCCCTCATTTGCTAGAAATGTCAATCAAACTCTAGAAAAACATTATTTTACGTACTGACTGTAATAATCACTTTTTCACAGAAAAACAACCAACTTCAATGAACGAAATGGATAAGTACCTACATATATATTTTATATATTGTTGATTTTATCGAAAAGCGCTAAAGCAATAGGACCACATCCGAAGTACGATCTAACAAACAAAAAAAGAATCCATATTTGGCGGAATAATAAAAACATAGATACATAGATACAAAACAAAAACCGGCCAAGTGCGAGTCGGATTCGCGCACGAAGGGTTTCGTACCAATATTGAACAAAAATGTTATATTACAACTAACAATAATATTATTTGTTGTTATAGCGGTAACTAAAATATACATTCTGTGAAAATTTCCACTGTCTAGCTATCACCGTTCTTGAGATACAGCCTGGTGACAGACGGACGGACGGACAGCGAAGTCTCAGTAACAGGGTCTCGTTTTTACCCTTAGGGTACGGAACCCTAAAAATCATACAGTCGAAATGAGAAACTCCTCCTTTTTTGAAGTCGGTAGAAAAGAGTACAAACAACGACAAAGGAAGGACAACATGCGTGACAAGTTTTAATTAATATGTATGTAAATATCACTAAAGTTGACATATAGTGGAGTCATTAGAAATGTTAAATTGAAGCCCAACACTGTCACTTACGCCGTTTAAGTCACAATTTTCCCGATGTTCCTGATCCATCGAAGCCTGGGCGGCTTGGCCTTTCATACAATTTCTTTTTTGAAAGGCTAAGGCGCCCGTGCTACGATGTCGATTATTCTTATCTTATCGTATATTAGATTTACTTATAATACCCGTACATGTACCTAAAGTATATATTATTTAACACAACCAGCTTGCTACAAATACATGCTGGCACAATAACTAGTTCCAGTGACTTTCAAGTAGTGTTCCTGCTCAGTACACAAACGGCGTAACCGTTCAAGAGTTCTCTATTACAGTAAGCCTTTCTATGTTAACACGGCAATGTGTACAAAAACTTATTACTACTAATTGGTCGACTTACTCTTGCAAAGTTTCGCAGTTATATGCGTACCAAGCCTCAGGTGTTCAGTCAGGCTGGGAGACTGGGTAACCACGAATTTGTTCAAAGAAGATCTTCCATCGGCCTCTTATTGTGGGGTAATTCTGTCGACATTGAAAAGGCGTTCATTCGGCAGAAAAAGTGCATTCGTGCTATAGCTAATGTTTGGACCACGGATAGCTGTAAGCCGCAGTTCAAGAAATTTAATGTTTTGTCCTTACCGTGTATGTACATAAAAAAAGCATGTCTGTTTGTTAAGCAACACCCTGAACTTTTTAAAAAGAGGTGTGATGTGTTTGCAGGACATCAGAGAGCGCAATACAAAGATTTATTATATCAGCCTCCTTCTCATTCTTCGCTATACAATAGGAATGTGTATAATATGTGTATAGTTTTATTCAACAGCCTTCCTGATGAGTTAAAACAATTGGAAGGTAGCCAATTTAGCAAGAAGGTTACACAATGGCTGTCTGAAAATTGTTTTTACAGTGTAAGGGAATATTTAAATCACAAAATTATGAGCAAATAGAATTTAGAAACGTAGCATAAGTATTTTCATTCTTCTTGACATTTTAATTAATTAAAATTATAAATTTATGTAAAACAATGTATGACATCCATTTTGTAATCCCTTTACTGTGAATTTTATTATAACTTGTAAATTTTAGTTGTCCCTTTTTTGTACATGTTAAATTATAATTTATTGATAACATTAACTATAATAATACATTAACCTAGTAACTATAATGATTGATTATGTATTGTGAATTTTTTGAATTCCAAATGATTTGCATGTCGTGTTTTCGACTGAATACTGATACATTCAAACATCCTTTGTCACCTTGTACCTTACGTATTCTGGCAAATAAATACATTCTATTCTATTCTATTCTATTCTATTCCATATGCCAAACACACTAAGTGAGACGTCAATGAAAGGCACGGGTTAGCGACAGACTGGTTTATTTAACAAAATATAGATCTACCCGCCACCATACCTAATTATGACCGTTCGTCACACTTTCTCCCTTCCAAATTCCTAAGTACATAAGTAGCAAAACGATCAAATTATTTTAACCAATTAATTAAAGTACGCTTTGTTCGGTTGTACGCACGCAGTGCCCGAGCAGACGCGCTCGATGTAGGAGGCGAGGCCACCTCGGTCCGCGGGACCTCGTCGCAGGCCGCGGCGCCCGCCACCGGCGGCGAGTCCGCCGGCCGTGGCTCCGGCGAACTCAAACATGTCCCCTTCGGCATCCTTATTTACCCCTTCCGGTTCCTCGGGTACCGTACTCATGCGAGATAGTGAAAATCGACTTTTGTTCACACCGTTAGCCGGTAAAAGCTGATCGGAGTGTCGACGCCACTCGACTCCGTTTCCAACATCTACTCTATAAGAAACCGGCCCAGTTGCCTTCACCACCTTGCCTTCAGCCCACTTGTCCCCCTTCACCGTATAATCTCGCGCAAGTACTGCGTCCCCGGTTTGGAACTGGCGGTATGTACCCCCTGAACGTTCGACCTTCCGTTCCTGAGCCGCGCGCACGACGGCCGCGGTGTGTATAATTTAAATTGTTGTGATGAAAAAGGCGGTCCGTTATCCGTCACGAGTTGCGATGGTAGGCCGAATTGCGCGAAAATATTCCCTAGCGCCTTGATCGTTGCGCCCGCGTCGGTCCCGCGCATTGCTACTACCTCAATCCATTTGGAATGCGCGTCCACTACCACTAGGTAGCGGACCCCCGAACAGTCGGCAAAGTCCGCGTGTAGGCGCCCCCATGGTTCCATAGGGAATTCCCACGGGTGTAGCGGCGCGCGCGGCGGCGCGTCGCGCACCACGCGACATGCCGGACACGCGCGACATATTTCCTCAATATCCCGATCCAAACTTGGCCAATAAACGTAACTACGTGATAAATTCTTCATTTTATTCATTCCCAAATGACCTTCGTGTAATTCTTCCAAGACCCGTTTACGTAAATTCGGTGGTATTATAATCCTATATTTATAAATTATGCAACCCCGGTCTACTAATAATTCCTCTTTTCTTGTAAAATAAGGCCTCAGCTCCTCGCAACTCGCTCCCGATGACGGCCAACCAAAAAGCACAAAACCTTTAATTTTCGATAGTACTGGGTCTCTTTCCGTCTCTCTGGCTACCCCTTTAAAACAAATTGGTAAATACTCCTCCACTAAACTTAAATAGTCTACCGAATCTGAGCGGGAACCCTCCTGAAGGAGCGGGAGCCGCGATAGCGCGTCGGCCGGCCCATTGTCCGCGGAACGCACAAATTCGATCGTAAAATCGTACGCCGCCAGGCGTGCCGCCCACCGCTGCAGGCGACTCGCCGCCGTTTGTGGAATGCCCCCTCTTTCGCCAAAAATGTGCGTCAGCGGCTGGTGGTCGGTGCGCAGCACGAAGCGTCGCCCGTACAAAAATTGGTGGTGCTTGGTGACACCGAACAGGATGGCCAGGGCCTCTTTGTCGAGCTGACTGTAATTGCGCTCGGGCGCGCTGAGCGTGCGCGACACGCAGCTGACCGGGCGCTCCGCGCCGCCCTCGTATCGATGCGCCAGCACCGCGCCCAACCCGTATGCGCTGCTGTCCACCGACAGCACCAGTTCGCGCCCCTCCTCATTCCTTCGCCCGCGCCCGGCCCGCTGGCGCCGCCCGCGCCGGCTCCGCGCCCCGTCCGCGGCGCTCCTCGCGCTCCCCGCGCGAAATGCAGGCCCTCGCCTGCCTCGCCGCCCGTCGAGTCCGTCATCGCTAGCCCTGCTCTCGAAGTGCTGCTCACTTCTGCATGCTTCTCGGCAGCCTCCAGAGCTAACGCCAATTCTACCGCCTCTTTGTACTTAATCTCTCTCTCCGCGAAAATCCTAGATCTCATCGCGTCGTTAGCTAGACCTGAGACGAACTGATCTCTAAGATTTTCCTCTAAGGTTGCCGTCGAGAAGTTACACGTCGCCGCCAAGTGTTTTAAGGCCTGCAAGTACTCCGTAAGTGACTCGCCCGCGCGCTGCCTTCGCAGACGGAAAATGTGACGCTCGGCGATTTCTGACCTTTGCGGCTCGAGATGGTCTGTTAAGAGTTGCACCAGCTGGTCGTATGTTTTGTCCTCGGGAAAACAGGGCGAACACAAGTCACACATAAGCGAATAGGTCGCCTCTCCAACCGCCGTAATTAACATAGGCACTTTTAACTCGTCACTTATATCGTTTAACAATATGTATTGGTTAACGCGACGAATATACGCGGGCCACTGTTTGGATGACAAATTAAAAGGTTCCAGTTTGCCGATAGGCATTTTGCACTTGTAATCTTAGGTATTAAATGCACTCGAATGAGAAAAAAAACCGTTATTCCGTACTCGTCGCCAGTGAGACGTCAATGAAAGGCACGGGTTAGCGACAGACTGGTTTATTTAACAAAATATAGATCTACCCGCCACCATACCTAATTATGACCGTTCGTCACCGTATAATTATTTATTGTATTAAGCGGCTTACACTCACGTGAAATTGTCAGGAACGGCCCGACATGTTTCAAACTAGTATGGAGCTCTTCTTCTTCGTACACCGGCGCGCCAACTTTGTCACTGATTCTGGCGGTTGGGTTTTACCTTCAGCATGGAAGCCTGAGCTTCCGGCGGCGAAAAATGTTGTGCGTTCGACACCATAGTCGAGTGTGCGTAATGTTAATGGAAGACAAAAGTGATGTCGGAGTGCCGGACGGACAAGTTGTAGGCTTGCAAGCATCCCCCGCGCTATTAGAGCGGAGCGTCGATCAAAGAATCAGTGACGAAGTTGCCGAACCGTTGTACGGGTAGCAGTCCTGATAAAGAGCTCCATACGAGTTCGAAACATGTCGGGCCTTTCCTGATAATTTCACTCGAGTGTAAACCGCTTAATACAATAAATAAATATGTCTCACGAAAGTTTTTATAAGATTACCTACACTTGGCATAAACTAGAAAATGCCCGCGACGTCGCGCGCTTAAAATTTTTGTTTACCGTAGTTAGGTAAAAAGTATCTTATACCTAACCGTGTTTCGATGTCCAGCCATCCCCATACCAATATTGATTAAAATATTTAAAATTCGTTCCGCCGTTTGTACCTACTTGTTTTTTCGTTGTGATAATAGTTAATATTCGTGATACATGATTATTTTTGTCATAGTTATTTAATATAATCTTTTTTATCGATTGTTATAATGTGGAAATGCCACATTTTTTTTATAAATATTTAGACAAAGGTAAATTGTGAAAGAAAAATGTAATGTGATCCACTGCTATGTAAGCGGGACTTGAACCTGCGACCCAACGTAAATTTATAAATAAAACATATTTATTCACCATTAAAACATCGCCGATTGTGACGAGTTTACTTTACAATAATACCCTCTATATCATTTGCCGGGGATAATTAATACCTTTGTGGTTGGATACCTCTGAGTTAAAAGGAGGACAGTACTATCGAAACACGAACCGAGTTTCTGCTAATTGAGTGATGTAAATATTTAACATATCTAATAATAACTACTAGGTAGTGCCCGCAACTTCGTACGCGCATTTATTTATACCGTAGTTGGATAAAAAGTATCCTATAACCATCTTTGGATATCTAGCTATCCCTGTACTTAAATTGGTTAAAATTCGTCAAGCCATTTCGGCGTGATGCGAGAACAAAAGAAAAAATATGAAAACAGATGGCGCCAGGCTGGCATGGCGCCGCGAACCCATACATCAACTTACTGTGATGATATAAAACAAATGACGATCCTGCATCTCGCTTTTTAGAAGTATAATATAGATATTATTATAAAATTCTAACGTTGTATAGAAAATCGGTTTTCTATAGAGCGCCCTCTATAGAAAATCGATTACATTGTTTCAGGGAAATCTTAACAGCAGCATCGCGGTGCCAGCCTAACAGTGCTATCTGTTGGTCAAATTTTCTTAAACCATATTAATACAAAGATCAAAGCTTAAAGAAAAATTGAAAAAGGAGCTACCTGGTGGAAGAGACCGGGAATCGAACCCGGTACCTCTGGATTACCGGTCCAGCGCGTTAACCACTTCGCTACCCTAGCTCCAGGTAAACCTGCCGAATTTCTCCTTATGACTTACAACAAGGTTGCGTTAAACGTTAAGCGTTTAATGCTACCGTGGAGGGGGTAGGAAAGCACTGTTACGTTAAACGTTCAACGCAACAATCCCACGGACAATGCGACGGATTGAAGGTTATGTCAAGGTACGTCTCTTGTGAATATCAATTGATTGTTAGGTTTTCTCTTTTGTAATTACAATTTCTACCCCTTCTTATTTTCATTTCCACATTACGAAGTTTCACTTCTTCCGCGCGGAGGGCCTCCACGCATTATTTTTTTTTCTTATATTATGTGACTTCAACTTTATGGTTGAGTGGATACTGGATTGCTGCCGTGGTTGGATGCCGGAAACTAAGTTTACCTTTAATACAATAAGTTCTCAAGTATGCAAACGTTAAAGTACCTACTTATGACATATTTTGAATTGGAAATCGTATACGTCTTATTACGTGTTTTGGTAAGCCATGCGCAGCATCGAATCTGATTATTCTCATAGTACGGTCCCCCTTAATGTGGCTTAATTCAATTATAATGCGAGTAAATTTTCATTTCCTGGGAGGTTAACAATGCGTACATACGTAAAACAAATAGGTAACCATGCAATGTGAACTTTTAATGTAATCAAGGCGCTATTCTAGTGTACTTTGAGATATCGCCACGTAGGAATAGTACATTACTGTAGACGCCGGGTGAGTAGGTATAGACGGCCGACCGTAGGGAGCCGGCAAGTCCTTTTCACGGCTAGGCATGTATAGCTTTTCTCAAACATATTCAATGAATTAAAACATACACTACTCAAAAAATACTTATTCAGCTGATAGCCTGTTCAAGAACACAGACGCCATTAAAAAAATGCTTCCCGGCCTTCAATTTTGTATGAAGTTCGTTGTTACAGTAACACAATGTGTAATTTTTTACATATTTTGCTACTGTACAGTCTGACCAAAAAGAGTAGAAATTAAAAAGTAGCAATACTGTAGTGTCCTCCCTTTCTAATCAATATAAGAAAACGGGGACGACACCACAGTATTGCCACTTTTTAATTTCTACTGTTTTTGGTCGGACTGTAACAACGAAATTCCAAAAGAACTTGACACAATAACTTCAAAGTGAGTAACAAGCACAACGCCTCAATTTCGCCGCCTCCCATGCCTGCAAACTTGGGCTCTTCGAAGCCCTCGTAAATTCTTGATACACCTTGATAACCCGGTCAATGAGGCCATTAATTTTGACAAAAATAATTTTGATATTGTTACACAAACACAACCAACATCAGAAAGTAAATAAAGAAATTAGCGGGGCCTAAGGTGTCAAAAGGATTACAGGACAAGCCGAAAAAGTTCTACTTAATATTGAGTTATACTTTTACGGTTACGCAAATTCTATGAGCTTCACGATATCTTCAATTTTGCAATGTTTCGACTTTACACGACTTTATACGATACGATTTTTATTATTAAATTTTTCCTGCATTGAGTGATATCAAAAAGTTGTCAATTATAAAGAAAATAATTGGAAAATTAGACATATTGTTCACTAATATGTAGTAGACACAAGATACTTGCCTTTTGACAATTATTTTTTTTGGGATTGTGTACCTCAAAGGGAAAAAACGGTATTTTTGTAATGTACGTAAAACAGTTTTTCAACGTGAAAAGTTGTGATTGTTGTTCAGTACAGTTCGCACGAAGCTCTTGGTGCGCGAGTCCGACTCGCACTTGACCGGCTTTTTTAAAGAAGCATAAATGTTTAAAGTGAAAGACTTATTGTCTGGGTTATATTCACCAAAGTAAACACCACCTGTTTCCCGCACTCTTTGACTTGAGCGTGAATTTTTCATGGAATTTAGAATACCCACTCTTTAAGTCTTCAATTTATAAAAGAGGCGGGAGATTGCTTTGTTACCCAGCTGAAAAAGTGTGCCAAGTAGGTCGAAAAATCTATTGTATTTTCCGTTTTACGGGCAATTATAGCCTAGCTAGCACCGGTCCAGCCCGGGTAGCGGCATAGTGGTGCTTAAAACAGCTTTCATATGCCAATAATGAGCATACGTCATTTATTTGCATTATTAAACGTCATAGCAATTTATCAAGGATTTGTCAGTAACCAAATTCAAAACATTGTTTACCGGAATGCTGCTCAATCCTTCGTTCTTCTTGCCAAATATTAAATCCTATTGAAAAAAACTTGAGTTTCATCACTGTGGATAGTTTTGGCTTTATTACGCAGAAAATACTAGGAATTTGCAGAATATTTAGTCCTGTTTCCTCTTTGAGTGACATTCACCGACTTTCAACGTCAGTTACCAAAATTTGTCGTTGCCAGTAAAATAAATTAGTACCACTGAAAAAAAGGAATATGGGTTGAAAAACACCCTGTAGGGAATATATTTGTGCTTGGGTCATGGTTGTTCTATGTATTTAAGTATATATTTATCTATATAAGTACGTCGTCTAGTACCCATAACACAAGCCTTCTTGAGCTTACTAATTTGGGACTAGATCGATTTGTGTGAGGTTGTCCCGTATTCATTTATTTATTTATATAAAGGACTAACCAAGAACGCTGTAGTAGTTTGTACCATGTTCAGTGTAATGTAAGGTTAAGTAACAGTAAAGTTACTACAAAGAAATGCACTAGAGTCTCGAGTGTATTCAATAAGAAAAATCATTCGAATAGGGTCAGTTACGAACAGCGATTTTTTGTAGCGATACAAACGACTGCATCGTGAGTGTGAATATTCAGCATTTGTAAGGCGTTTTTTTTTCGTCATTCTCATTTCTGCAAATATCGTTGGAAGTCGATTTTTTATATGTACCCCGAAGCCACTCCCGAGTGTGATCCTAGTTAGAACATATATAAATGACTAGCTCTTTGGTTGCGACAATAATCATGAAAAAATAATGACATTATAACCGTGAATCACCAGCAAGTTATTTGTGGATATCGATACAATATCGCATTCGTATAATTTCCCAAAATTAGTTATTAAAGTCTTTCAATCGCAAACTAATGAACCTAACATTAGTTACACGTTCTATTTTATATACCTAATATGCCCAATGTATTGTATACCCAAGAAAATAAAATACCCTTATAAAATACTTCAAAAAGTACGCTAAATTACTATATTATATTAAATGCAAGCAAGTGTAACCCCCTACGTATTGTAAACCGGTGAGAGAGTTCTCTCGATTACACTAATGGATCGCCTTTTATCAGTCCTCGGCGTCGCTAGATGAAATCGCACAATAAAAGAAGATCGTCAATTACTTACACTTAAATATTGAAAAGGGTTATTCTACTTAATATTTCGTAATTTTTATGTTTGTAATAAATTGTAAAAATGTAAACATTCACTCAATATATAACATATAGACGAAGTATTTATAATTATAATTCATAATAGTCTCAATAATTCTAAATGTGCATAAAGGTAATGCCCTTATAAATAAACTTGAAATACTGACAAATATGTACGCACCAATCACTATTAAATGGAAGCAAGTGTAAGCCCCTATTGTGAACCGGTGATATAGTTCTCTCGATTACTCTAATGGATGGCCATTTATCAGTCCCCGGCGTCGCCAGATGAAGATCGCACAATAGACGCAACGACGTCAATTTGACGTCAATATTAACGTAAATGGACGCCATGAACGCTATCCTATCCAAGATCACAGAATAAAGACACTACAGAAGCCACACTCTTGTTATTTTCCGTTTATGCAACGGATTTGGCCTACTAGTATCTGATTGGTAATTTTAAATGACATACGACGCTGTTGGTTGTAGCTTCTGTGGGGCGTCTCATACTCCTAGGGTTGCCTACACCAACATAAGGGAAACTGTTTCTCGGTATTTGTATTGGTTTTACAAGCTACTTTTAATAAATACGTCCAAAATAAGACGGATCTGGCGCGATATTTATGATAATGGGCTCTAAGAGTACAGTAGCCGGCAAACAACTTGAACCAAAATGGCGGATCTGCGCATGTAAATTTGTACGTAAATCGGCTACTGCGCAGTCAAGGTCACGCTCAAGTTGTTTGCCGGCTACTGTACCTACTTGATCTTGGTATTGGTTTAACGTAAACATGTGTGATACTGGATCTAAATATTCATTGAGATGAATTGAAATGTGAAAACTACACATGTCTGCGTTGCACCAATCTTGAAATAACGGTGTATCCATTCCGGTTTAATTTTTTTTCATTCGAAACAATTAGGTACGTTCCACATTCGCAGTCACTACTTTTATTAAATAGAAAATATCAACCATTTGACATATCTCCTAGCTATATGTAAAATAGGTTAAAAAAAACATCATTGAGTAGCAATAAGTCTAAATAAAAAATAAAAATAAGCGGATCCCTAAACTACAACATATTTATCTCGGCTATAAGTACATCATAAGACACACAAAATGTAGCTTCTAATTTACTACGGTGACCTGAATACGCCGTTTCATCTCAAGACAGCCTTCCTGTGACGTAAGCAAGAACATAACACCTGCGTATCTCCCCTACACTGCCTAATAACTCCAATATAACACCAATTACCTCGTCCTTAGGTGCTAATTTGATTAACCAAGATCCCATTAAAGTTGCAAGTGTGAAATTTTCTGTTTCGTCGGTTTATTATTTAATAACGTCTCGATTTAATTAAGGATGGCTTTGAAGAGCTTTAATAATGTATTATGTTGAATTTTATTGAAATTGCTCTTGTTTTAAAGGGAGCGCGAAGGGATATCATATACAGCCTATTTATAACAGTTGTATGTATAGGCTAGCAAGCGTCGGTCCGGCCCAGGGATAGTGGCGATACAAAAAGCTTTCATATGGCAATAATGTGCATACGTCATGTATTTGCATTATTAAACGTCTGTCAAGGATTTGTCATTACTCAAATTTAAAATATTGTTTACCGAAATGCAGCTCTATTCTTCGTTCTTCTTGCGAAATAAATACTGAATCCTATTGAAAAAACTTGACCTTCATCACCGTGAAGTGTGGATAATTTTGGCTTTATTATGCAAAAAATACCAGGATATTTGCGGAATATTTAGACCTGTTTTCTCTTTGTTTTCATTAAAGACATTCACCGACTTTCAAGTCAGTTACCAAAAATGTATCGTTGCCAGTAAAATAAATTAGTACCACTAAAAACCCGCAATATGGCGCGGGTTGTAAAACCCCCTGTTGGACTATGTATGGGTAGTAAAAATTTCCTGAAATAATAACCCTTTTCCATGGAATATGTTCAATTCAACTTTAGGATTTTATAATAGTATTCTTCTTGTGTCGTATTCCTCATTGCTGAGGGTCGTGACCTCTATTTATCACTTTTCGGACGACCGCTCTCCACTTATTTCGATTTACTGCAGATCGTATGTCGCCGACTTGGTGACCGTTGTGTTTGGAATCTGATCGGTCCAGAGCATGGGACTCCTTCCTCTTGTTCTTCTTCCTTGAATCTTTCCTGTCACTTTTCCAGCTTGTCATTCTTCTCCCAGGCTATATGACCAAAAATTCAAGGATTCTACGGAGGCAGATGTTGGACAGTCTCGTGGTGATTCCCAAATCCTGAAGGATGGATGCATTGGTGATTAATAATAGTATAGATTATAGATACACTAACTGGGGGCGTAAATAAACCGACAAATGTGTGATTATTTGAGCGTTTTAACCGCCTCATTAATATGTCTGCAATATCGACGACCTCCGTATGAACTGAGGCGCCATTATCGGTTGTCTTGTAAATAGAAGTCGCTATCAAAATGGTCTTGAGTGATATAGAAAATGCTATTAAGACTGAACCTTACCAGATACACAAATACACAGATACACATGTTAAACTCATAACGACCCTCTTTTTTTGTTGGGGGTTAAAATAAGATTCTTTGTCAAATTGCATTTCAGACTAACGTTAGGTATTTCATTTAGTCCCCTAGGAATTCGTCGTCGCACCTGTGTAATTTATCATCCCAAATGAAGGTATAACTCAGGTTTAAACTGTCATTTCTACATATAGTTTAATCTACGAGACGATCAGTCAAACGGAGAGGTAAAATTAATATAAGAATTATTATTGATTAGACTAGAGTAGATAGGGTAATTCTCCCGTTTCAATTACATGGTAAATTGACGTATTTCTCTTGTAGTGTTAATATCCAGGAAAAAAACTGCTGGCTATTTTGAAGAATTTCAATAAGTAGGACATTTATTTTTAATCGGCAACCATCTTATGGCCCCCTATCCGTTCAAGAATGCTGATTGTTTTAGATTTTTTTCTGTACGATCTAACATGTTTCTTAAGATATATTATCATTGTTTCTACTTAGAACAGGGCCATTGCGATTTATTGGTATATTGAAACCTGCAGTTTGAAATTTTCATTGATAATTTTAGTTTCAAAAACTACTCGAATTTGACAATCCACGCCGAAATTTTTTTTTTTTTTTTTAGCTTGTTTTTGACTGCACGCAGGGAAAGCATGAAATAGCTATGTCACTTTCTAGAACTCAGGGAAATGTATTATTCACTTCAAAAAGTTGGTTGTAATTATTATTATATTTGTCAAATTATTAGATTTTTTTTTAAAGGAATAAGTAAGGCCTCTTAAGTTACAATAGGTTTTTCTTAAATTATTTAATGATTTTTGTGATTTATTCTTTGACAAGTAAGTACTTAATTTTCATTTTTTCATTTTTCTTAATTTTAATATGTGTAATATATTTAATTTTAATATAATTTTGTTCCTTTTAGGGTCGAGACCTTAGGTCCGTGGGGTCCCAGTGCCCACAAACTTCTAAATGAGATTAGCAAAAGGTTCATTGAGTCCACTGGTGACCGAAGAGCTGGCAGCTTCCTCGCACAACGCATCAGCATTGCGATTCAGCGAGGAAATGCTGCCAGCGTCTTCGGGACTATGCCGCGGGGGCACAGTTTTGTAGATTTATTTTAGTTTAATTTAATTTACTTTATTTTAGATTATAGTTCTTTAGTTTGAATTTAATTGTCCATTTGTATATTTTGTTATGTAAAAATTATATTCTTCTATTTTCACTTGGTATTTAACTTACCTGTGTGTTAAAATTAAAAACAATTTGGATTAAAGGAGGTCGCACACGGCGAATCTTTTCAGCAATTCAGTAGCGATGCAGTCGCTGGTTATATACCTACCCTTGCAACGTAAACACCATTCTACATCGCGACGCCGTGTCCTAAGTAGCACAGAGGCTGTTTTAGCGCTTATATAGCACTTACACAGCTGTAATAAGCTGAATAAGGGCTGTTATGCAACATGTATGCTACGTGGGGTGCGATCTCCCAAAAACCTATAAATATTTGTAAAAAAGCCAGTAACGACTGAACTTCAAACAGATGTAATTATACTTTTAAATTCCGGTCAAAGACGAATACGTGTAATATTTTTTTTACATGAAAATGTAACTGCCTAGATTTAAATATGATTATCTCACGTAAGCTACCGGGCTCTCTGAGCAAAAGCACGCAAAACTGAGTCAACAGCTATACTCCTGAAACTCCTAATTTTTAGATGTTATCATGCCAAAAAGGACCTTAGGCTTACAATTCTATACAGTTCAATTTGGTGAATATGCAGAATGAAAATACGAGATTTCATAAATAATTTGTAATGTAAAATTCAGGCAGTCATGCATTATTAAAAACCGCTCTCTAGTGTTACCTTTTAATATATTAATGCGTAGAAAGTTGTGCTAGAAACGGAGATTCCTTTGAGATTCTAGACCGGACTAGTGTTTTTTTTCACACATGATAGTGGTTCCATTGCTTATGCACTTGCTACGTGAAAAATAATCTTGGTCTGTGGTCATGGTCAATTTTGATGTTAAGTTGGGTGCGTATATAAACAAATATAAAGGGACAATAGATAGAATACACTTTATTGCACACTTCGACAAGAAAGAAATACAAATACGGAAAAACTTAAAACTACAATAATAGAGGTAGACAACAACAATCTTACACAAATCGACCTTGTGCTCGAGTTAACGTGACCGTACTGCCTACAGCGACAGAAAAGTTGATTCACCCGCATTATCGCAAAACATTTCAAAGATTTTGATGGTCCGGTGGCACCAGACTAGTTGATTTGTTGTGGACTAATACGTATTCACTTATCTCGCTGTATTTCAACACTTAAGCGATCACAAGATAAGTACTTAATAATTAAGTATAAGTACTAGCATCCATTACTTAAGAGAAAACACCACTACTAATTTATCCATAAAAATCGAGCTTTCGTTCTTGTCTGTTTGCTCCTCCAAAACTGAATCCAGTGCCATGTAGTGTGCGCCGCATCATAGCAATGTAGGTCTTTACCTAGTATCTGAACTCGTAATGTAATGTTATAATCCATTATCGTGTATATTAGGGTGGAGCGTAGATGTATGGAGAAAAAAAAAGTTGTCTGATCGACCTGGAACAGTTGTAATATGTTGCCTTTAGATAAGATATTAATGAATATATATATGTAATTGATTTTAAATATGTAAATAAAATAAAAAAACTTTTGTTTTACGTAATTAGTATTAGATTTATAAAGAAGGGTTTCAACTTCAAATGTTTTGAGCTTATTTCATACTTACGGCAACCTACTACGTGAACCTGTGACCCAAATTAAAATTCAGTATTAAAAAAAAAAATATTTTAAATATTGTTAAATTTTTATGCAATAAATATCTTTTATTTCGATTATTATGTGCTTAGAAAAAAATTGACTTGACTTTCATTAAAAAAAAATAAGATTTTGATAAAAAAAAAATTCAATATGGGCTTGATCATTATATTCAAGATGACAGTAGAGGGCTGAAAGTAGTATTGAATATTTTTATTATTATTTTTCTCGTACACCTGGCAGCCTAATGCAACGTTTTAGAGAGGTTCTGAGTTGAATTTGTTTGTTGTTGTTTGTTGACACTTAACATAGTGATATCACAAACTGTCACTAGCAATAACTAAAAAATGGTAACAAAATAGGAAAATTATATCGGACTTTAATTTTCTGTCTTAATTGTGTACAAACTTTTTGAGAAATGCTCTAATAAATTACGCTACGGCAGTTAACGCTAAATTAATAATTGTTATAATTATCAGATTACAGCACTAAAACTCCGTATGGCTACAATTTGCGGTTATATCAAATATACACGTTGGGTAAGACTCAGGAGCGTTTTGAACGCTCCTTGACTTATGCTTTCACATTATTTTTGCAAAACAAAAGTAAATTGGTGTGCTTATAACAGAGCGCTTTTTGTAAATTGTGATGGACAGAAAAACATAAGATGATGTTCATCTAAATTTAGACTCCTGAGTGTTACCCGGTTAATTTTAATATTTAAGTCTAAATAAATTTGTGCATCTGCATCACAATAAACGTGTACGTGAAAAGGAGAGAAATAAATGATATCAGCAGCGAGCTGTCGACTGGGAAGATCCGCCAGATAATGACTCGGAACGGCCGCAACTGCAAGTATCTGATGCCTCTGGACACCGCAGTATGCAGATTTTGATCTGAAATGTAAGAATGTTAAATTAAAGAAAAATCGTGCGTGCAGCTCTCCGTGGCGCCACCTACAGTCCCACCGGAAGATCAGCGCCGGCTCTTGAGCGAGCATCATGGTAAGGTGGGACCTTTTCGTGGCACAGCCTTAGTAATAGTATAATTGCCTGTTGTTTTTTTTTTTTTTTTTATTATTTTTGTCACACCATTTATGTAATTATTTTTTTATTGTCACACACATCACGAATAAATGTATTTCTTTATTTCTTTCTTCTTTAAAAATAAAGATAAAATCGGCGAAGTGATAGTCGGACTCGTGCCCAGAGGGTACACACGATGAAAGCACTGAAAGCTTTAACAAAAAGATAACCTGTACTACGAGACAAACTTAACTTTACCGTTGAAAAACTGTTGCCCCCATACATCGATATAGGTAGGGGTTAGTTTTTCAATTGCATATAAGTTCGTAATCACGAAAATATACATTTATGAATTTCGGACATTTTTATTCACTTTTTAGGGAGGGTTCCGTACCTCAATCGGAAAAAACGGAACCCTTATAGGATCACTTTGTGTCCGTCCGTCTGTCTGTCCGCCAAGACCTAAAGAGCTAAAAGGATTTATCTCGAGAACGCGTGGAGGTATCGAGTTGAAATTTAAACCATATACTCAAGTCTACAGTCCCTTGAAGCTGTGAAAAAATCAAACTTCTACGTTAACGTAAAAAAAGATACGGCCGTTTATGTCGCAAAAAACGTACATTTGGACACTCTCAAGGGAATCAAAATGTTGCCGATGACCTAGAACTATGCAATTTGGCAAGTACCGTAAACTGGGGTTGCTTTAGGAAAATTTGGGGCTACTTTGATAGATTTAAAATGGTTATAAAAACACAAATATTCATAGTGCGATTGAGCAAATCAAGTAAAAGGTTAGGTCACTGTGGTATTTCATTGCCACAGATAGTTGAAAATAATAAGGATATGGCGTAAAAACACTTTTCCAAAGTAGCCCCTGCATTTTAAAGTAACCCCGTTTTAAGGTAATATTGTCACATTTGTAATAAAATCATAAAAAATATAGTCCTTTTCAAACATCATATTTGGAGAACTCGGTTGCGTTAAGTTTGCACCTCGTTTGTATGCGGCGCCATACATTGCAGGTGCAATCTTAACTCAACCAGGCCAATTAAGATGGGATAAGTGAAAGTTTGTACGGAACCCTCGGTGCGTGAGTCAGACTCGCACTTGGCCGGTTTTTACAACATGATGTTGCTTCTTGCCAAATTTCGTGATTCTAGGTTATCGGAAAGTACCTACGCTACGAGTATATGGGTCGTTCTCAAAATATTTGCACCGCTGCGCTAATTTTGCATTTTTTTTTCAACTTGCGATTTTTTATTATATTTTTTATAGGATCGCTAGAAATATATTCTAATAATCGATATCATGTGGAGGGAAGTAGTTAAATTGAATATTTTAGAAGATACAGGTGTTTGAAATTTTAGGCCGACAGGTGAAAGACATCGAGGTCAGGTAAACGACATTTTTTACCAAGTTATCGACAATGGGTGCAGGTTGGCGACAAATACGTTCCAATTTAAATAAAATTGTTAGCAGGTTAACGACTATGGTTGCAGGTAAGTGACATTTCAAATAAAAACTACATTGAACTTTCTACAAGTACTTTTTGTTTTGTATTTTTTTTCAAATTTTTTTCCTTTTGTTAGTAATTTGCAGAAAAAACAAGCATTAATTCTCATCTCATAAGACATTATTCAAGGGATTTTTTGAAGCCTAAACAATCCAGAAAGGTCTAAACCGGCCAAAAGATGCAGAACTCAAGCTGTACCCACGTGACTTTATAAAATTTCTTATGCAGGTTCAACAGCGAATCATTTAAATAACGTTTCTGCAGCTTAATTTCGCCTCTTTTGACATATTCTTTCTTACTACTGCTGTTTTCATCATCTTCGAGGAATTCCTTCACATCTGATTACCAGAAAGTCTTCGACTGCGTTAGGTGGGATAAGCTATCAGAGGTTTTGTCTGAAGCTGCCAGCTCATCTGG
Organism: Apotomis capreana; assembly: GCA_947623375.1. Classification (NCBI taxonomy): domain Eukaryota; kingdom Metazoa; phylum Arthropoda; class Insecta; order Lepidoptera; family Tortricidae; genus Apotomis; species Apotomis capreana. Next base: position 8,941,326 of record OX392519.1, on the reverse strand, counting down.
TAACACTTTATAAAGCCTTTACGAGTCTAGATACAGAATGGTGACAGTAGATGTCATATCCAAGAACTTTAAGTTCTCTAAAGGTCTACGACAGATATGCATAATATCTCCCATACTTTTAAACAAATATGGAGATGCAGAGTACATCACACCCTTGAATGTTGGAGTGATGGCGTTCAAATAGGAGGAATATTAATATTAAACCTTGGCTACGTGGTTAACACCAGACTTCTTGAATCATCATCAACCGAAGCAGAAGTTGCCAAACTTTTGACACGGCTCAAAATAGGACTTCAAATTAATAAAAAAAAGATCAAGCATAGTCGACAGTTTGAAACTGTTAATCACTTCCAGTATCTTGGCTCGATCGTCATAAATAGAGGCAGAAGCAAACTGAAGATTCGCAGTCGAATCGGAATGGCCAAAACAGCGATGACCCAACTCGGCAAAATATGGAACCTGACCTAACCGAACTAAGATGCACCTCGTCTGTGCACTTGTCATCTCCATATTTCTGGGGCTGAGACCAAGACGCTCAAAGCCGCTGACAGGCAGAGGATTGACGTTTTCGAAATGTGGTGCTAGCGTGGCCTGCTAAGGATTCCTTGGTCAGCATGAAACTAAAAGGGAGTACTCAAACTAAGATAAGTCGGTAATATATATGTTTTTATTACAACGAAACATGAGTAACCCACGTTGGGATACCATGAGTGACCTGTAAAACCTAGTTTTTAAATAGTTTTGTATAAGTTTTCAAATAATGGTCGTTCGCTTGCCGTATGTGTCGTTCACCTGTTTTTTTAAAGACAAGTGAACGACATGCAGGTGACGGACAAAATGACAGTTATATCATCAAAAAAAATTAAGTATTTGGTAGACGAACTGCATATTTATACACATGAAAATAGACCATACTTTACGTATTATAAATTAAAATTATTCCAATAGTACACACGTCAACCAAAATATGGAAGGCAGAATATAGACTACATACCCATTACAAACTCCCGCTCGCCGAAGTGTATTTATCATATTTTTTTAGTGCCGCGCACTGACGACCTGTCACTTGGAGCACTGTTAGGTGGCAACTGAAGGTCTCGATTTATGCGGGTTGAGGCAGGGGAAACGAAATAGTAGTCACACAGATGTAATGTTTGTCTCATGACAAGTGAACGACAAAAAATGGCGTGGACAAACTTAAATTGCAAATAATTCGCAACATAAGCATAGTATTATTATTTGATATGGTAGTATTCAACCTTCATCATATATGTAAATAAAATGGAGTACTGAACTTAAGCTAAGTCGGTAAAGTATATGTTTTTATTACAACGAAACATGAGTACCTCGCGTTGGGACACGGCAAGTGACCGACAAAACCTAGTTTTAAATCGTTTTTTCGTCTATTAATATACTTTAGTTTTAATTAAAAGCATTTGGCCTCTATGTAAAAAGTGTCTATGGATATGTGTTGATAATTGAATATTTAAAATAATGCGGTGTAAAAAACTTCTTCTAAGACAAACCTGTTGACAGGTGGCGGTGCAAATATTTTGAGAACGACCCATATAGGAGGTACGTTTTGATTCCCTTACAAGCGACAACAAATGCATCATAAAGACTTGCATATATCTAGATTGCGTTGACTTAGATGGTTGATTTTACGGCTCCACGGACACTCGGACAGGCCATAATTTTTCAATCAAGGTGTAGAGTTAGTAAAGTCAGGGCTAAATAGGCTCGGCTTTTCCTGGGATCTGATAACTGTCTTACAGTGAAAGCGTTATAAGCATGTGAATCTTGGCCGCCAATATATTACATGAAATGTTTTTGGTGGGATACGTTATTACCAATTTAGAATAATTATTAATATTTGGTAACATGCAACATTGCGTTGTCGTGAAGTGAAAATCTACGTCATTTCACGTGACATTGTGCACGCACGTCACGTCAAAATAACAAGAAATGTGTTTGACCCTTACTTTTACATTGAGAAAGCTGATTGTTGAGCATAGTCGTAATTTCATCCACCTCCTTGTGAGCCAGTTCGGTAAATACTACTGGCATGAATACTAGCATAATATCGTGTATTACTTCCAACAAAAACATATACAAATGAATTGTTTTTCTCTGAAATCAAAGTTTATAAGTAAATTAGTAATCAATGATTTAATAAAAATTAATTCATAAAATAACAGCGCCCTCTGTCGCTTGCTCATTCACTGCTGTAAAGTAGTGCGGTAAGATGTGTTTAACGTATTCACATGGAGGTCGCTAAGGTGTAACGCCTTTCAAATAGACAATGCAAAGATCGACACACAAAGCATAAGAAGCAATTCGAAAGGTTGCTCGGGAGTTAGGGTGGCGGAAAGGTTAACGCACTGGTCCGGCAATCCAGAGGTACCGGGTTCGATTCCCGGTCTCTTCCACCAGGTAACTCGTTTCGATTTTTCTTTGAGCTTTGATCTTTATTATTATTAACGGTTTCAATTAGTAATTTTAAAAAACTTTTTCTTTTATTTTAAATAAAATAGATATACATATATAATGACACGAAGGTAAATTATGAAAGAAAAATGAAATGTGGTCTACTACAATGTAAGCCGGACTCGAACCTGCGACTCTACGTTAACGATAAAAAAATGGAATCGAGAAAAAGATTATATAATAAAAACATTTACATATACTCGTACATACATGTTCTACATCTTGGAGTAAAGCCGCATCAAGAAACGCCAAACCGTGTAAGAAACTTAATATTATCACGATTAAAAACTGAAAGGAAAATTTCAATCATTATGAGGATAGAAAGTCTTCGAATTGATTAAGCGTTTGAAAATTTAACCTCATTTACGTCCTAGACATACATGCCTCGGACGTTAATAAAGTAAAAGAGTTAGTAATCTTAACAGCGTATACCTAAGGTCATTAGAAGTGAAAAATGCTATGTAATTTTAATTCAAATCCCTTTACAAAGTAACGAACTTTTTATACGTAAAGAATCAGTTAAAGTGGCTAATTTTGTAATAAATAAGACCTAGATTTTTTCGAGTGAAGATTCGTTTCATGACTGATATCTTTCGTTTTTGGATCTGTCAATCACTACGCCCCCACTTGTGAACAAAGTAGCAAATAGCAATATTACGTAATCACACACATAAAATAGGGTGTTGCTTATTTTCTAACCCCGAACTCTCACCCCCTCATTCTGTTCTAGGACACAAAAAAAGTCACTTTTTTTTTTATTTAGTATTATAATTTAGTATATTACCGGCAAGTAAAAAATCTGAAAAAGAAATAAAAAAAAAAGTGTTTTTTTTTCTTTGTATCTTAATACTTATAGAACGTACATAATTGTTATAAAAAAAAATATTGCAAAAAAAGTATATCTACTTCAATATGAACCATCTAGATTTTTTTCTGATACACAGAATAATTCACTTGACATATAACTAGATTGATACATTAGGTTATTCAAATAATATCACTGCCAAAAATTTCAAAAGAAGACTATGTGAACAGAGTTTTATTAACATTTATCTTGAATTTTTAATGGCCGGTAGCGACCCCTATAACAGAATTTAAAAAATAAAATAAAATATCTGTGACGTTTTTTCGTGTCCTAGAAAAGAGTGTGGGGGTGAGAGTACGGGGTTAGAAAATAAGCAACACCCTAAATCATAAAACTGTTTGTCTTGAAAACTAAGTCGAACCCAGCCAACTTTAATATATGACATTTTTAACCTTAAGTATCGTCAGGAATATAAGGTGTTATTATTTAATATTTGCTGGATAATTATTGCGTCATTTTAAGAGTGTGGACAAATACGCGGGACGCCCTGTATCTAAAAAAGATAATAATGATTACCGTTGTTTGAATTTTATTTATAGTCTTCATATGGTCCAGAATCTGTTTATATATAAATAAAGCGTTAACTACTCTTAATGCTCTATCATCGTCGTCCACATTTACTGACGGATTAAATATACTCTTGAAATGATTACGAAGACAAACCATTCTATCATACATATCGTTAAATATTGAAATTCGGATGAAATTTTTGAAATCGAGAGACGTAACAATAAAACAGAAAACAAGCAGTACAATAACTGATTCCGGTGAAATATAATACGTAAATAGAAGGCGAATGCAGTGCATGAACATTCTCAAACATCCCATTAGAAAAATGATATTGTATAATCTAAAATTTGCTGACTTATTACGACGTAACCCAAAGATCCGATCAGTATTTCTAACAGCAGCATAGTATTTGCAAAAACACCCATCTTCAACGAAAAGAGATATCCAAATACCAGTGACAAATTCGGACAGAACTATACAGCCAAGACTAAAATCACGAGAAAGGAATACGGGAATAGTGTTATACATAACCAAAGGAAAAAACACAGAAATAAGAATGCAATATAGCTTTGCAAGATTCAAATACAGTTTCCGACAGTTGAAGCTAAAATAATGTCCGAAAATTAAACGAGTTATAAGAATGACTTTCATAGGAGAGTATGAATGTAAAAATTTAACAAGTTTCTTAAATTTGTCACCCATGATAGAGCACAACTACAATTCTCTTCTTTTTATGCAGATGTTAAACAAATTCTTGGTCACTGGTTACTAAATTTAGTTGGATCGAATGTTGTTCACTGTTAATACTAAAAGTGCCAACTTTACTCAGTGCAGTAGCGCTGTGCGACTGAATGTGGTGGGTGATTCTCATATAGTTTTAAAATATTAACATTTTTTTTTATTTTGTTTTCTGTGATATATTGCGGTGTATATTAAGAGTACATACCAAAGGCTAATTTTTGGTGCAGATGGACAAGCTTAATACCCTCTGCAAGTGATTAAAGTAATGCATGTGTACACGGCTGTGACATCCCTAAGCATAGTTGTGAGACTGTATAACATGGGTGCGACAATTTCATCGAAAATCAAGTAATTGTGTCAAATAACAAGTAACCAAGTAGCCAGGATCATTCACCAGCAACTTGCTCTTCGATACGGTCTTGTGGGGTCTGAGGTGCCGTACTATAAGTACGCACCGATGCCAGTTCTTGAGAATGGTCGTGCCACGCTCTATTGTGATCGATCTATCATCACGGACAGGACTATTGTAGCCAATAAGCCTGATATCGTTTTGGTAGATCGATCCAAGCGCCAGGCAGTGATCGTCGACATCACCATCCCCCATGACGAGAACCTCGTGAAAGCCGAGAAGGACAAACTCAGCAAGTACCTTGACTTGGCTCACGAGGTGACCGCCATGTGGGATGTTGACTCGACGATCATTGTCCCGATAGTAGTTTCGGCTAACGGTCTTATAGCGAAGAGTCACGACAAACATCTTAAGAGACTCTCGCTAGATGGCTGATTTAATTTATTTTTCTTTGGTGACATCTGCGGAAAAAATACAACAAATTGATAACCCAACTTAGCAAACAAAATCATCAAATTATTCAAATATACTACAAGAATGTCACAACCAAGCATTACATGTCACAACCGAGGTTTGAAAAATTCCGTGGTCGTGACATTTAGATCTATCTATGGTCGTGACAAATTTTGAACATGTGCGACATAATGGAACAATTTGCTTTGTCTCGCCAATTTTAAACAATCACCTTATTCTGTTATTTCTGAGGTAAAATTTATATAAGTATCAATAACATAGCAGTAGAACTTACATTTAAAACTCATTCCACGGTGGTGACGTACTAAGGTTGTCCTTTTCTTTAATAAATACAAGAAAATATTTTTGCTATACATTCACCGCACTTTGTCATAAGCAGAACCGACAAGAAGGTAGTTTTTCCGTTCTTAAAAAGCCTAAATAGGGCTGCTAGCTTCAAATATAATTGTCTACCAAGTTACACGTATTTAAACAAACACACATGGCTGTGACAAAAAAATTGATCACAAACTTTATGATGTTCTGAATCAGAAACTGTTACATTATACTTTTACAACTTTTTAATAATGTTATCAGACATTTATTAGCTTTGCGTCATTCGTATAAAATTAGTCAAAATTACTTGATATTGTAGCAGAAAAAAATATTTTATTAGAAAATCGGGAGATATCACACGGCATGGACGTGACATTTTGGGCAAACATTATTTTTTTTATATATATTTCTGAATATTTTAAGGTAAGTGTGTTTATAAAAGATAAGTAGAGGATATTTGCTCAACAAAGGCATAAATAGATTTTTGATTTAAACAAAATAAACATGTGATTCTTACAAATCACAAAAAAATGCATGAGAATAAGAATCACCCTGTAGATAGCTAATTATGTTTTGTTGTTAATTATCCACTTCCCATTAAGAACGAGTGCCATTCTTCTTTAGTACTTTATAGTTTTTTTAATAGGATTATCGTCCACGTGCCGTATTTTCTAGATGTACCTATATATTTATGTCGGTACTTAAATTTTATTTCCATTCGACTCGTACAGTGCATTGTTGAATGCATTAGTGTAATCATTTTGTATTTTCAGAAGTGTAGTATTATTCCATTGACGCTACAACCCTTTGTGGGTCTTGGCCTCCTCCACGATCTTCCTCCAGGTGTCACGATGCCTGGCCACCTTCTTCCAGCTGGTAAACTTCCCCATCTTCCTGAGATCTTCCTCCACACAATCGCTCCAACGTTTTCTAGGCCTGCCTCTCGGTCTCTTCTGTTGCGGCGTCCACCTTGTTATTATCTTAGCGGCTCTAGTGTCCGGCATTATTTCAAGGTGACCCGCCCACCTCAGTCGCTGCGACTTACAGAACCTGACGATGTTCTCGTGCCCAATGAGTGCTTCTAGCTCATGGTTCATACGTTGCCGATATGTGCCGTCACGCTCTTTCACGGGACCGTAGATTTTTCTAAGAACTTTCCTTTCAAACACGGCAAGTTTCAGTTCGTCTCTCTGGGTTAAGGTCCACGTTTCGCAGGCGTAAGTCACAACAGGCCTGGTGATGGTGTGATAGATGGTGAGCTTCGATCTTATGCTAAGCAGCTTAGAATCTAAAAGTTTAGCACACGCATAAAAAGATTTGTGCCCAGCAACTATCCTTGCCCTTATCTCTTCGTCAGATCTATAAAAAAAAAAATATTAGTTTGGGTGTAGCACATCGTATCGTTTTTCAACGTAACTTGAGACGATGGTGCCGATCATAAAGTTACGGTTTAAATATTTACGGTAGATGGAGCTACGATATCACGCTAAGGCATATAAGAAATTAAGGAAGTTCAATGGCCCGGGTATACACTCGGGTAGCCTAACAGGTAAAGCGCCCGTGTTCGCCCGGAGAGCCGTTGCAGATGCAGGGTCAAATCCCGCCTGGAGCATTAAATTTTTAAATTTTACGCTTTAAATTAAACATTAATTTGATACTGTGGAAAATTCCTTTTATTTTACTCCTCCTAACCTATGAGATTACTATGGTAATTATCATCAGCCCGGCTCGGTACTTGCTCACCGCGCGCGGGCCATTCTTAAGGCTCCTCTACACAATGGGCCATCATGGGCCATTATAAGGGACGCAACTATACGACAGGACAAGACAGCAATATCGCTTGTCTCCTCTAACGTATAGCTGCGTATCATGGCCCATGATGGCCCAATTGGCTCATTGAGAGGAGCCTTTACATCTGCGAAGCCTGTGGTCGCGTGTGCCGTTTCCGTATTGGCTTGCATAGCCAAGAAATTCCTTTTTTTATGCTACGATGGTGACAAACGAGTATGCGGCCCGCCTGATGTTAAGCAGTTACCGCCGCCTATGGACGATTGGGCCCCCGGAGCATCACACGCGCATTACCGATCCTGTAAGAACCTATTTACTCCCCTCTTGGAGAACCGCATATACGAGTAGATGAATTAGCGAGAGCTTGTAATTGCATTTATAGTGGATGATACGGTTCGCATGAAAAGGAGAATAACTTAAGTATTTCTCTTAATTTAATGAAATTACATACCCTTCTCTTCTTAACAAGTAAAATATTACTAAGTCCTTTTTTGCTTTCATTCGCTATCATTTTCTAATTGTTCATCAGTTCAAGTTCAAAATATTTTGCTTACTTTGACTCTCAATCGGACCAAAATTATTTACTGTCATAGTTTTTGAAAACCGTGTAACTTACAGTCGTACAGGCTTAGAGAGAATTATTAAGAAAATTGTGAGAATACAATAAAATCAGCCGTTAAAATATACGCACAACGTAAATAATATTTAGAATTTGACACTAAAATTATTTTAGAATTTTCTTCTTCAATATATATGTTTTACAAACGTCTGTTTATGCTGATAGTACGGGAAAAGGGAAATTTCAAATATAGAATGCCTATACACACACAATACCACTACAAGTATATATGCAATTCCACGCTCTCGATAATTTATCAATACATACAAAATATATAAATAGATTTATTTCCGATACATTGCCTTGTCATGGTCGGAAGATTACTACTACATTGAAGATATCGCAAAGCTCCGTCGACTTAGCGCGGAGCTGAAGTCTTTTAAAGCGGTTGTAATGCCATAACTCAATTTTATTAATCGACACCTGTCTCAAAACAATGTCGTTGTTCGTCAGCTGTCATGTTCGAATGGAATCAAAATGTTTCCCAATTCTACTGCTTTCGTTCACAAGCTCGGATCATACTCAAGTGGCAATAGTATCTTTAACTATTTTAAAAGGAATACTCACAATTCTGTAATAAAATGCTTAAGAAAGACAAGAGGATTTTAAGAGAGTGAATTTTAGCAATAGCTCCCAAGAAATGTTATGACAAGTGAGTGACGTTTACGCGCCGTGTTCTCTCGTTTCGTCTTTGCTGTGACAGCAGCTAGTATATGTATTAGATTTGGGTTTAGTATTATTGAAAGAAGAATTTTTCTTATGTAGCACTAGCTGCGCCGGGTGGTTTTACCCGCTCATCCCACGGGAACACTACATTTTTCGGGATAAGAAGTAACCTATGTGTTAATCCAGGGTGTTAGCTACCTTCATACCAAAATTTATTAAAATGGTCCCGCCGTTTGAGCTTGAAGTAACAAACATAGACATAAACACACTCACAAACTTTCGCCTTAATAATATTAGTGTGATAATGTTATTAAAACTATCGTGAGACATCTTTACTAATTATAAAAAACGGTATAAACTCACGTAAAAATTGTCAGGAACGGCCCGACATGTCTCGAACTCATTTGGAGCTCTTCATCATTCTATTTTTACGTGAGTTTATACCGTTTTTTATAATTAATATTAGTGTGATTTGTTCATAAAAGATAGTTTTCGAAATGAGAACTATTTTATTTGCAAGTACCTACACGTGCCTACACTACACGTATAAGTTACACGTTACATTTTAGAGTTATGGCTAGAGAAGAGTCCCTGATGGGATGTACGCCTCAGTGTTACCATATTATTAAAAGATTTTGTTTTTACTTTACAAATTATAATTATATTATTCATTAAATATTATAATATACTTATATTCATTTTGTTATGTGCTTTGTATCGCACACTATTAACAAACATTGATGATTCTGTTTAAGATCAATAGTGGTACGTAACACATGCATCCATTATTAATTTGTTGTGTGATAAAAATTGCCCTTACTATGTAAACCACCCGAAAATCTAATAGATTTGCCCGCATTTTCGAGATGACAAATGCTTTGAATCAAATCAAATATAGACGAATGTCAGGAACAAAAAAGTCAACTAACTAATTAAACATGAACATGAACATAGGCACCACACCCAGCCAAGTCGTAGCCTGACCCGGACAAGCCGGATACACCAGGGGGCACAGATTTATATTTATAAGAGCCTTATCACACTTGCGATTTGCGAGCGTATTTTGTATGAAGGCGATCGCGCAGCGTGTTCGCCGCGTCGCTTATTTGTATAGAAAATACGCTCGCAAATCGCAAGTGTGATAAGGCCCTAAGGAGTGACACGCTCTGAGATGGGATAGGAGCGCCGACTAGCCGCAACCGGTCGACCACAATCAGCCGATTATGCAGCCTTGAGCCAATATTGGAAGTTAGGTGAGGTGGGGTAGAGCATAGAGCAAGTCAACTAACTAATTAAAGAGCGAATATAACCCGCGGCTTTCATATTTGTAGCCCGTTTCTCCATCGAAATTTAATTTTTCAGTCACTGGAACAACAGAAATAGCATGGAATTTTCGTTTGAGTAATGGATTTTAACGAAGAATGATTCGATGGGTCTGTAGTACGAGTAATGGAACATTATTTGATGGAACACGTAATGGCATGTCATGTGTATGCTTTGTTTACTTTTAGGAACTATGCATGCTCATTTCATTTACAATACGATAGGAATGCTTTTTATCACAATCATAAAACGTATGATAAAACGAAAAGCCCGGCCAGAATTATACACTGGGACTAAGTGTTTTCAATGGTATAAGGAAATAATAACACTTCAGCTAGTGAGATTTTCTGCTTCCCTGATTAGTAGCCGCTTTATGGTAACAAAATAATAATCTATACTAGTCCATACTAATATTATAAATGCGAAAGTGTCTGTCTGTCCGTTACCTATTCACGCTTAAACCGCTGAACCGATTTAAATGAAATTTGGTATGGAGATAGTCCCAGGAAAGAACATAAGATACTTTTCATCCCAAATACATTTATTGTTCCCGCGGGTAGCACCGCGGGGCACAGCTAGTAAGGAATAAAATTGCCACCTGTCGTAAAAAAAAAAATATGCATTTATGTATTATGATTGTCACTCTTTTGTTCTTTGACTAAGTTTTATTTTGTCGTAATATTTAAAACACGATTTTATGATATTGAAACAGGTAACAAGAGAATCAGGGGGTATCATCTCAACTTCGAAACATTATTTCCCATCTATAACGTTTCACCAAATTTCCATTTTTCTGAAAGTGATTTTTTCCTGAAACCCGTAATATTTTCAGAATTTCATAAACATCATTTTGAAGAACCCATTAGGTTATGTTAGGTTTGTTGTATAATGATTCTGAAAAATTTGCAGTTATGGAAAAAAAATGTCTTTCGGACAAATGAAAATTTGGGGAAACGTTATAGATGGGAAACAAAGAAGTAATAGTTAAGATTTTAATGGTGCTAATGTTAAAAAAGTGAGTGCAATACTCGCCAATAAACTTCGTGTTTGGCGAAATTTGTTATAAAATGTGTACCATGCTTTATTGAAATAAATAAATAATAAAAAAAATGTGTTTCTGATAGGTAACCAATAGGTATATAAATAACCTCAGTTTCTAAAACTGTTGCTTGAAGAAAGAAAATACCATGGTATAAGAAAATAAGGTATGGCACCTCGGAATGACAGTTGAGACTTTTGACGTCATCACGCTATGATTGGTTGGTTGGTTCTGTCAATCCATTTCTGTGTTGCCAATGGTGTATCATAATACTCCCTGATTCGGTTAATTTTCTTATACCATGGTATTTTCTTTCTTCAAGCAACAGTTTTAGAAACAGAGTTTATTCTACCTATTTCACTAAGAACTGTTGGTTGCCAATTCACACACACTCATCGGTGTTCCTATCAATTCCGGAATATTAATTAATAATTATTCTCGCTGGAATCCGCTCGGAGAAATAAATGATTAATGGTAGAAGTTTTGTTGAAGATTTTTGAACAATGCCCCGCAGCTAAAGAGCGAGTGGGCGTAGCGGCTTATGGGATTATACGCTGTTTTGGGTTTAAGTAATCCGAAAGCCGAAGTTCATACGGGCGGTGTTTATAAATTTTTAATACCCGAAAGTTTGAGAGGCTGCTGTACGGGAATATATGAATAATAATCTGATGGGTAGTCAAAATAAAGGATGTTGGATTCGGATAAACGTGGAAGGTAACGGGGTACAATGATCACTTTTTTATACTAATAGATGGGCGACTCTGCCTCTTTATTCGCGGTAGTGAAAGAAAATCGGCCAAGGGCGAGACGGAGTCGCGCACGAAGGGTTCCGAACCCCCGGAAATATAGATTTATTTTTATTAGGTTCTGTAACAAATCAAAATGAATAGAATATTTTTATTAGGTACTTATTTGTTGTTTCAGTGGCCATAGTTACGTATAGTAAAGATTAAAATAATACGTTATTTACTTGATGATCCCAATTAATTTTAACTTTTTTGTTTTCTCTGTGTTTGTTTTGTTGATATATCGGCTATACACATTATGCGAGAATTTCAAGGCTCTGTCTTTTATGGTCGGGAAAATACAGCCATGTGACAGACTGGCGGACAGTCAGACAATACGGAACCCTAAAAAGCATGGTAAAACCCATTTTTGAGTTATCATATAGGATCGTTCGTTGTCCACCAGACAGTCCGTCTGTCTGTAAATCAAGAAAGACAAGTAAATCAAAACCAGTGGGATAAGTATTTTCTGTAGACATAGAATCATAAAATTTTACAAAAAGTTATGTCATATAGTCATACCCCGGGATTTTTGGTGCACGAATGATTCGACGCCTACTGTCAGCCTAGTGTTAAATCATGCGTGCACCGAAAACTCCGAGGTATGTTTATCCATACTAATATTATAAATGCGAAAGTGTGTCTGTCTGTTACCTCTTCACGCTTAAACCGCTGAATCGATTTTGATGAAATTTGGCATGGAGATAGTTTAAGATCCGAGGAAGGACAGAGGATAGTTTTCATCCTGGAAATTATCCCTAAAAAGATTGAAAAGTGAGTAAGTAATTCATAATGACATTGATGACCCTGTAGGAAATGTAATTATTAGACTAAAAGCACAATTGCTCTTACATTTGCTTAGGCGCTTTTAATAATCCCTTTTATTAATGAAGGTGATAAGGTGGATATCTATCGTGTTGTACGAGGCTGCTTCCATACTTCCAAGTTCCACGCGGACGTAGTCGCGGGCAAAAGCTAGTAGTACATAATTAAAGAAAAAAATCTGACAACTTCTATTTTGCATTTATAAGCACACTATAAAGTATTAAAACACGACTAACCCGGTTACCTTAAGTTGGTTATACCAAAATGGTGTCTTCGTCTTAACAACTAAGAGTATGGTATAACATGTTACGTAAACTATGTACACCTAGATAGAATGGCCTACGGCAATGTATTACTTTAGTGAAACCTTATCCTTCATAAAATCCGCCGTCCCATTTTATTAGCAAGCTAGACGAAATTGCATCAACCCGCCAACACAAAAGTTAATATTTATAGGCACAGATAATAAACTATAATAATTCAGAATACCTAACCCTTGTCAGAGAATGCCATTCATGCTTATCTCACTACCTTTAAACTAAATAATAATCTGCAAAGGCTCCATCTATCCCAGAGAAAAACAGCTTAAACACACTTTAAAACGAAGTGACTTACTTCGTTTGTCAATTAAAGACTTGGTTTCGTTTGACAGCGGTACGAGATAAATTGAAACATGGTGCTAAGTGTTTATGGTCGGTTTTTGTTTGAAGTAATAAAAAATATGATAGGATTTTTGATCGTTGTCAGTTGCTTCAAACGCTTATTGCATTTAATAAACGTAGGGGGTGTTTAGGGATTATGGCTTAAGAGCTACTTATGGAAATATTTGCAACATATGCACAAATAGCCTTTTCACAAACATGCAATGAAATGTTGTCATAACGTGCGTTATAACAGGCTCGAAGTATCACGTTTCGGGCGGAACAACTCTAGAAAACTGTAAAGGAATTTTATACAAAATTAAAGGCCTAGCCTGGAAAGTACTTTTTTAACATGGCTTCTGTGTTCATGAATAGGCTAAACAGCTGAATTATATGTTTTTTTAATGGTGTTTTTTTTTTTCATTGCATATGTTTGAGAAAACCATTATAATACATGCCTTAGCCGTGAAAAGGGCTTGCCGGCATCATATATCATTATCCGTCTATACCTACTCACCCGGCAAGCCCTTATTTCCCGGCGTCTGCAGTAATGTAATTCCCAGCGGCTTCGTCGGTAACGGTAAAACGGTAAAAACTAAAAATTGCGTTTCGAGTATTCGCTATTTTTTGTAACATTTTTTTAGTGCCGTCCAGTAGTGCCAAGACGAGCCAAGCAAAGCGCGAACTACTTCGTTTTGTCGTTTTTTTTTAACCCTCATAACTTGGGTTAAGATTATATAATCGAGAAAAGAACGGTACGGCGTGCCGGCGCGCGCGTTTGCTCGACTTGACGGGGACACTGCTGTGCCCCCAAAGACATCAAGTTTGAAGTTACCTACTTTTAATAAAGTACTGTTTGTTTGCCATTAACCAGCAACATCACAATAATTTCAACGAATATAAGTAACTAGCTTTTACCCGCGACTACGTCCGCGTGGAACTTGAAAGTATGGAACCACCCTCGTACAACACGATAGATATCCATATCCACCTAATCACCTTAATTAATAAAAGGGATTATTAAAAGCGCCTAAGCAAATGTAAGAGCAATTGTGCTTTTGGTCTAATAATTACATTTCCTACAGAGTCATCAATGTCATCATGAATTACTTACTCACTTTTCAATCTTTTTAGGGATAATTTCCAGGATGAAAACTATCCTATGTCCTTCCTCGGATCTTAAACTATCTCCATGCCAAATTTCATCAAAATCGATTCAGCGGTTTAAGCGTGAAGAGGTTACAGACAGACAGACACACTTTCGCATTTATAAAATAAGTATGGACTAGTGAAAAAAAAAAAAACAAAATAAAACCCCGTAAATCTCAGTAAGTGGATTTAGTATTTCTAAGGACTTCACGCGACACTAGCGCCCCTAACGGCCAATTCAAGCACAATAGCGCCCTCATTATCAAGACTTATTATCTTTGTGAATGAACAGTACCGTAGCTCGTAGCCATCTATGTATTGCTACGCCGTAGAGGGGTCTACGAACTGTAGCAAGAGCTAAATTTCGTTGATAGAAAGATAGACTACATTAGTATATGGCCTAGCTTCCCATCTACGAAATTTACATTGTTATTTCGTAGATTTCCACACGTCTCCGTTTTACCTCGGCCAAAAAAATCTAGTCTTTCTCGACTACAGGTAGCATATGTCAACCGATTTTCTTTATATTTTGTAAGTTCGATAAGTATATCATTTATTTTGTTAATTTAGTTTTTCGAAAATTTCGAAAGTGTTGAGTTCAAAAATTAAAAAAAAAATTAATTTCAGCCATTTCCAAATAAACTCGCATGGTCTACGGCTTACAGAGCCACTAGGTACATCTAAATGTCCTTAAATATTGACGTCAAATTGATGTCGTTACATCTATTGTGCGATCTTCATCTAGCGAAGCTTAGGACAGATAAATGGCGATCGATTCGCATAATCGAGCGGACTGTTTCTCTCGGGGACGGCAGACCAGACCACGCGAAGTTAGGGTTGACTGATTCGTAGGATTAGGACTATTGGTAGCATACCGTGGTTCTAAAATCCACAGAGTTGGTAATTGTATAAAATTCAAAGTCAAAGTCTAAAAATATATAACGATAATAATAAATAGCATGTTTTATGATGTCGTTACTTAACTTATTTAAATAGAGCGTTATAAATTTAAAAAAAATCAAATCATTTTTTACACCGTAAAGAGTAAGACTTTTTTAAAAAATTGGTCTCAACGTATTTTTTTACTTCCCCAGATAGTTATAAGATACTTTTTACTTGACCACAGAGAAGCAAAAAAGCTATGCCTTTTCTTCCATGCACACTAAGTTCGGGGCAACTTCTAGTACGTCATAAAAGTTAGTATCACCCCATTAGACAATAAACTATGTTAGTCTTAACCCAGCTTACCCTACAAGAAATACATTTATGCTATTTGAACTGTATTGTCAGCTTAGAAAGCATCAAAGTAAAGTACCTATATAAGAAAGCGGAGAATGTAGGTATATGCGTGAATTAATTACTTTAACGTTACGTAAGCGTGAAAAGCTTTTAACGGACGAGTGTTGGTGACTGAATTTCTGCAAAAGGGGTAACTGGTGTAATATATACAGGGTGAAACGGGACTAGGGTCTTTCCTGTAAATGTTGCATTGCCTTAGAACATTATTTTGTCCAAATGAAATATTTTAATATGTTATTTGTCACCGTTTCCAAGTTATACCTTGTTACACTATAGTGTGGCGACTTGCATTTGTATGCTTCATCCCTTTTTACAGGTAAACAATAAGTGAAGAATAATATATGTTAATTTATCTAACATAATTTATAAGTTCTATGTAATTAACAATAGATGGACATGTTCTGAATAAATGCTTTGAATTTAATTTAATATGTCAAAAAATGACACATAACAGCCTTAATTTAGGCCCAAGTCGATGTGTGTGCCGTTAACCGATATGTATTTATTTATAAACTACCTGCGCCGCGTGGTGTTACCTGCTCATCCCACGGGAATACTAATTAATTTCGGGATAAAAAGTAGCCTATGCGTTAATTCAGGGTGTCAGCTACCTTGATACGAAAATTTATCAAAATTGGGCCAGCTTTTGAGCGTGAAAAAGTAACAAACATACACATAAACGCGCTCGAAAACTTTCGCCTTTATAATATTAGTGTGCTATGTAGCAGTAAACGATCACTTAGCCAATATCGAATGAGCCCCATGCTTGCGCTATATTTGTCCCGGTGACGGAATTCCAACCCTTTTATCCATCCTTTGTCATCCCCTTAATGAGAATAATTCAGATATTTTGTAGATGCGTACTTTATTCAGAATAAAAAAATGGCGACGCTAATTTGGGTTGAAAATATTTATAGAACATTCGAGATGCTTAGGCCATAGAAGAAAGGTCGCATCTGAAAAGGCCACATTCCTTGCTTCTAAGTAAGCTTTAGTAGCAAAATTAAATACGCTAGTTCTTAAATAACAATAAAAAAAAATAGATGTCCTTGAGACATTATCTGTCTGATTTGTCAAAAATATGGTTACTATAGAATAATAATAAAATAAAGCAAAAAAAACTTGCGTTTATTTTATATAACAGCTACAGCAAACACCTGAGTATTTATATAATACGGCATTATTATATGTCACTGGATAAACTTATAAAAATAACGTTAAATGCGATTCCAATATTTCATAATTCTATCTTAAATTTCAGCCATTATAAAAACCTTTTTACACGTAGCTCAGCAATCAGCCCAATATATCAAATGAACGCCAAGAAAACGAGAAATAATGACCAACGAGCGAATACAAGGACAAGAAAAAAATAGGAAAGTGTGACCCGAATCTAGAATAAGTTGCTTTGTAACAACTATTATTGTATTGCGAAAGCAACATTCGCGCTTTAGAAAGTTCTTGTTTGACTTAGAGTTAGTGAAATGTCTACTAATACAGATATAGTGTAGATATTAGTGGATTATTTACATCCATATTGTTAATACACCTACTTACATTATTGTATTTATTGTTTATTGTATAAGCGGTCCCTCACGTGAAATTGTCGGGAACGGCCCAACCCGACATGTTTCGAACTGGTACAGAGCTCTTTATCAGGGACCGTACCCGTACACCGTCGCGGCAACTTTGTCACTGGTTCTTTGATCGACGCTCCGCTCTAATAGCGCGCGGCGACGGCGCGGGGGCGGGGGTGCTATAACATGTCGGGCCGTTCCTGACAATTTCACGTGAGTGTAAACCGCTTGATACGCTTAATAACTTTACATTATTGTTTGTTGCAATAATTGGCTATGTCAGCCACCTGAGAGCTCATGAGCGGCGCTCCCATTAAGCCAATTGACGTCAGCTAGTGCCAGTCGCCGTGGCCGAAGGCCGAAATCCGGCAGGATACGATAATGATGATGATGATGCTGATGATGATGACGATGATTGTTAGTACTATAGCAAATTCAGATACTATAGGTAAATACCTACCATATTATGCAGCGACAGCGGTAGGACAGCTGTTATGGCTATTACCCTGCCCACGCCGCGCATTTATGAAAATTTCGGTTTTTTTATAGTAGGTAACTCGTTTAGTTTGTTCTCATTTTTGTTTTTTGTGAAAAGTGATTATAAAACCAAGAAAGAAATAGGCACAAGCATTTAAGTACCTATTATTAAGTTAAAACTCATCTCGTACCTGTTGGCTGAAGTCAGTTAAAACTTTTAATGACTTCCACAAAACTGTTTATCCTTGAAGAGATAAAGAGAAAAAATACTCTCCACAGACGTTTTTCTACCTCGGTTCCAGAAAGGTAGGTACAAATTAGTGGTGAGTTTTAACACAAGTTTCTTTTTACGTGTGATTTATTTTCAACTGCATTTCACATGACACAACACAGACGGCTGAAAAAGTCTGTTTCGAAATAGAAAATCAAGAGGCTAAAATAAGCCATTACGACACAAAATGATGATTTGGAGGAGCGAACGAAGTGAGCGAGGACAAATATATCAGCGAATCAAAAATTCATGATTCAATCAAGTGGTCATGATTTTCTTCAAATTTTTTCGTTTGTTCTAAATCATTTTACAACGAAAACAAAGGTTTTAATTATTATTTTAGTGCCAACATTTTAGCGGCTGTGTAAAATAAAATAAAAATTTGTTTATTTGTTTACTCTCCACAAACTTTTTTCTAGCTCGGTTCGAGAAAGATGTTTCATCGGAATCTTTTTAGTAATTTGTGGCGAGCTTTAACGGTCGGTTATTTTTGTGAAAAAGTGTTTATATATTACGCGTACAGACTTCATATGCCCAACTGTCACCCAATTTATATATGTATGGAAAATTTCAATTATAGTTGCTGGGGAAGAGAATCCTTTTGGCATTAACCCATTATGTGCCAAAAAACGAAGGTCGATAGTTCAAGCCTCACTAAGGTTGAATAGAGGTAAATCCGGACTCCGATGTTGAAATGTTGACAGATTCAGTCCGCTATTTCAGCCATTTGTACTGACATAAAGTTTGTGCGTTTAAAACCAAAAATAGAGCACCTAAAAACGCAACCGACAATAAAGTACGTGTATGCACTATTTCATCTATACTATTACAAAATTCTAGATTTGTATTAAAATATCTTAATAGCGTAATGCAGGATCGTCATTTGTGTTGTATGGGCGCGCGGCGCCTTGCCAACCTGGTGCCATCTGTAATCATAATTTCCTTTGTCCTCGCATCACGCCGAAATGGCTGGACAAAATTTAACCAATTTTGGTACGGGGATAGCTGGACATTCAAAGATGGGTATAGGATACTTTTTATCCGTTTACGGTAAACAAAATATACGCGTACGAAGTTGCGGGCATCTCCTAGTTATAAATATAGGTAACCAAATGGGTCACTGTTCCCACGGGCACTTTAAAACAAAAACGAGGAACTACGGTCCGTGCAAAACAATATTCATCAATCATTTTTCACGGTAGCTATTTCCATCGAATACAGGCTGAAGGGAACATATGAAAACAAACGTGCAATTTCCTGAGTGCAAATTTTTCTTTGCATTTATGAACTTTTTTTCTGTTCAGAAGGTCTCCATAGCCAATTAGCGGGGCAACGAAGCTGGTATTTTGGGGACCTTTGAGCCCTTTGATTTAGGGCGGGGTCCTTTAGGTTAGATTAGTTTAAGTTAGTTTAGTCTTTATAATACTTTTCCGTCACAATTTGTTGAAATATGATGTTTTTATTGTGAAGTAGGTAATGAAATTTTATTTGAAATGAAATGAAATAATTTATTCAGTGAGTACTAGGCCACAAGGGCAGTTTTACAAGTCAGACTATGAATCTACCGCTATTTCCCAAGAGGAGACCGCTGTTGAGAAGAAAGCCGAAAGAAACTCAGAAGAAACTTAACGAAACTAATTTAGAATAAAATTGTATTAACTTTTGATTTTATAATATTTACTTAAACTTATATACTTTAATTTATTGTAATTGATACTAATAGTTAGTATTTAAAATAATTGTAACTAATCATCACATAAAGGTTCCCAAAGTGTGTTATTTTACCGTATCATAAAATAACACACTTTGGGAACCCATCAGGCCTCGTACGTTGCAATTTTTGCGGTATTAGACGCGATTGCATCGACCATTATAAATCCGTCGAAGCCCCATGTTTAGGTATAGACCGCAATCCCGCAATGCAGACAACGTGGTGTAACGTGTGCTGTGGTGCAAGATGAGACGGGCCCGAGGCCTACATCGCGCAACAGTTCAACAGTTCCGCTTTTGTTTGTAGGGTGTTCCTGGTCAATCGTATACAGCTAGAGATGTGCCGTTCTCGAGGACATTTCCCGACTTGTATGGGAATGTTCTTGAGAACGTTTTTTTCCATACAAATCGGTAACAGTTCTCGAGAATCTCTAAACGTAGCGGTGCGCACATGTCCCCATAAGGGTGCGTCGCAATTACGTCTACAAAAGAAGAGTGTACAGTTCCAGGAAATGTTTGTATGACTTTTCCGAAAATTCCCGGGACAGCCATACGAACATTTCTCGGGGACGCAAACCCTATACAAAAGGATCTCTTTGACAAGGGGTCTCAAATGACACCTGTCATCTGACAGGTGGCAGAATTGACTTCATACTGGGCACTATGATGCAATTCGAAAAGCTGAAGTTAGTTTTAGCTTTTTCAACTTTATTTCTGTATAAACGGGCTTGATCCCTACAACCATATTTTAGGACGCGCAGTCATGCGTTGGCTGAACAAGGGCTTCTAAATTGGATGTCCAATCACAGCAACAAGCGCGGGGATTTATTTCCCACAAAATTAACTTTTCCGTGGAAGATCATTGGAAAGGAATTTTGTTGGTAAAAGTTTTAAAATTCAATGGTTTGGTGGTTTCGGGGTTCGAACCTGCGCCTCCAACGGCTTTCCGGGCCAACACGGGCGTTCTACCTATTGGACCACAGAACCTGATGCGAGAACCATGAAACTTTTCAACCAGTTGCTTCTTGCAAGCCTTAGTGTGTACTTACTGTAAGGATTTTCAAATCTCAAATTATGTTGAAAATCGATAGTAACGATGTGCTAACTCTACCCTACACCCAAACTAATTATTTTTATTTAAGCAGTAACGTCTGCTATTGTAAACCAAATGTGTAGAATGAAGCGATTTATTTTTTAAATTTTCTATTTTTCGCTTCATTCTAAACGTTTGGTATATGCTAGCAGACGTTAACTAATTGAATAAAAAAAAATTAAAAAAAAAAATGTATTACTTATTGTAACAAATAGTAAGTACAATATTACAAATGGCCGGCGTCTCCTTGTAAGTTATTAAATAACTCGTGCCAGGAGTCCACCGCTACTTATATTTTTTTTAGTTTTAGGTCTATTTATAGTGTTGTTTGTTAATATTGATTAAGAAAAATAATCAAAATTGTAAGGATTGCATAGATTTTCTAGCATTTGCTAAAGTACACCAATTGGGCCACAGCGTATGTCGGTACACTCTGATTACTAGTTTCCATGCACCATCGTGTGTTATTGGCTATCATAGACAGCTTATATACCTAGAGACTACCACGAAAAATTACAAAAAAATCGCTATAGTAAATCAGTTGGGCCACAGCGTATATTTACACACTGTGATTACTGTTTTCGTGCACTATCGTGTTTTATTGGCTATCATAGTCAATTTATAGTGAGACTCCCAAGAAAAAATACCATAAATCGCTAGAGTATACCAGTTGGGCCACAGCTTATTTATGTCGGAGCGTACACTGTGATTACTGTTTTCCGTGGACCATCGGGTACAATTGACTATCATAGACAATTTATATTGGGAATACTAAGAAAAATTACAAAAAATCGCTCGAGTACACCAGTTGGGCCACAGCGTATGTCGGTACACTGTGATTACTGTTTTCCGTCCACCATCGGGTATAATTGACTATCATAGACAACTTATATATTTTTATTTACTTATGTATGTTTATTACTTTTGTCTTTTTTGGTAGTCGTTCATTTAGTCCTATTATTATTATGCACCACCTACTAATTTCAAACATTAATTTTCAACTACTCCGCTACCTAAAGGTTGTCTGGAAGAGATCGCTATTTAGCGATAAGACCACCTGTTGTTTACCTCTGCCTGTTATTTTAATGTATCTCATGTTGTGTTGTATATTCCTTGATGTTGGAGGTGTGCAATAAAGAGTATTTGTATTTGTAAAAACGAATTAAAAAAAAATATTAAAGTAAACTAGTTGGGCCACAGCATATGTCTGTACACTGTAATTACTGTTTTCTGTAAACTTACTTATATAGAGACCACAAGAAAAATTACTAAAAATCGCTAGAGTATACCAGTTGGGCCACAGCATATATATACGGTACACTGTGATTACTGTTTTCCGTGCACCATCGGGTGTAAGTGGCTATCATAAAACCTTATCTATCTCACTCATACTGTTTATTGTTCTACGTAATTGTTGTTTACTAACGTTTGTACGTCATTAAACTTGTGTTGACCATTACTCATACAGATGTATCTATATGATATGAAGTTGTAAAATTTAAATGTGTATTAAAATATTGAGGTCGTAGACAAAGTTTTTGAGAGAGCTCGGTCTGTACGAGTAGTGTGGCTATCTACGACGCTATTAGTTCTGTCTAGACGTACAGAACTAATAGTAATAGCGCATAACTGCGACAAGCGACTCCTTGTTGCGCGACAACTACCTGTCACTTTCCTTTCAGTGCCGTGCAGCAAGACAGGAGGAGATGCTGCCTCGCACGACAAACGAAGCGTCCAGCGCGTCAAGATATATTGCCATGCTACGGTAAAAGGACGTATCTTACTATGACATCCGTATAAAGATACGACCTTTTACCGTAACACGGCAGCATACTACCCTTACTGCACCGCTAGCGCAACTGGCGCAAGCGACTATTTCTCGCGCGATATAATTGTCTGTCTCTTTCTGTGCAGTAATGTGAGAGGGTGATGGGTAGAGCATTGTAAAGCATAGTTGTGCTAGACGGGCTGTCTACGACCTATTGTTATTGACGTAGGTGTCGAAGTGGAATGGTTCAATCACGCAGAGTAAACAAGTTACGCTGTCGGCGAGCACACACCGACAAACACTGGTTCGGCGCATTAATATAAATTGGATCGGTACGGCTCGAAATTCTTTGTTATTTGGTCGATCAAAATAGAAGGCGTCGAACTTCGTCCGCGCTGCAAAGAATCATAATGGCTTTGGACTTTTTATAGCACGATAAGAGGATTTTCAATACACATTCATTTTTAGGGTTCCGTAGCCAAATGGCAAAAAACGGAACCCTTATAGATTCGTCATGTCTGTCCGTCTGTCCGTCTGTCCGTCCGTATGTCACAGCCATTTTTTTCCGAAACTATAAGAGCTATAGTGTTGAAACTTGGTAGGTAGATGTATTCTGTGAACCGCATTAAGATTTTGATGCAAAAATAATAAAATAATAATAAATATTGGGGGCTCCCCATACTTAGAACTGAAACTCAAATTTTTTTTTTCATCAAACACATACGTGTGGGATAGGGCCTATCCATAGGCCTTCAACAATGATATCGAGGTTTTTAAAATATTTTTTTTCTAAACCGAATAGTTTGCGTGACAGACGCTTCGAAAGTGGAAAAAAGTTGGTCCCCCCCCCCCCCTCTAACTTCTAAAATAAGAAAATGAAAAATCTAAAAAAAACATATGATGTACATTACTATAAAAACTACCAACGAAAATTGTTTTGAACGAGATCTAGTACTTAAGTAGTTTTTTTTTAAATTTTTTAATACCTAACTTTGCACCTAATTTATATGGGGCGCTATACATACCAGGTGCAAACTTAACTTAACCACTTAGGGATGGAAAGTGTTTATACGGAACCCTCGGTGCGCGAGTCCGACTCGCACTTGGCCGGTTTTTATAACTTCATATCATATAGATACATCTGTATGACTAATTATAAATATCGGACAACCACACACAAATCAATTTAGTCCCAGCTATAGAAGGCTTGTGTTATGAACACTAGATGACGATAAATTTTATATATATTTTATTTTATAGATAAATACATACTTAAATACAAATAACATCCATGACTCGGGCACAAATATTCGAGTTCATCACACAAATATTTGCTCTTGCCGGGATTTGAACCCAGGACCCTCGGCTCAGTAGGCAGCTGCTTATCCACTACGCCAACCGCGTCGTCCAACTAATGGTCGTACGGTATTGAAAGAAAGGTGACAGGTAGTATTTGTCGCGTGTCTTATGATCAAAGGGCGGACAGTGGATGCCACGTGGATGCAATGTGGTGACGAAAGCATAACATGGACAAAACTTTTATTACATTTCGAGTAACATTTGTGTATGCAGTTTTTGTAGTCATATCGTTTGACATGATTTTGACGTTTATTGCATCCACTGTCCACCCTTTGCTTATGATAGACACAGAGTTTTCAAAGAGAGCTCTATAGTGTGGCTGCCTACTTGTGTTTGGTTTCGTCTTGATTTTTGTTATTCGAGTCGCATTCAGTCACATTGACAAGTTATCATTAAAATGTACCTATAAATAGAGTAATCATCGCTAAATTACTCATACCTACATAATGCTAATGTTTCGAACAATCGTCATAATTCCGGCTGTACACTCTCGCCGAAACAGGCGAGGCAAGCATGTCGTCCTTAAATAGGCGTGTAGACAATTATTTCCTGAGGATATCGAACCCCTTCAATTACGTAGGGACATTGGGTCGCTGAGCGTTTTCTATCGCCTATACCATGGCGAGTGTTCTGAAGAGTTATTTTCTCTTATCCCACCCTCCCCTTTCCGTCATAGAACCACACGTGCCAGCTTGCGATGTCATCGCCTCACCGTGGAAAATATTCCCACCCGTACCAAGAAGTTTGGCAATTCCTTCATCTGCCGAACTATTAAAGTATGGAACTCCTTGCCGGCTCATGTGTTTCCTCCTTCTTATAACTTGGGACCCTTCAAACGAAGCGTGAAGAAGCATCTCTCAGGCCAGCATGGCAGTTTCAACTGACTTGGCACCGTTGGTTTCTCGTCAGTTGCCATTGCGACTTGGGCTCCCCTTTTTGCTTACCATCAGGCGAAGTGGAGCCACTATGTTGTGCCGTTATAAAAAAAAAAAAAATATCAATCGATTTTTTTTTATTGGGATCAAATGTCTATATGGCACTAACTGCCACAAGACTGCTCTAAAAGTCAGAAATTACCGTCAAAGTTCTACGTTCCTACGGAGCGCTAAAAACACTCCATACAAATGGCCACCTACATGAGACGTAATTAATTGTGGGTTGGGTACCATTTGTATTTTCACCGTGAAAAAGTGCGTTTCAGTTCATGGTTGTCATACAAATATTGTTATGTTAAATTATGGGCCTTCTAAAAACAAAATTTATTTTGAGTTTAAAAATAAATAATTAAAAAACCGGCCAAGAGCTTGTCGGGCCACGCTCAGTGTAGGGTTCCGTAGTAGCTCATCCTTCACAATATGGCTTAAAACTGGTTTTAAGTTACAAGAAAGATTTCAAGCTCTATAAAAAGGTCGTAAGCATCAAAGTTACTACTGTAATTACTTATTAACTTCTGGAAGTTGTAAAGACTTCAACTGGAAGGAGCTAAAGGAGCAAGGGTCAGTCACCTTACCGGACTCAATACCAGAATTCAGTATTTGATATAGCATTTTGATTATATTTTTGGCCTTAATTAATAATAGATTGTGATCATGTCTAGTGGGTTATAGGATCCAGTTGTGTGTTATAGTAACCAGATTCTCTGCGGTAAGGGTACAAATTAGACGACATTAGCAGTTTCTTTAGGACAAGTCAATATTATTTACTAATTGTTCGCAGAAGCAGTAAGGAAGGTTAATGATTCTATATATACATCTTGGACAGGAATGTGAGTAGTGTATGACTGTTTAGTGTTCAATAGAATACATATATATATAACTAAAGGGGTTGTTTGTTCAGGAAAGGACAGCCCCACCCCGCTGTCCTTTAGTCGGATACGACCAACAAATAAATCCGTCCATGACAGGATAAAGGGAAGACACATATTTGGAACGCTATAATAAAACAGCTAATTCCATTATAACTTATTGATAGAGATTTCTCACCACCAAACCATGTCAATACAAATGGCTAATAAACCAAAATAAATATATTCTGCTAAATGGTCATGTGGATGCAATATAAAAATATTGCTAGTGTCTCTTTCAGCTATTAAATATATAGATAGATAATCTGTCCCAGGAGACATGCAACTGATACATGACACTAAAAGAAGCACAAGACCAAAGCAGTAAATTACATAACCTGACAGCTGGGTTGGATAGGTAAAACAGGAGATGGACTCAGCCATTCCCTCATGTTAATATCTCGCCACCAAGTCATGTCAATATAAAGGGCAAATAAACCAAATCAATATATTATGTTATAAGGGCCGCTTGTAAATGCAGTATGAGAATACTGGTAGTGTCTGTTTCAGCTATTATTAGGTATATAGACAGATCATCCATTCCATAAGAGAATCACAACTGAGAAACGACATTTAAACCTTTACCGCATACGAAGCCATATATGGCAGATATGAACTTGGTCCTTATTGGCACAGGTCAAGGTTCAAATTCAAACAACTATTTTTTTTCTATATGCGGTAAAGGGTTAAGTAATACCAGACCATAGCAATGGATTAACACAACATGGTTGAGTGATGATAATAATTTGATATAACAATGAAACCAGCCGTTTCTTTATGATAAAAATATGAAAATTGTGCCAGGACAGTCAGAGGGAAAGGAAGGAACCTTTTACCTTGTAAAACCTTTACCTATATCAAACTCTTCCCAACAGCACTTCTAATTATTAGAGATTATATTCAACTTGGATCAAATATGGGTTTAGTCGTCGCCCCAATTTAAGACTTATAGTCGATTGACAAAGGGTCTCTGCAAAGTCGATAGTCGCCAACCATCTCCCTCGTCAGAGAAAACTCCAAGTCTTTAGTAGATGGTATTAACTCAACCATACAGAGCCCGAGCCTACCTAGGATGAAAGCTTATGGCCAATCTCCGGAATTGCTCTATAGAGGACTCCTTCGACCAACAATACGCTTCGAGCCTGGTACTATGTATGACATAAGGGTCTTTGCAAACCGGTCGCCATATCAGCTGAGCCTCTAATGTCAATCTGGAACAGACAACCAAACGACTACCTAGGTAGTATATTTCTCCAAGTCGAATCATTCTGTTCATTGACATTGCTTCGAAGGAGAGAGTGTACCACGTACCTTATACCTTCAAGACAGGCCTGCCTCTGTAGCTATTTTTAAACAGAGACAAATCTGTGTACCAATACCAATACCAATACCAATATATATGTGTCGGACATGTTCAGTCAGTAGGTAAAGTGTGTAGAAGGGGAAATTATTAACAAGGCTTTTGACAGACATAGTTTATTTTAACAATTCTGTAACACACATTATCAAAATGCCTGCACTGTAGTAGGCCAAAATTGAAAGAAGGTGAATTACCTAGCTTTACCCTGAAATCTTAGTCTAAGTCAGTATGAGGAATAATTATGGTAATAGCACTGGTTACTCATCTGCTTAGATTCTCAATGGCAATAATATAGATACCAAAATGAAAAAGGGAACCTAGCAATCTGGGCGGAATGGACACTTTCCTAAAATTTCTAACCGTTAAAGTCAATAGAGCTTACCCCTCTTGCAATAAGGATTATTGCAAGCAAACAATCCAAACAAGGCCACTTCACTACCATCACACAGAACCACACATCACTGTATCATATCATAAGCACTCACCAAATACGCACTGATAATGCCACTAATTACTTTTATTGGTAACGAATAGAAACTATTTATATTACCTAGGGGTCGCGGCCTTACAATTACGGAACACTTTATCAACTGCCATGTCAGCTGTTTTCCCCGAACAGCTGACTTCACCAAACTATTTGAGCCAACGTGTGACCCATCGACTCACCAGTAATCGCTCGAGCAGAGCTTCGCCGTCGCGCACGCTTAATCCAGACTGAACCCCCAGGCCTTTCGTACGTCCCCTTATATATCCATCGTTTTCCTAGAGCTACAACCTTTGGAACATTCTCGATAAAAATCTTCCAATAAGCGCCAATGCGTCGGATAGCGGAACTATTTTGTGTACATGTGTGTTATGTTTCAATGAATTCCGAGTTCCTCATTGGTCGATATTATATACATCTCCCACAAGTAAAAGACATCTATAGGCTTATAGGTAGATATATTTTAGTTCCGCTACTCGCCGTTGGTCGCTACTGTAGCCAATGATATTGGCGGCAAATTAAACCACATTTAAATTTATCTTTATTACTATACATTAATTATTAATCCCAACATAGTTGTCTTTCAAATTCGGTACGTTTTAAAAGTTCCCAATCCCTGTAAGACAATTACAACGTGACTTAAACGCAATTTCTCCCAAAACGTCAGTGACATCTTCCATCACCTGACAAGACGACATCAACATAATAATTGTAGTTTTAAAACATTAATAGTGTCCTACAACCAACTACCCAACGCAAATATCTATTCAAGTTATGTATTCAAAGCATACGCAAATTAAATGTATAAATAATAACCTCTCCTGGTTAAGTGCACCTACTTTTGCTAAGTGATTGTGAACAGGACATAGTTTATACAACAGTGTACCCATAGTTATAGACTAAGGCATTTCACTTAGCCTAAACCTTCGCAATTACATCACACAAATAGTGGAAAACATGCAAGACATTACCTATCAAAATCGTGCATGAGAGAGAAGCAGTGTCCCGGCCATTTCATCTCCCAAGGACATTGAAATGTAAGGACATTACTTCTTGTTCCTTTATAAATCCATTTCGCATACCATCATCGTTCAATTTCTCATAAATTGACACCAGTTCTTATAATATCAGTGCCTCCAGTGAATAAGGGAATAACTCAAAAACGGCACTTTTCAGGAGAGACAAAAAACAATTTTTCAATAGCAGATATTTAGAAATTTAACTTTTTAAGCATTTTTATACAAGCTATGGAGTAAAGCTTTCGTTTCATAAATACAGAACTAATATTTTAACCGTGTAAATAAGTTTTTTTCGCGTTTTTTTGTAGTTATACCTTTTGTTCACTTGTATTTAAAGACATAACTCAACTTATTTGAACCAATTTTACCGATTTTTTAGCAATTAAACGACTTATTCCCTTATGAACGACGTGCATAAAAGATGAACACGACTTATACCATTGTGAACGACGTGAATAAACGAAATAATACGACTTATACCTGAGTGATCTACGTGCATAAATGAAGCGAAACGACTTATACCATTATTTATTATGGTATTTTAGGAATTATACGACTTATCAAGTTTGAAATTTGTTACCTAAGGAGTCAAATGAGGCTGTATAATAAAATAATCATAAGAATTACTAAACAAACTTTAATAAAACAGGTAGTTATTGTTTAAAATAATACAAAAGTATTTTAAAATTAAATATTTTAACTGAAATTATCAGTTTTTTCTTGATTATTTGGCAACAGTTCGGCCTCCTTACATAATAATTTTAATCGCCATCATCTCGATCTTCATCGACGTTATACATTAATATATTCAGATCGGGATCTTATTCCGCTCTTTCATTTTCAGATGTTATTAATTTTTTATAGAAATCGTGGCACTCGTTATCAATGAAAGGCAATAGCTCTATGAGATCCTACTTTTTTTCAACACTTATTGGCAGAAGTGTTTCAGAAATCATGGTTAAAGTCATAGGTAGATTTTTTGATCTTCCATGTCTTTTAAATGACAGTGTCAAAAAGTCAGATTCATTTGTCAAGTTTTTTTTATAAAGCACCAACAATTCGTCAGTTTGCGTATACCTACTGGAACCACGTTATATCAGGCCAATGAACTTTCTCTTTATTAGAGTTAATTTTGCGCAAAACCATGGGTTCTTTAAGGAGCTTCTCGAAGTTGTAAGATTTCTCTAAGGTCATTTCTCTCACTATGAATTGACCTTTTTTTCCAGCGGATCGTACCATTTGGTAATAATCTCTCGGCAGATGTATGGTACTACATCGCTTTTTAGCTCTTTCAATGACAGAGTGATCATAGTCACATTCCATGTGTTCATGAAGTTCACGATTTTTACATGTTCGGTCATCAGGTGGAATCTAATAAAATAATAAACTTTAGTCACGAAAACAAGCAATGCCTACTCATAGGAGATATACAATACGAAACAAAAACGAACATACAATACAATGTGACAAACTTTTACTGTTGACTGTAAGTACTTTTCTTTAAACATCCATCACGTGGACCGAGACGATTTTAAAACGCCCAAACTCGGTAGGATTGATTTCTATAGTTACAAAGTTACTATGTCTACTATCCGTTCCCATCATCAGATTAGGACCAGGGTACCATATTATTATTATATTAACGTTAAAGTTACGTAGGTATACCAAATTTCAACTCAACTCGGAATATGGCTCAGATTCTCCTTGCAATATTTTTACATATACAAAATGTGAAGGTAAATAAAAAGTTTTAATATCGAACGCGTTTATACCTTCCTCATTTGTTATTGTTTTTTTGCCAAACTCAGTCTACTTACTTTTAACTATCCACTTAGCAAAACACTTTACGGACAGAATAACAATCACGAGCAACAAAAAGTTCAATAATGTCGTTGAGAGAGGCCGAACTAATAATTTTAATAAAATACAATATATACTTACTTTTTTCTGTGGATTAATCACCAAATTAGTAATTTTCCGTCCGCGATACATTTTTAAGTTTACAAACACAACAGAACTATCACCTCGTCGCACTATTCACGTTGCTCAGAGAATGCAGAATTCTAAAAGTCAGTTTAGTATTTATTCATAATTTAAGAAGCACATTTAACAATTATATTCAAAATTTACTTTTAAATATGTGTTTTTAAATAAATAACGTTTAATTACTACAGGATTGTCAATATTAATCAATTCAAAAAGAATATACAGTTAAAAGTAATACAATTAGTTGTTTCCTTACAGCACGCAAATATACCAATAGCGAGACGGTATGGACGCGAAACTGTCCAATGGCGTTACATAGCCCATTGACACTAAACAAGTTATGCCTTTATGCTCATGTTAGAATAATGGCATAGATGTGTTTAAGTCAAAATACTATGTCAGAGCTAATGGAACAAAATGAATTAAGTCTTTAATCATAAATATAACTGTGAATATGTCTTTGGGTTCGTGAGTAATTTTGACTCGAGAGAATTTATTCCCTTAAAACCGTCTGCAATGCCGGATAACTATTACTTATACCTTTATTCCACCCAACTGGGCCAACGAAAAAACTGGGTTAGGAGACAGCTAGAGATACGTCCTTTTGATATGTTATGAAGCTTGCGAGCTGAATCCAATGGTGCAATAAAATCCAAAGGGAATAACTCGACTTAGTCCGTTCTTCACTAGAGGCACTGATATATAACCGTTCCTGATAATAAAATATTAATCAAGAGATACTTCCCAACATAGCATTGTGACCTTCCATGGTATATACTTATTTGTTTAGTATAACACCATTGATATACAACCATGCATTCATGAATTCTTAACAAATCAATAATTAATTATAATTTTCCTAGTTGTAGCGACTTCTTCAGTAACTTCTATTGATCTCCCAAATATCTTTCCTTTTCTGGTACAAATATATATAAGTATATAAATATATTAGTGAACAACCTACAGTGAGACTGTAATATAGTTGCAACAACAAAAGATATAATCCAACTCGCTAGCATCCGAAGTCATCGATGACAACTTAATTAATTTTAATTCTTTTCCTGTTTCAGTCCATGCAACCATCACTCCCAGGACCCCGGCATGCAATCCTACAACAACTGAGCTTTCCAGCACAATTACCTACTAGCGTCGAGACCAATACAGCATGCGGCCTTTTAATTATATTAAAATATTTAATAAACACAATCCTGTTTTATGCTTGTTTATCACAACGCCCTCTAGCCCGAAAGATCCAAACTTAATCCACGCTCCAGCAACCCCATCAATACCCAATTCATCAATGAATTACGAGATGGCGCTGTAAGGCAAGGCAGCGCAGACGCCGACTCCTTACAATAGACTCCCAATAAATCACTAGATGGCGCCTCACGTCATAAAACCATTGGCCCACTAGAGCAGTTCAGTTACAAAGTCAAATAACGTCCTTTTAAAGAAAATTGTGAAATTTTGTGATAACTCAAAAACGGCTTGACCGATTTTGTTCAATATAGTTTTTATTAAAAGTACTTATAAGGCCTCATGATCATGAATTTTCCCATGTTTTTTTAACGTGCGGTTGAAAAGTTAGAGGGGGGGGACGCTATTTTTTTTCATTTCGAAGCGAATATTTACAAAACTGCTGACTTTATCAAAAAATAATGTTTGAAGACCCCACACACTAGTATTGAAACGAAAAAAAAATTCACCCTCACTTTAGGTGTTCGAGAGGTACCCGAAAAAAATTTATTCTTTAGTTTTTATTTTATCGTTTTTTCGGCGTGATACATATACATACTCATACCAAATTTCAGCTTTCTAGTACTAATGATCACGGACCTAAGCCGAGGACGGACGGACAGACGGACATGGCGAAACTATAAGGGTTCCTAGTTGACTACGGAGCCCTAAAAACCAACATAAAATTTGCGTACCTTTGAAATCACATATTACCAAAAATATTGTTATTTTGTTTTTTTTTTCTTTGTTTTGTGCATGCCCTAAGAGGGCCAGGGCCCCTCCCCTACAAGGAGAACATTATTATGGTGCAAGTCCTGCTTCTGGGACGGGGCCCCAGGCCCGAGCCTTGTGGGCCTAGGGGTAAATACGGCACTGGTTTCATGACATTATGGAGCTAATGTAATGCATATATAACTAGAGAGCGGATTTGAAGTAGCGATCTCAATGTTAATATGGATATGACTGGTATAATTTATTATTTTTTTCTACACAAAAATAATGTAACTTATTGGAACAAAAAAGTAAAAACGATTTTGGAAGCTTTTGTAAATATTGAGCAAAAATTATGATGATAATAAATAAAAACATCGTTAAAAAATGAGTCATTCAAGTGTGCATTCACATTTTATTAGGTATATTAGAGTGACATTGTTGACATGAACTATCATGTAGGTTCGTAATAAATAGGAACTACTATCTTTGAGAAGTATAAAAACTCCTTTCATCATCATCATCATCATCATCATCAGCCTATTCTTGTCCACTGCTGGACATAGGCCTCTCCAACTGCACGCCATTGTAAGCGATCCTCGGCTACTCTCATCCAGCTTTTGCCAGCCACTCTGCACAGATCATCGCTCCACCTAGTCTGAGGGCGTCCCACACTACGCTTGCCGATCCGCGGTCTCCACTCAAGAACACGTTTACCCCACCGGTTATCGGTTCTTCGGATAATATGGCCAGCCCACTGCCACTTCAAATTGCTAATACGGTGAGCTATGTCGGTAACTTTGGTTCTCTGACGGATCACTTCGTTCCGAATTCGATCCTTCAAAGAAACTCCGAGCATTGCCCTTTCCATAGCTCTCTGAGCGACTTTAAATTTGTGGACCAGCCCAACCGTGAGTGTCCACGTCTCGGCACCGTATGTCATTACGGGTAGGACGCACTGGTTGAAAACTTTCGTCTTCAGACATTGTGGAATTGGCGATGTGAAGACCCGACGAAGTTTGCCATATGCTGCCCAGCCCAGCTGTATTCTTCTATTAGCCTCTCTCTCGAAGTTGTTTTTACCCAACTGCAATATTTGCCCAAGGTAGACGTACTCTTTAACAACCTCGAGAAAGCTGCCCTGTACGCAATTGGTTCCGGACTAACATGTTCATTGAACATAACCTTGGTTTTGTCCAAGTTCATCAAACTCCTTTATTTAGAATAAAATACTTTTCTTTAAATGTAGTTTGTTGCAAAAATAACATTCATTTAATCTAATTATTTATTTAGGTTAGTTTGCGGTGGGGGTTGTAATAATATTTAGTAGACTGTAAGACCTTATACAAACAACATGACATGTATTTAACAAATTGCTTTAAGCAGTCATATATCCATATTTATATTGAGATCGCTACTTCAAATCCGCTCTCTACATATAACTAGAATACCTACAATACGTTGTTGTATAATTCAACATCAGTCTACACCCCTAGTCTATAAGCAACAAAAGACGACCTGTATCTCTCAGCGAGAGTGTACGGTCGGCATTAGACATTTGGTCTCCACTACGTTTGCTACAGACTAGAAACGAAACAAACCCAATCCTATTACTATTGGCAGCGCAACTTCAATTTTATATGTGCCTTGAAAGGTTAATCTTTCATCCCACGCCCCAGTCATTGAACCTGCGCTATTCGAGAGTGCTTTCATACGAGTATATCGCCAGGTGATCAATATCTCGGGTATTTTATCGATTATTGCCTTTGCCTGTTCCTTAAGCTGCAATAAGTCCCTTAAAACCCCGTAACTTCGCCTGAAATCGCCGTATCTATTTTTATAAAACTTGAATATCTCGTCCAGTTTTTGGTACTAAAACCGGCCAAGTGCGAGTCGGACTCGCGCACCGAGGGTTCCGTACAAACACTTTCCATCCCTAGGTGGTTAAGTTAAGTTTGCACCTGGTATGTATAGCGCCCCATATAAATTAGGTGCAAAGTTAGGTATTAATAGGTATTAAAAAAAAACTACTTACTAGATCTCGTTCAAAACAATTTTCGTTGGTAGTTTTTATAGTAATGTACATCATATGTTTTTTTTAGATTTTTCATTTTCTTATTTTAGAAGTTAGAAGATTACCGTCGCCCATAAACACCTGCAACACCAGAGGAGTCACAAGTGCTTGCCTACCCGGAGGACGAAGATAGAATGCCTCTATGCTAGTAATTTCACCGGCTATCTTACCCCCACACCGGAACACACCAATTTTTAGGGTTCCGTAGCCAAATGGCAAAAAACGGAACCCTTATAGATTCGTCATGTCTGTCTGTCTGTCTGTCCGTCCGTATGTCACAGCCATTTTTTCCGAAACTATAAGAGCTACACTGTTGAAACTTGGTAGGTAGATGTATTCTGTGAACCGCATTAAGATTTTGATGCAAAAATAAAAAAATAATAATAAATATTGGGGGCTCCCCATACTTAGAACTGAAACTCAATTTTTTTTTTTCATCAAACACATACGTGTGGTGTATTTATGGATAGGTCATCAAAAATGATATCGAGGTTTCTAAAATATTTTTTTTCTAAACCGAATAGTTTGCGTGACAGACGCTTCCAAAGTGGAAAAAAGTTGGTCCCCCCCCCCCCCCTCTAACTTCTAAAATAAGAAAATGAAAAATCTAAAAAACACATATGATGTACATTTCTATAAAAACTACCAACGAAAATTGTTTTGAACGAGATCTAGTAAATACCTAGTTTTTTTTAATACCTAACTTTGCACCTAATTTATGTGGGGCGCTATACATACCAGGTGCAAACTTAACTTAACCACTTAGGGATGGAAAGTGTTGTGCCTCGGTGCGCGAGTCCAACTCGCACTTGGCCGGTTTTTTTTATAATGGAGTTTCGTACTGCACGTTGTAAAATGTGCGGTAAACTCATTTATTTGTTGTAGTTCATTTATCTATAGACTATAGCCTACCAAGTGTCGGTCGGTACAAAAAGCTATTACATGACAATAATTTGTACGTACGTCATAATCATCATCATCATCATCAGCCCGGAGTCGTCCACTGCTGGACATAGGCCTTCCCCAGTTCGCGCCACCATACCCGGTCCTCAGCTTTCCGCATCCAACCGCTTCCCGCCACTCTTTTTAGGTCGTCGGTCCACCACGTCATAATATATTTGCATTATTAAACGTCACTAGCGATTTGTCATCAACTAAATTCAAAACATCGTTTACCGGAATGCTGGTCAATCGTTCTCCTTGCCAAATAAATACTGAATCCTATCTATTAACAAAACTTGACTTTCATCATTGTGTCAATTTGGGCTTTGCTATGCAAAGTTGAAATTTGAGTAATATTAAGTCCTGTTTCCTCTTTGTTTACATCAGTGACATTTACTGACTCAACGTCAGTTACCAAAAATTTGTCGTTGCCTGTAAAATAAATTAGTACCACTAAAAATCCGAAATATGGCGAGGGCTGAAAAACACCCTGTTGGACTATCTTCCTATAGTTATTTTAGAATGTTTGTACATTAAACATATTTTACAGGAATTAGTTAATTTGGTTTTTTAAAGAGGTCGAAAAGAATAGGGATGATGACGTGTTTAATTCTATAAGACACTGTTACTGTAATTATATGAATAAAAATAGCTCAATCTGAATCTGAAATTACTACGGTATATATAATACTAAAAGTATTAAGGTAAGGTGGACTAAGACTTACATAGTTTATTGGGGTAAAACTAATAGTTAGTTATTTATTGGACTGTGACAGTAATTTTCAGTCGAAAACTAGCGAGAAACTGCTCAAGATCGGGACAAGTGTTGTGCTCTCGTTTCGGAGGCTAAGATCTTGTTTGGGTCACTGAGCCAAAATAGTTAGTTAGTGGTGGTTTTCCCCCGTTATAGTCTTACCCCACCTTACCTTATACGAAACTGGCGACCCGCCCTGGCTTCACACGGGAGCAATGCTGTTATGTTTGTTTTTTTAAAAATCTACGAATTAAGGAGCTTTGATCATTTTTATGAACATGCCAGCTCCAGCAGGCCTAATAGTTAGTACACAACATCATTCATGCATGTATTATATACTACCTATAAACCTCCCTCTTGAATAACTTTATTTATTAAAAAAACGTTGCATAGTTTTAAAGATCTAAGCATACATTGGGACAGACAGACAGCAGGAAGCGACTTTGTTATAATACGAAAAACATCCGTCATAAATAATAAATGTATAGCTAGTCTTAAACTGGCCTCCGGGCAATAAAGATATTAGCGTACCTCTGCTCTTATTAATATCTCCATCTGAGTTCCCCCCTTACAGTACCCAGTTGGACAAGATATATCCTAAGTAACTCAATCATATTAATTCACAAATATTATGGCTCACCAAATACGCGAAATGAAATGTATATTTCAACCATCAAATTACCTTTGGCTGCGAATTGTCACCGCGTGAATTTAATACTCCCCTCAAATATTTGATCGCGCGCCGTAAATACTGATCATGGGAGCCTTATTCAACATTAGCTTTGCAATATTTCGACGGTTATGAATGAGCATTTAAATGTTTTCACAGAATCATTATGTTGATTCTGTATTTTATGAAAATACCATAGTTTTTTTTTTATACTGATACGACGTCAATTGAAGCCTCATTAGCTTTGCAATATTCGACGGTTGTGAAAGAGGAGGTATTTAAATGTATAACATGATACGAAGTTAATTGATGCCAATATTTATGTGCGATTTATTTTAATGCATTATGTGACTTGAAACCATGACTCTACTTTTCCGGAGTACTGCTCTCCAAACTGAGCTAGAGGCAATGCATCGTAATGTTAAACATATAAAATCAGCTAACACTATACACTAAACAGCCCTACTGTTTACACAATACACTATTTGTTTGAAATGCTATGTGTTGTCTGTTCTTTGATGATGTTCGTTTTCAAGAAAAGTAGAGTCGTGGGTTCGAATTGCTCATGCATTGCATAGCTCCACAACAAAAGTTAATAGGTACAGGTACGTACAAATAGCGAACATAATGCCAAATGCCATTATCGACTAGTCAAATAGGCCCAACACAAAGTTACCTTAGTTACAAAAATAAAAAATTGAACTTTACCTTCTGAGTACTTCAGCGATATCATATCTAAAGTTTCGCTAAAAATTCGTGTGAATAAAAATTCTCCAGCGATGTCGCCAAAGATCGCCAAGCTAACGGTCGAATAAGGTTTTAGATCACTGGTCGGGCAATTAAGTCGTGTCACCGCGAATAAAATAAAGGCGACAACCCAAGTGCCCTTTAATACTAAAGGTTCTTATGCTTTTATTAATATTGCCTTATACAAAATGCTGCTATAAATGACGTAGGTGCCATTATGAGAGTATTATATTTAGGTTGGCGAAATAAGAGTCAGAATAAGGTAAATAAGTCCATACCCGGGGGTATTTGGTGCACAAATTATTTCACGCCTACTGTCGTCCAAGAGTTAATAATAATAACGGAGTTTGAAAATGCTGTTTTCATGTTATATATAATGGTCGCTAAAACTAAATTATTTTTGAGCTAGGTTAGAATAAGAAACTGCTGGAAGACTAATTATAACTTTTTTTAATTCCCTCGCAAGTCTTCCGAGACCAATGGTAATCAAAAAATTAAATGGATTAAGGTCCTTGGGAGACAACTATCCAACAGTAGCTATAAGGGTGCGTTTTCATCGCGAGCATTCCTGTACTGTAAGGAAATACAAATTAAATTTTCATATAACTTTTTTACATTATATCATAGTTACAGGCGGCATGCGCGGCGCGGGAGTGCCCTAAAGTCTGTCTTATGATTATGATTATGAACTGTCTTATGATTAAGCATGCTAAGCTTGCGGTCGAAAGCACCCTTTTAACTAACGCTGGATAATAGTCTCTCAATGATCTTAAAACGATTTTTTAAAAACGTCCAATGTACTGTCGAAGCCTACTGGTATTTGATTTCAAAGTATTTCTTCCCGTTCTTGAGAAAAAAGGTCTTGTCAGACGGACCATGAAGTTATTCTATAAGTGTACCGTTGTACCTTGTGAGGTAACGAACCCTAACAATACAGGGATAGGCCAAAGCTTTTAGTCTTTGATATTCAAAATACCTAAGGAATTCTAAGCATCGTTCGATCCCTAAACTAACGAAGCTTTCCATCGAACGTTCTGTTCGATTTTTAAATATGGAATAGTGGGTCCTAATTCGGGAATGTATCGGGATATGTAGGTACAGTCGAGTTCATTTACATCTACACACTTACGAGAGCAAAAATATCAGAACACGATTTTATGCTCTTGACAATAGGGTCGTGTTCAGATATTTTTGTTCTCGTAAGTATGTAGATGTAAATGAACTCGACTGTACATACAAGTAGCACACAGGCTGCATATGCACGTATACAGCTTAAATTAGAGTCATAATTTACTAGCTTTTGCCCGCGACTACGTCCGCGTGGAACTTGGAAGTATGGAAGCAACCTCGTACAACACGATAGATATCCTCCGAATCACCTTAATTAATAAAAGGGATTATTAAAAGCGCCTAAGCAAATGAAAGAGCAATTGTGCTTTTGGTCTAATAATTACATTTCCTACAGGGTCATCAATGTCATCATGAATTACTTACTCACTTTTCAATCTTTTTAGGGATAATTTCCACGATAAAAACTATCATATGTCCTTCCTCGGATCTTAAACTATCTTCATGCCAAATTTCATCAAAATCGATTCAGCGGTTTAAGCGTGAAGAGGTAACATAACAAAGGTTCATGATATTCACAAGTTGATAAGTATTTAAAAGGAGATATGGCTAAAGATATAAATAGAGTAGATATAATATATTATTATTATTAAGCGATGTGACCTTGTCATCTCGAATTTTACGCTTATCAAAATACAGTTACATAATTGGCATACCCAATATACCCATGCCTAACGAGTACATAATTGGTATACCCAATGTATATTGGGTATGCTAATTATGTACCCCATCCATGCCTATCAAGAACATCAAAGTGGATATTTGTACTGAAATCTCGTAAACATGTATTTAGAATCTACGAATGTAGCCCGTGCATCACTGCGAACCTGAGCGGCGAACAAAGCTAGCTTCGGAAAAAATGTTTCTTTTAGGTGCAGCAACTGGCAAACACATTTTTGGGGGAACGACAAAGTCTCTCTTTGTTGAAATTTCTATTCTGAATCATGAAAGGGTTCCAGTTGGCATCCTTTAACAGTTTTTGAGTTTATTTGAACTCACTATAAATAAAGTTCATTTTGCTTCTGAACACCTTGCTTTTAACTTCAAAGTCAAAGTCAAAGTCAAACATTTATTGCATATCACATTACATAATTTTGATGGAATAATTGAAAGGTATACATGTGACACCCTGCAAGGGCACTGCAACATAAGAGGACTAACACTATTTTCTTTTAATTTTTAAATAAGTATACAAAACAATTTAAATTTCAAATTATAAACATTTACATCTACATTTACATTTATATTTACATCTAAACAGTTACAAATTATATTTAGGGCAAGAGCTAGGGTGCGGTTCAAGTTGCATAAAAACATTTAGCATATTTTCATTTAACTATTTTCAAAATGAATAATGAACACATTGCATAAAAACAAAATTTATAATTTTGTCAAGCATAATATTTAAACATCATAACCATTAATAATCATCATAACATTCGTTATAATGTCCATAAGTCATAATGTCACTAGGTATAACATACATTCAGAATATTTATTAAAACTCATAAAAACACTTAAAATAATTATCAAGTTGCATAAATATTATATCAAATAAGTCCCGAATAAAAAGTTGTTGAGTACCTACTGAAATATTGTTATGGTTTTTTTACCCTAAAAACGAAACTGCTCCAAGAGATAGGCAGGTTAGGGTTATTTTTTTGTATGACCTTAAAAACGAAACTGCTCCAAGAGATAGGTAGGTTAGGGTTATTTTTTATGACCCTTAAAAGGTAACTGCTCCTAATTTGGCTCGGCAATGGGAAAAAATGAATAAGAAAAAAATATTATATTTTTGGATATATTTATTTGGACAACATTAATTAAATATGCTTTAAGTTATTATGAAAAAAGTATGATATGACAATGGTATAGTATACAAAGTGACTATTATGCTATTTTTCT
This sequence comes from Apotomis capreana, assembly GCA_947623375.1. Taxonomy (NCBI): domain Eukaryota; kingdom Metazoa; phylum Arthropoda; class Insecta; order Lepidoptera; family Tortricidae; genus Apotomis; species Apotomis capreana. The sequence goes on along the minus strand of OX392519.1, from coordinate 8,900,337 downwards.
ATTATACAAATACATTATTATGCAATTAAGCTATTATAATTTTCGAAATTATGCAATTCGTTTGTATGCATTTTCTTTTTATGCTATATGATCACTTATGCAGGTTGAAATTATGCAATTCGTTTTATGCAAAATGAAAATTCGCAAATTGTTGTTATGCAAAACATTACACACCCCAAGAGCTATCGAAGTATATGTAATTTATTTCTCGTTAAAAAATTCGTCCAGGCTGTAGAAACATTTGCCGATTAAATAATTTTTCAAATGTTTATTAAATTGCTCTAATCCGTTTGATTTTTTGATTTTTGATAGTGTTTGGGATATGATTATATATTTTTATTAGCATATGATGTAGGCTGTTAGAAACTAATTTTGTTTGGAAAATGGGAGTTTTAGTTTATTTAAGTTAACTTTCAATGGTTCCGTATCTAAAGGGTGCAATGTAATCCTAACCGTGCCTAAATCCTACTTTTCTGGTTCTCTATCTGTTTTTTCTGTCTATCACATGGATGAAAGTCACTAACTACATTACTCCGAAGTTCATTCATTATTCCGAAAGAATAATTATTAAATTTTTTCATAATTCCGAAAACCACTTTCTAATGACATTTTTTATGAGAATTTGATGAACATTTTATTGTTTTCGAGCAAGACTCAAGCCCCTCACCTCGACTCTCTGGACTAATCACCGATCTACCAATCTATCGGACAATCTATCTACCGAAACCGCCATACTGGCATCGAATTTTTAAACCAGTTGCTTCTTTTCTTATAGGCATTGAACAATGTGAGAGCTGACAGAATGCGATTCACTTTTTATACCTGTCTCGCTCGCTCTTACTCGATCCTGATAAGAACCTCTCAGTTTTCACCCAAACCCTAATTGCAATCTGAGAACTCACACACTGTGGGAATAATTACAGTATAGAGAATGGATGCAAGCGCACAAATGTGTCAATTTTTCCCATCTAGGCATCAATACCCGTCTGTCCACTATCTGCCGGCGTCGTAAAGTATAAATCCCTCCGTGCTCTACTCCGACTCGCACTTGGCCGTTTTTTTATTCCCAGAATTTTCAAGTGGGACCCCGCCGGTCGAGCTTTGAAATTTCAAACCGTGCCGGTTTTTAGCAATAAATCCAATACGCCATGATACTGTGAGAAAGTATCTTTCGGTGTTCGGTGTGTTTATTTATTTATTATTTCCATAACGATGTTTTGACATTTTTCACTCATCTGTATTGCTATTTATATAGGTACCTATTTGAAACACTATTTTTTGTTATTTTTGTTTCCCATCAAAAAAAATGTATTTCGCCAAGTTTTCATTTGTCCGAAAACCATTTTTTTTCCAAAACTGTAAATTTATCAGAAAAATATAAAATAAAGTCAACCGAACCTAAGGGGTTCTTTAAATCGATGTTCATAAAATCCAGAAAATATTGCGGTTTTCAGGAAAAAATACTTTCGGACAAATGAAAAGTTGACGAAACGTTACAGTTTCAAAGTTGAGATAAGATACCATCTATATACTACTATTATAAAATTATAAATTTGTATTGTACTGACTATTAGTTTTCTATGGAGAGTGGTCATTAGAAAAAAGTCTTGACACCGCGATGCACATTTGTTTGGGTACAGCGGGTTTTTGGTTCAGCGCCATTTGTTGATAAAAAAGTCCATTCATCACGTCGAAACACTGACGCTAGACGGATTTTAGCCAATCAAAGGTGGACATCCAAAGATGCTTATAGGATACCCTGAAAGGATACTTTTTACCCGACTTCGGTTAAGAAATAAAGTATTACACGAACGAAGATCGACCGTCTATATTAGTTCCTTCTAGTTTATTTATAATCCAGGCAATATGAATGAACATAGTGTAAAATACTTATAAATTTTAATCATTTACTCAATGAATCTACCGGAATTTCCCAGGAGAAGACAGCTGTTGAAAAGAAAGCCGAACGAAACTCAACAGCAAGCATTTTTTTTCGTAAATCATATTTAAAACATAAAGTTCAGTAAGGTAAAATTCACCCAAACCAAAACCCGAATACCAATCTAAGAGCTCACGGGCTTTAACTGCTTAAGTAGGTAGAAAAGTACCTATAAACACATTATTTAGGTATAAAAAAAATCATAATAATAAAAAAAAAAATATTACAAAAAACTAACTTATAAACTAACTACTAAAAATTTTGCCAACTGCGCTGTAGCCTCGAAGATAGACCCTCTGTGCTATCTGAAACTCCTATAGACTTCGTCTAGTGCTTTCTCTGAATATTTACAACACATCTTTAAAATTCCTCAGAAAATTCCAACCATTATTTCCACAGCATACACCTAAAAAGGAGCGTATGTGTTTAAATCCCTTATACAGCCTTTAGATTTAAAGGAGCCTTTAAAGCGCTGTAATCGCATCTATATACGTGTCGTGTAAACAGGTACGGTAATCCGGTTTTAGTAATGCGGATTTAGTTGAAGGGTTCTGTGACCCTTCTGAATACCTACATAAAAAGGGCCTTACCTTACCTTAGATTGAGGTACTACCATCTGTAGGCCAAAGCGATCGAGTACTAGGCCAGCGGATCTTAGTAACGCCTTAATAGTCATCCTTGCAACATCTTATGTAGTTATTATAAATTAACTTTTCTCAAACATGCAATGAAATATCGTCGTAACGTGCGTTAGAACAGGCTTCGAAGTGTCAAGTTTCGGGCGGAACAATTCGAGAGAACTGTAAAGGAATTTCATACAAAATTGAAGGCCTAAGCCGGGAAGTAATTTGTTTTTAATTTTAATGTAAACATGGCGTCTGTGTGTATGAACAGCTGATATTTTTTTTTTCTAGTAGCTACCCATTCAGCCATCGGACCAACAATATCCGTGTTAATGCCTAGTACACACGAACTGAAAATACCGTCTATACGTAAGTCACCAGAGACCATAGACAATATTAAAAATCCTCTGCCTTTATTTTACTTATTATAAAAACTAAGATTCTTATTATCAGGTTGTGTATAATGGCCCTAATATTCGCACACTACACACGTGGACTTATTAAAGAAAAAAAATATAGAGGGATTGGAGGGAAAATTAAAAATACTTTTTTTTAAACATGGCGTCTGTGTTCATGAACTGGCTGAACAGCTGAATTATGTTTTTTTGAGTGGTGTATTTTTTTATTTCATTGCATATGTTTGAGAAAAGCACTATACATGCCTTAGCCGTGAAAAGGGCTTGCCGGCTTCGTATCACTAGACGGCCTCCCTTACGGTCGGCCGTCTATACCTACTCAGCCGGCAAGCCCTTATTTCCCGGCGTCTGCAGTAATGTACTATTAATAGGTACCTACATTAATCAAATGTCTATTATTCATTTAAGAGACATGTAATGTTTCATTACCTATGCATTTTTAATTTTGTTTGTGCTCCTTTGGGATCGAACCCTGTACCTCGGGATACCGGTCTAAATTTAACCAACGTAACCTTTCCACCACCATAACTACAAATAAACTTTAGATTTTTTCCTTATACTTTGTGTGACGATCTTTGCATTGTTTATTTGAAAGGCTTTACACCTTAGCGACCTCTATATTAAGACGCAACATAGGAAGACTTCCGACATGGTAGACTGACGATCTGGTCAGGATCTGAAGCCGTTTGATGACGACGGTGCACGACGGGGTCCATAAGCAGACGTCTTTCGGCTGATACCCATACTAATTGTTTAATAATATTAAGAAACGTTACATGTCAGCGTTTTAGAATAATAATGCCAACACCATTTGTAATATGTTCAGATTTAATATAAAAATTATTCAAATGTTAAGAAAAATAGGTATAGTTGCCGGCAAACTTTTAGAACAAAAATGGCGGATCTGCGCATGTACATTTGTACCTTTTGTACATAAATCGGCTACTGCGCAGTCATGCTCAAGAAGTTTGCCGGCAGCTGTACTTTTATTAGTATATTACACGTCAAGATTGAATAATGAAAAACAATTACCTAGTAAACGAGTTGTGCAGTCATAAGCGAACCTATTTCACTTCATCATTTCGGTGTAAAAAAAACCTCTTCATACCGTAAAACCCTCCTACAACAAGCGAAGCTTGTTCCTTTTGTCTTATTCTCATTTCTTTGGTTTTAAACACTACCTTATTTTCAAGTTGCTCGAGTCTAATTTCGAAGTGAATATTTGTTGTAAATGTGCAGTTTTTGAATCATTGGTTGTTGAACACGAGAGGAATTAGCCTAGTTTATTCTGAGAGACAATACACGGTGGGTGAATCTCGAGTCGAGGGCCATAATGCGCTAGATAACGATGGCACTATAACCACTGTTTCACTACTAATAGTTAAAGTTTTTTTTGTTTTTTTTCTTATGTTATGTGAGCATAATGTCACTCAAGTGCTTGTAACAGTACAGTGACATTATGTTTATGCAAAGTGTCATTCAAGTAGGTACTTACCTGCCTCGTGTAAACGTAATTTTATTAAAGTATCTACGAGTTTTTGTACCCTGTAATATAATAATAAATATATACTTAAATAAAAAACCGGCCAAGTGCGAGTCGGACTCGCGCACTGAGGGTTCCGTACAAAACTGTAGGTATATAAGTAAAATTAAAAATGTAAGGTTTTCGCAATTTTTCCAGTATCTGTGCTCTGAGACGTTGCTTCGTACCAAATTTCAAGATTCTGAGTTCACGGGAAGTATCCTGTAGGTTTTGATTCCCTTGCGAGTGTCGAACATTTTGCAGCATAAACGGCTGTATCTTTTGATTTCATTGGCTTAGAAGTTTGATTTAGTCACAGCTCCAAGGGACAGTAGACCTCAGTATTTGATATAAATTTCAGGTTTAGCTCCACGCGTTCCTGACAAAAAAAGGGTCTTGACAGACAGACAGACGGACAACAAAGTGATCCTATAAGGTTTCTGTTTTTCCTTTTGAGGTAGGGACCCTAAATAGTTTATTTAATTAGAGGCTTTTATTGTACATCATTGTCAAAGCGAGGGAAGTAGGCAATTGCTGACCGGGTATTAATTTTCAACGGACGACCTTGAGAGTCCGTTTAATTTATTACGAAGCCTAATAACGGCCTATTTATAGCCAGTTTTACCACAGAATAGAAAACTTTGATCTTCGCAAATGATGCCTGAGGCCGTCCTCAGGAGATAAGAAATATAAGCCTAATGTCATCCGTTTCTTGATTAGATGCTCTTATTGTTTTACTCCCAAGTATTTCTCGGTGACTGCACTAATTTGATACGACTTGTACAGCTGCCGGTAAACATTTAGAGCATAACCTTGACTGCGCAGTAGCCGATTTAGGTACAAATGTACATGCGCAGATCCGCCATTTTTGTTCTAAAAGTTTGCCGGCAACTATACCTACTATGAAAGTCGAAACATTCAATATACTCGTAAATAACTTAATAACTTTTCCCGGCCGCGGCAGTATACGGGCAGCCGTCCCTGATGAAGAGCTCCATACGAGTTCGAAACATGTCGGGCCGTTCCTGACAATTTCACGTGAGTGTAAACCGCTTAATACAATACCTTTTCACGGGTGTCATATTGACACAATCTAATTCTTTATTCCGCTATTTACATAGGTTGAAAAAAATTTGGTGTATCCCAATCAGCATCCTGGCCGACCGCCTCTACGAGTGGCTACAAACGAGCACTAGTTTGCCCAAATTAAGGTGAATTGCGGGTCCGGGCACCTTGGTACGCATTAGTTCGTAGGCTATTTAGAGAGCTTTACGGTTTGTATAGAGCCTGTATTGGTTTTACTAGGAATAAGTGGATTACCCTTATTTTATTGATTAAATATACTATGAAGTTTTACATAACTACATTTTTCATAAAAACTGTAAACTTTTTGGGAAATATCAACCGAATAAATCATACTACACAATTCAGCAGACCGAAAGTCATTGAATGAATTTGATACAAGCCGCCAGCCGGCTGTGATCTAGAAGAATCGAATTTCAAGCAAGACAATCATGCTAAAAGCTATGTCTGTTGGTCGCGTCTGTTCTGTGAACGTTGTGCTATTTAATCAATTAATCTTAGGATATATATTGTAGTGTGGTTGCTACGTCAACTAATTGTGCACATTAGGCCGAAAATCGTCCAGTGTTGGACATAAGGCTCTCCAAAGAATGCCACAACTTTTTAAAACGTTTATCTACAAAAATATTCTGTATAATTATCCAACCTGCCCAGATAATTCCGAGAATCGGTTGATAAATGCGACGTGTCCTGTAGATCTCCAATATGTGGACAGCTTTGTATGCCTGGGCTCTACCATTTGTAACGATGGCTCATGCGAACCAGACATACAAAGGCAGATTGGCATGGCAAAGAGCCCGACTAAATAGGATCTGGGCAGATAGATCAATCTCACCAAAAACCATGACTGGCCTGGTGAGGACTCTGGTGTTCTAAATTTTCACCTACGTTGCGGAAACTTGGACCCTTTCGAATTAAGTATTCGGTCACCTAGCTATGAAGAAAAACGACACCCTGGAAGTGCTCCTGGTACTGGGAAAGTACAGGGAAGGCGACCATGAGGAAGAAGCCCTATGCGCTAGACAGACCAGATCCACGATAACTCTTAAAACGAGGAATTACACAGCGCCGAAGATCGCAACAAGTCGAAAGCGACAGTCCACAAAATAATTCGTGGAGGTCACGACCCTCACCAATGAGGAACACAACACAAGGAGAGACTCCTGTAGAAGTCGCATTTCTCAAACGACATCGGGACATCTGGAAATCCCGATATACGAAATCATTTTCGCTCAAACTGAAACTGAGATGTTGTGCTCACTGGGTCAATTGAAATTCATCAAGTTTTATAGTTCCCGATTGAAAAACGTATATGTAGTAGGGGCCTTGTTCACATGCATGCTCCTCGACAAAAGTCGATAGCAATACGGTTTGTTAATCTCAAAGAGATTTGAAATGAATAGGATAGGAATAATGAGCTTCGCTTCGGAGGGCGGTGGAAATAAAGAAATTCGAAATGTGAATTTTATCTCGAGTTTTTCTTTTAAAACAAGCTTAGCTTAGTAACTTAACCTGAGGAATAAAAAAACACAGCTGTATTTGCGTAATATTACTCGCTTCAGAATGGTTATTTCGTGTTTTGTCTGAATAGAATAGAATAGAATAGTCTTTATTTCGTCATCACAGGTAACAATCAGGTAACAATGGTGGTAAAATAGGCAGCAATTCGATGACGCGCCTTTTGGCATACGAAATACATTATGATTCACTTAAAACTAATACAATCAATAGTAAAAATAATAATAATAAATATAAATGTTAATGTCAAAATATGGTTGCAATTAATTACAGTACAGATTATACTTCTTATTTCTCAATGTCAAGGTCAGCATCATTAAAATAATCATTAATTAGAATAATAACACTTATCTACGAGCATTCTTGAAAGCAATTGTTTGAATTTTTTATTGTCAGTATTTTTTAAGGTTGTAGGTAATTTATTATACAGATTTGGGGCCATTACACTAACGTTGCGTGCCATCAATGCGGTATTATATTTCGCTACGCGTACTAACGGTTTCCTGGATCGCAAGTTATTTCTTGGGTTTGTTTCCATTACTGGGAAAAGAGTGGGATTACTTCTAACGAAGTTGCAGCATTCGTAAATGTACAAACAAGGCAAATATGTTAGCAGGTTGAGAGACTTAAAATGGGGTCTGCAACTTTCCGTGCTTTCAAGCTTACAGATGGCCCTAACACAGCGCTTCTGTGCTCTGAACAATCTGTCTTTGTAGGAAGAATTTCCCCAAAATATTATGCCAAATCTTAAAATAGAGCATACTAAACCGTGGTAAGCTGCCAGCACAATTTCTTTCGCAGATATCTTTGCTAGCTTGTACAGTGCGTACGACAATGTATACAGTTTTTTGCAAACCTGTTCAGAGTGAGAAGTGAGACTCATATTTTTATCTATTAATACCAAGAAATTTAGTAACGCAAGATTTATTTATAGTTTGACCTTTATATTCAACGTCTAATTTCGGCATAGATTTCTTTTGAGTAAACTGCATAACGCTAGTCTTCTCTAAATTAATTTTTAAATTATTAAGTTCTAACCATTTGATAATTTCCGAAACAGTTGAGTTAACATCATCCTCGTAATCTATATTTGTATCAAGCTGTATGAATACCGTACAATCATCTGCGAATAAAATCATTGGATGTGGGCTACTTTTTACAATGTCATTAATATATATTAGGAACAATAAAGGTCCCATTACGCTCCCTTGAGGCACTCCATATTTTACGTATTTACGGTCTGAGATATATTTCTTTTCCTCTTTTGACGTGGTACAAATTTTCGTAAGTTCCGTATATTGTTCCCGTTTTTAGGGTTCCGTACCCAAAGGGTAAAAACGGGACCCTATTACTGAGACTTCGCCGTCCGTCCGTCCGTCCGTCTGTCACCAGGCTGTATCTCAACAACGGTGATAGCTAGACAGTTGAAATTTTCACAGATGATTGTATTTCTATTGCCGCTATAACAACAAATACTAAAAATTAAATAAAATATATATTTAAGGGGGCTCCCATACAACAAACTTGTTATAGATTATATATATGTATAGGTACCTACGGAACCCTTCATGCGCGAGTCGGGCTCGCACTTGCCCAATTTGTTTCTAAATATGATTTTAATAACTGATGAGCGTTTCCACGAATACCGTAACTATACAGTTTTTTTAACAATATTTCGAGATCTACATGGTCAAACGCTTTGCTAATATCCATAAATATTGCACAAGACAAGCAATTCACGTCACGCGTCTATTGTTTTTTCATACATTTGATTGCGTTTACAGTGCTGCGCCGTTTTTGAGCAGCGGTGTGGAGAGCCGTCATCACGACAATTATCACCACCGCCACCACCACAACAACCACCACCACGAGCAAAATCCCTACGCTAAATAGCCTGCGCATCAGCGTGCATCAGCGGTTCCATCTTCCGTATTTATTCTGGAAATACGGCGCGCGTTACAATTTTATTCAGTTCTTAGCATACTTACACTTTTTGATACTAGGCCGACAGTAAGCTCAAATCATTCCTGCACCAAAAACCCCGGGTTAGTTCTCAGGCAGCTTTCGCGAATATCAATAGAGTACTTTCGGTAATGTTTCATTCCGAGTTTCTGCTGCAACAAGTTGAAAGTTCGAAACGACAGTTGAACGCAATTCCGATTCCCATTTGCGCACAAAGTCGGTCGAATACCTCGAAAACTTTTGGAACTCAACTATGGACAAACAATTCAAATAGACAGTCAATGCCTATATAAAGTTGTGTTCTAACGCGATGGTGCCATGGTGGTGATGGTGATAGTGTGTTCTATAGTCACGACATCTTTATTGACCTATTGAATGTTCGACCATACCTCTGCTCAAAAAAGGACAACTCTTTATTTTCCAGGCGCCTAAAATACCTAATAACTTATCATCTAAAATAATTAACTTGGCAGCTAAAATAATAAACTTAGCATCGATGCCCAGGGGATAGATGCCGACTTATTAATTTAGTTGCCAAGTTATTATTTTTGAGACATTAGATTAGACTTTTTATTTTTTAAATGTACTTAGCTAAATACAATGGTGCTTGTGTCCCACTAAAAGGTCGACGGACATGACTTTGTTTAGGAATTAGCGTTATTTTTTAATTATTGGTCTATGACTGAACACTAGGCGAAATAAAAGTGGAGATTCATTTGGGATACGATTTCCCGCCATTGTTCCTTTGTTCTGCTTCTGAATTGGCTTGGCTGGATATTTTATACAGGCTTAGTAAGATACCTAAGGTTATAGGAAACTTTTTTCAATTTTTTTTTTTTGTTTTGGATTGAATTTCCGCTGTCCCTTAGGATGTCTCCGTCTGTTGCATCACTCAAGATGACTTTAAGAAGTTATGACTTTCCAATGACTTGTATATTTTTTTATGAATGAATGAATAATATTTCAATCAGTATTTTTGTATAATTATTTACTTATATTAATATTTAATTTTATATGTAGGTATTATGTTTACGTATGTACATATTAATAGTTTACATGTGTATTACGTACGTACTTATAGTTTTATTATTTCAACACCTTACACGGTGTTTTATAATTTGTCTACTTACCTTCTTCTTTTCTCTTACCTGGAAGAGATTCCCTTAGGGATAAGTTCACCTTTGTACCTATGCAACTTGTAACTAATGTATTTGTAACTGTTTTTGTGTACAATAAAGTGTTTACTTAACCGACTACTGAAAAGAGGGTCATATTTTCCACCGTCTAGTTTTGATGGACCATTTTTTCTAAAGTTGTACACCCCACTTTTTGTTTAATCTTCGATATTTTGGCTATTTTCTACTAAGAATCACGAGTTATTTCGATAGAATTAGGTGAAAAAAACTGTCCCAAAATATTCATAATTTTTTTGTTTTTCCATTCCATTACCACTGTAGTAGGTTATTTATTTATTTATTTAGGAGAACCAACAGCTTTAACAATTTTGAGTAAACTTAAATATAATAGAAAGCAGGGAAGCCAATTACAGGATCTCACGGATAGAAACAATTTAACTACGTTATATGGAAATGGTAACGGAATGGAACGAAAAAAACTTTCCAACACCAACCAATACATTCCAACAAAGCTTTATTTCGATTTAGCCAACGTTTTCAAGAGGATTTCGTAATATTATCCCAAGTAAGCAAGACAACAGTTTTATTGCTCGACAATTGGAAGCAAGCGAGTGCTCAGTTACTTTCTACAGTTATTACGTAGGTACTGCACAGACGCTACTTTTAAACGCATTTGGTGTGTGTATGTAGTAATGGTCTTTTGTGCTCGCAGGACTCGTACGAGCAATTATCTTAGAATATTCTATGTCTGTTTTAGCACGTCTAGCATAACTGTGACACGCGACTCTGTGGAAACATATTATATTTTTGAATTTTAAAGTTTTATATATAATAATATATAGTCATAACAAGTGCCGGCCGGGCCAGGGACAGTGGCGCTAAAAACAGATTTCATATGGCAATAATGACCATACGTCATATTATGTATATTTGCATTATTAAACGTCATTAGCAATTTGTCACGGATTTGTCATTAACGAAATTCAAAACATTGCTTACCGGAATGCTGCACAATCCTTCGTTCTTCTTGCGAAATAAATAGGTACTGAATCCTATTTTAAAAAACTTGACTTTCATCACTGTGGATAGTTTTGGATTTATTTTTTAAAAATACTTGAAATTTGCGGAATATTTAGTCCTGTTTCCTCTTTGTTTACATCTGTAACATTCACCGGATTTTGAACGTCAGTTACCAAAAAATTTTAGTTACCAGTAAAATAAATGATTACCACTTAAAATCCGCAATATAGCGTGGGTTGAAAAACACCCTGTGGGGCTATAACTATGACCACAGTGAAAATTGCCTATATTTTTTTTAATCAAAAGGCAAGTCCTCAATTTCATACAAGTTTTTCATAATCATTTCTAATTAACAGACAATATGCTTAACGCCAGCTCGCTATTAATTAACTTGGCAGATTCTTAGCTCAAGTCAAGGTAAGGTTCACAAAGCGAACGCAGATGCCCGAATTAACTGCTGCCACTTAGTTATCGCAACAACTCGACAGGACTCGAGGCTCGAGGCAGAACTTCGGAGTAGTGCGCCCAGATATAGCACACTGTCCACAGTTGAAACAAACGCGCGTGTATTCAGGTGGCTAACTTAGATCGGTCAATCTAAAGCTTTTTAAACTACAAACCGAAAGATAGAAACAGTAAAAAAAAAATTAAGTCTGAAGTCTGAAAATACATACGAAGATTTTAAAAAAAGTTCTCATTCTGAGATCCTAAACCAAACCTACTGAAAAATAAAACTTATAATATTTGTGACCGGATTACGCTTTGTATAGTAGGCGTGTCTTAAAGTTGCTGCAATCCAGCACTCACTTGCAAACTCAAACTAAAAGATAATATACAAGTACCTAATGTTACAAAATTGAAAAAAAAAATGTATTCAGGTACACATTGAAATGAAATGAGCTATTTAGCGAAAACTGGATCGAACGGTACTTCTTTTGGATTTTTTTGTATATTTGTATTGTATGTGTCTTTCTGCGTTCATCATCATCACGCTTTTAAGCTGCACGATAGATTCCAACTATTTTTGGTACACCGGTAGTTTGGCAAATGGATACGTTTTACTCAACTACAGAGAGCCAAAAAAGTGAGATTTATTTGATAGGTACGTATCCGTCTTAGCGTGCAGGGATATTTTGCAGCTTGTTGCGTGCAGAGGTTCAATGTGCAATGTAAGTATTGTAGGCTTTCATATTTCTGCGTTGAAAAAGTTCATCGGTTCCGATAAGTTGCATAGACTGCGCTATCTGGGCAACAGGGAACTTCTTAAGCCACACAGTACAGTCACGTCCAAAGGTATGCTTACATTTTCATCCGACTTCAAAAAGAGATAGCAAGCGGATAGGAGAAGGTTTTCAAGTCGCCGCAAATGATTTTCTTTTTCCATATAAGCCCGTAATAAAGCGTTTTAAACTTTTTTTTAATGTTCTTTAAGAACAACGTCATTTTAAAACGAATTTTGGTTAACATCTGATAACGAAACGAAATTCATGAGGAATCTAAGGAAGTCCTCAAATATTACAAATACATCTATGGCGATTTGTGTGTTTTTTTTTTACAATTACTTGTTCGTTACCTGCTCCCGGATAAACTATTTTTTTCGTTAAAACGGTTTTTTTTGTGACAAAGTGATGATTAGATCATTCTTCACAGATTTGAATGGGTATTCCATATTGTGATGGTCGTGTATATATATACTATAATGTATGAGATATAATGTACGTTTTGATAAAGCAAAAGCCACAATCGACCACTTTAACAGTTTGACTTCAACTATTGTCATTGCCAAGATGTTAGCCGCTGCAAGCAAAATACGTCTTTAAGGTGGTCGACCGAGCTTTTGGCTGATAGTACATATTATAATTATGGTAAAATAAAGAATATTATTAGTGTGATAATAGGATTTGTGTTTTTTTCTTCAATTAGGATACTTATATTACTTCCGAAGGATATTTAAGGTTCGATATTTTGATCACATTTTTTGGCATGACTGTACACAGAATTAACGCACGGCAATCTTGCGTGGACTGAGTTAATGACAGAGTCTGGGGTTTTTGTTTAATCCTACTTAGTGTAGGTAATCGAAAAACTCGCGCAGTTAGGGAGCGACAAAACCGTCGCTCAAAATACGCTGTCGGTGCGTTCAGATTTAAACGCAAGCTATCGACACCGCTAGCTGCCCAAAGTACGCTGACGGTAATACGCAGTGTATGAAAAATAGTTGACTTTTGCGTCATTATTCATACACTGCGTTTAACCTTTCGTTTTTTTCTTTCTGCTTTGTATTGTTTATTTGAATGGTGCAAAGCCCAAAGGTTAGGTGGTGGAGAAGTTAACACGCTGAACCGGTAATCGAGAGGTACCGGGTTCGATTCCCGGTCTCTTCCCCTAGATTACGCATTTTTTTTTTGTGTTTTGATCTTTGTATCAATGATTTAATATAAAAATTGTGTTGTTTACCCAAAATAAGAATAATGAGACATTACCTTATGTTTCATAAATTTTCCAAAGCCTCTTTCACTTATTGTTTTGTATTAGGGTTCCTTTCGTCCAATAATAGTACCCTTGTGACTCTCGCGGCATTATCTGGCCTTTCCAGCATGCGGCTTTGTGAACCATTGCACGTAAGGGATTGATGTACTCATAAAGTATTGCAAGCCTTTTTGTGCGCAGACAATCAGATAAAGGAAAATGTAGGGGATTCAAACCTATTCCTTGTCTGTCCATATAACGGGAAGGTGCAATTTTGTCACCCAAGGAGTAACAAGCCATAATCCCGTATTTGCTTATTGCTAATAAAATGGGTGGCGTAAAAATTGTACGTTATCCTAGGCCATAAGTGGGATTTTCTGGGGAGAAAATCTCAATTTCTGGCTAAGACGTAAAACTTTAGACAAACCACGGGCGATAATTAGTAAAGCCCCAAATCTCATATGTATACAAGACCTGCGATCTGTGACATTCCTGAATTCACCGCCTTAGCTATGTAATGTACCTACTAATAAAAATCTGCAGATATCTATGCACTATGTTTTAAAATAGATGAAATAAAATAAAAAGAAATATATTTACTGTGGAAATTATTATAGGCTATAACTATTTGAAAGAGGATTTCCTTTCCTGCTATTGTGTAACCGTTCTGTCTATGTAATGTGGAAATAAATAGATAAATGTCTTTTTCAATAAAGAAAAGAAAATAATATAAAAATATGAGCAGCGATAAGACCGCCTGTTGTTTACCTCTAATTATAATTTCTTGCGTTGTATATCTCCTGTATGTTTTATGCGGTGTGCAATAAAGAGTACTTGTATTGTAAGCAGCATGTATCGATAAATGATTGCAACACTACTATTATACTACTAGCTGACTGTTCAGATGCAGCTTTACGTTGTGCAAATCGTTCACGATATTTTGATGTCGGCACGAAATAAAGTTTTCTATTTACCTCCACCTTTTCAAAAATAATGGCTCAGTTAAACGCGGTTCATCGTGGACTAAGCAAACTAATTATTTAACGCGTTAATTAAGTTGCCGAGCTTAGCTGACTGCATCAGCAAAACGCTTCAGGTATAATGAGCTGGAGCACAGATGTAACATAAACAGTACATTAACTTTCTTTTCGCAACAAATATTTTTGTGATGACTTGAATATTTGTGCCTGTGTCCTGCACGTCTAGCATAACTGTGACGCGAGCTCTTTGACGCGCGACTTACCTACCTAATACCTTCGTCACTTTCCTTCCTCAAATCCGTGCGAGCAAGACGGGTGATGCTGAGTCGCGGCAAGATATGCGAGCCCGACTGTATGTTTTATATATATTTAAGTACATATTTATTACCTACTGAGCAACAAATGTTTGTATGATGAACTGTGTTACACAGTTTATTTTTAAATAAACTAAAAAAAACATATTTACAATATACAAATGATGTGGTAAAAGAGTTGATAAATACTAAATAAACTACTAATACTAAATAAAAAATAATAGGATTATAAAAATAACACCCCCTCCAGCAGCTCTGCCCGTGGCATGGTCCCCATTACACTGGCAGCATTACCTCTGTGAACTGCATGGCTGATCCTTTGCGAGAGGTAAGCGCCAGCTTTTGGATCCCCCGTGGCGTCGACCAACCGCGACGACAGGGCCTTCAAGAAGCTTTTCATGTCGGCTGACCAAGGGCCTAAAGTCTCTACTGCCAGCGCCGCAAACACATAATCCTTTAAAAGGCATGAGTATTTTCGGCGCTTCAGGATCTGGGCCTGGCCAGCCGCCGCACCAGCCTGTGTGCGAGTTACCTGGATGTGCGATGCGGCAAACGTGTCGACGCATGTCGCATCCCACACTAAGGTTTTCCCAAGCTTCCATGGCACCAACGAACATGAATATGATGAACTTGAATCTTTGTTCCTGGGTCATGGATATTTTATACATATGCATTTAAGTACACAATTTATTTAATGTAACGTCAAAAAGGTCAATATTTATTTATTACCATTTATTAACATTTTTCCGATATCTCATCACTTCTGTAAAATTACTTACTATGTCTAGTTACTAGTAGACTTCTACTAGTAAGCGATTTATTTGTTCTCGAAGTAACCATTAGGACATCTTCTTTCTCACATCCACATAATAAAATGTTTTGTTATAATAACGTGTGAAAATCGTGTAAGTTTAAATCAATATTTGTATCTTCATTTTCATTGAGAGCGTTGTACGCTATGATAGTCGCACATGGTACGCTATGATAGTCAAGATACTGTTGGTTATTCTAATGACTGTGATAATAGATTATTAGTTCATTACGTTACGACGCCATTTGCAGCGAGTTTGTATGCGTTTCACGAATGAATACGAGACATTAGTACTAAAGGAACACGTAGCAACGCTTGAAATTTTTCCATTTTGAACGCCCAACCTGCAGGGCTAGCATAATATCTTAACACGACTTCGTTTGTCGCGCGACTTAGCCTCACATGTCTTGCTCACGCACTATTGAAAAGAAAGTGACAGATGGTATTTGTCGCGCGACAAAGGGTCGCTTGTGACAGTTATCTAGACGTACGCTAGCATGAATTGGGCGACTTCTCTTGTCTCACAATACATCATCTATATCTAATATTTAAATAAAACAATTTAAACGGATTACATCGCTTATATTCACGTTTAAATTGCTTTATTTAAATTTGTGACAGTCGCGGACACCGAAGAAAAAAGTTACTTCAGTCCGAACACTCATTCTTATCTTTTCAAATAAAATTTCACACAATTTTACCGTCTATCTTTGCATGGTAATTCAGCAGTAAAGTCCGTCTTCAAACAGTGTAAAGTTACGGACAAAGCGAATGTGTTTGCGCGCCCTTATCTCGGCCCTCATGTCAAACGATCCGGTTACGTCTTTTAGACCTTTTTGTCTAAAGTGGTGTTTACGGATGTTTGACACGGAGTACAGTACGTGAGATCTTAGAAGAACATTCGGGTTTTATACCTGTCTAGCTCGCTCATACGCGATCCAGATAAGAACCTCTCAGTTTTCACCCAAACCCGAATGTTCGTGCTGTAATGTAGGTCTGTACTTGTATGGGTGTAATGCAGTTGTTGGCTGCGAAAATGTATGTTGAAGATAAAGATGCTTTGTTTCCCCTTTCATTATGTTATTTCACTTTTAAACTGTCGAAAATTGTGTGAAGTTGGCAGCTTCCTCGCTCGATGTTTTCGGTGTTGCAATTCAATGGGGAATTGGGCGATATTTTCCAGTGTTCTTAAAAGAACATAAATTTGTGCTTCTAACGTTGAGAGTGTCTAAAGGCTTGCCATCACAGAGCCCGTATGCTACTTTGTTACACAAAACACATTGTTTTTGGGAACATAAAATACATTGTAATGCGTAAGAATCGATAGCCACATCTCGAATAAAACATTGAGGATTAATGTGGAGGGATATAGAAGAAGAGAAAGGCCAAAGAAAAGATAGTGGATGGTGTGAAAATTGATAAAGAGAATAAATATTTAAGCAGTGAAATAATGAAAGACAAGCTTGCCGATCCCAAATAAGTGGGATAAGGACAAGAGAATGATGACGATACATGTTTTTAAGTGCATTCCATAAAATATACTAGAATATTCTATTAACGAGTTCGATTGCAGTGCTCCTAGTGTTAAGTGGTGTAAACTATTCACGATGCGCGGCTGCAGCTACTAGCACCTACTAGTTACACAGAGAGTTATTTCATTTTCTTGTTATTATTGTGATAATAAGATATAATTCAGCGGATTTGTTACGCCGTATTGAAATTTCGTAAATCTAAAATTAAATTAAATTCAATAAAGTTAAAAACTCACAATTTCCAAGTCAGACGCAGAAAGTTTGAGCAGATCCCGACAAAATAAAATATTAAAACTAAAACGGTCTGTGAAAACTTTTGAATGGAAGATTTGCCTCGGACTTTGAGGAACTTGCGAAAATACTGTGGAACGGTTACCGTCATTTTAACGGCAGATAAGTAACAGAAAAGACTTTTAAGTCAGCTCAATTGCAAATTAAAAGTAACTTTAATACCATACTACTAGGTATGGAATCGAATGGAAAAATATTTAGACTTCGTTTTTTTCTGTTATTTTAATGTCTTCAGTTGTTTTAATGATCCGTCCCATACGCTCTAGTTCAGATTATTACTTTAGCTAACTCAATGTTCCTAATTCTTTCAAGTTAGGCAATTAATTCGAAAAGTTTTCTACAGGCCAAAGTATCTGTCAACTACTGTCACTAATGAATTAAATTTCGGACTGAATTCCATTGACATATAGCCATTTGGGTGCTGTATTGACCAGATCATCGACATATTGTTGTGACACTGACAAGTTATTATTTAAACCTAAATAGAGCACATCGCTAAAGCAGACAAGAGGTTGAAAGTCAGTTAATGTCAACAAAGAGGAAACAGGATATTCCGCATGTTGTGTAATTTCGTATAATAAAGCCAAAACTATCGACAGTGATGAAAGTCAAGTTTTTTTTTTTCAATAATAGGATTCAGTATTTATTTCAGAAGAAAGAAGAACGAAGGATTGAGCATCATTCCAGTAAATAATGTTTTGAATTTGTTTGATGACAAATCCTTGACAAATCGCTACTCACGTTTTATAATACAAATATAATATGACGTCTTTAACCGTTACATTATTGCCATACGAAAGCTTTTTGTAGCGCCACTATCCCTGGGCCGGACCGACACTTGTTAGGCACATATTATATTATTAGCAACCCACGCCGGCTTCGCACGGGTGCAATGCTGATACTAGGTAAATATACTATGCATGTATTATAGGTACATATAAACCTTCCTCTTGAATTACTCTCAATCTATTTATTTAAAGATAACGCATCAAAATCCGATGCGTAGTTTTATCCTGCTTATTTAAGCAGGTTATGGTTGACCAAATTTTTTTATACCACCTATGTACTTATACCCATAATCAGCAAATAAATTTATTTCATTTCATTTCATTTTATTTATTTCATTTCATTTCAAAGATCTAAGCATACATAGGGACATACAGACAGCAGGAAGCGACTTTGTTTTATATGTTGACGAACGTAACTTAAAGTAGATTTTGTAAAGAAATTATACGAAAACACTGTTACTTGTTCTCTATTCTTTCTCGCTATTATATAATTATTCATATATACAAGACTTCGTAATCTGCAACAAAGTTACAAAGGAAGATTTCATTGGTTTAATAAAATTTTACAATTCGTTGAAAGTCAATTAAAATCGGCTTAGGATGAGACCGGCCGAGAAAGTTTTTTCATAAAGATTTCTTTTATTAAGGCCCCAGTTGTTGGACTACACAGATTATCGGATGATGTCTTGTGTACAAAATTTTATCACGTAGTCAGCAAAAAAAGTAGAAAAATGTTAATTTTATGAGCTGAACATTTTAGTACGCAATTTGCCATACCTTAGGTATGCCAGTAGCAAAATTGTTAGCTACTATATCAGTTTATCAGTTTATTTATTGCTTTCATAGACATTTGATGACTTTACGAAAGATATTTTTTTGGAATTGTGTACTAAACATGTGCGTTGTTTTTGTCCTCGAGATGATATGGACTCTCTAAAAAAAACTATTTGGAATTTTACAAAACTTCATCTTATGACGAAACCACTTTTGATTGATGCTCTTTTTAAGAGTTTTCCAAATTATAGATTCAAATGGCTCCTAAGGCTAAATTCACCCGAACTTACGGTTAAAGGTAACAGATCTGTAAGGTAATGAGGACTTGTTTTCGATAGATATTTAATAATAAATGAATGAGTGAATGAATGTACATTTATTATGGGTCAAAAATAAAATATACAAATAACAAATTTATGGAATTAAAACTAAAAATTAAACTAAGATTAAAATATATTTATAAAACTAAGACCTTTCGGTAGGGTGCCCATGACGCAGGCAGCATTCCCACGCTGTATGGCTATAGAAAGCCTTTGCGCGAGAAAACTGCCCGCGCGTGGGTCCCCTGTTGCCTCCCTCAGGCGCTTGCTGAGCTCCCTGTGGAGTCCACGCGCACCCTGGCCCCACGGACCAAGTGTCTCGACGCCAAAAGCGATGAAGTCGTATTGGGCGCCGAGACAGCTGTACTTACTGACTTTGATCCGCTCCCGCGCGTCCGCCGCCGCGCCCGCCCGCCTACTCGTGGCCGGGAGGTAGGATGCCGCTAGTGTGTCTGCGCACGTCGCGTCCCACACCAGCGCGCGCCCCATCCTCCACGGTATTAAGGACATCCCATCGGGGCGCTTGCCGTCATCCCGTACAATCTGAGGCTCGAGGGCAGCTGGGACGTTGACGCTGACGAGCGCCCTTCTAAGGATGTCATTGAGAGCGGCATGGCGAGAGTGGCGGCCGGCGCCCGAAGAGCAGACGAGACCGTGGTGACCGAGGCGATTCGCGTTGGCTCCACAGGCGGTGCAGGCATGTTCCTCGCACACGTCTGCACCAAGTCGGAGACCTGCCGCTATGCGTAGGGTATTGGGGTCAATATACGTACCAGCGTTTGGACAAGGGTAGGCGTGTAACCAGTGTCCAGATTCTGGCCGGGACACTGCCAGTAGCCTCGCCCTGTCTCTGCCAGAGGAATTGAGAATTAGTGATTCGAGAATTGCGTAGAAGCTAGAGTATCCCAGGCCCTTTGTTTTTTGGGTGCATCCGGTAAAACTCGCAGTTTGCAGCCATATCGGCTTTAAGGATTTTACCTGCGAGATCGGAAGTGCTATAGATTGAAGATAAGAACGCCGGCAGAGCAATAGAACATATTGTACGGTAGAGTGGATCAAAAATTTTTTTTTGGTATTTCAAAATTCTAATAGTAATAAAAAGTTGTAGTTTTGTGTAAAGATTAATATTTAGTTTTGCACTAAAGCAATCGGAAGAGGTTAAATGCCTCCGCAAGAGCCTTGAAATTTCTTAAACGCTAAATTTTAAACCTATAATTCACAAATCATAAAACCTATATATAATTAGAAACGTTACGTATAAGACAATAATTCTGATTACTAGTATAGTCCTTAGTTCAAAAAGTAGAAAAAGTAGTATTTTTTCGACACCATAAAATCATACGAGAGCACGGTAGGACACGAATTTATTAGAGTTGAGGGTAAATTGTACTTGCAATGGAAAGTCATCCGTGATTCATAGAAATTGTTTATTTCGTGCTGTTTTATCTTTTAATACGCCGCCTAGTGTATTTTAATTATGGAAAAAACTCGTAGTGCTCTGTGTTGCCCTTTGTTTGGTACTAATTGCCAAATAAAAGAAAATGTACTTCCTACTTACGAAGACGTTATGAAGTATTGGGAATGGACGAGGTATGGCCTTAAAATGCAAATGCAAAATCCGAAGGAGCCTACGTTTTCCGAAATTGCTGAAATGATTTCACGGGACATTGAAAACATATGGGTAAAAGCCTCATTACCGATTGTGTCCCATACAAGAGTGATACAAATGATAAAAGCGTACCATCTTAAGTGTAAGAATCTCTTGAAATCTATTACCCGGCTTCCAGAAGAGAAAAAGACAGATTTTGTGGCACAAAGTCAAGTTTTATTTGATATATCCTCGTGCAAGTGCACGAATATTGAGCAGTGTACTTGTCCCAAAGACAAGAAGGTTCCCAAATCTGAACAAGCTTTTTTAATAGATCAGAGAACGACGCGAAAAATGTTTATAAGCGGATTAGACGTCAAGACTACGAAAGTTCTTCAAAATCGGTTAAAACGACGGATGGCTTTAAGTAAATATCAACATCAGGCTTGTGACAACGAGGAAGCACAGTCAGCAAGAAAACCTCGTTTAGAAACACAACAACGCAGTGTTCCTGTTACTACTACTTCAACAAGTGTAGCTACTACCACAAGAAATATTTCTTTCGCTACTTTAGCCCAGACTTGTGACCGGTACGGGGTTTCAGATAGAGCTGCTGCTGCTATTGCTTCGTCAGTATTGCATGACATTAATTCTGAAGTAGAAGTTATTGATCGTAATAAATTGCGAAGGGAAAGGCTCATAGCTCGTGCAAAGAATATGGCAGTTAATGAGAAGGATATCTGTTTATCGGCTCTATATTTCGATGGCAGAAAGGATAAGACCCTTACACTACTGAAACAGAATGAGAGAATGTATCGAACAACTGTTGTTGAAGAACACATCTCTTTAATTTTAGAACCGGACTCCATTTACTTAGGATATGTTGTTCCGACAAGTGGTACGTCTAAAAATATAGTTGAGGCAATTACAAAGAACCTTAATGAAAAACAAATTTCACTCGACCACTTACGTACCATGGGGTGTGATGGGACAAATGTCAACACCGGTAAAATTGGCGGTGCTATAAGATTGATGGAGAAACAGCTAAAAAGGCCTCTTCAATGGATAATATGCTTAATGCACATGAATGAGTTACCTCTTAGGCACTTATTTCTTCACCTCGATGGATCTACGTCAGGACCTCGATCGTTTACAGGATCGATAGGCAAGCAATTGGAAACCTGCGAAACTATGCCTGTTATTGTTTTTCAACCAATACAAAGCAAAAGTACATTGCCACCAATAGATAAGACTGATCTCAGCGGCGACCAATTATACTTACACAGAATTGTGTCCGCCGTCACAAGTGGTAATTTTCCTGAAGATTTAACAGCGAAGTCTCCAGGAATGCTCTCGCATGCAAGATGGCTTACGAAAGCTAACAGAATATTGCGGTTATATGCAGCGACAGAAAAGCCATCTGAATGTTTGCACGTTTTGGCCACTTTTATCGTAAAAGTGTATGCCCCGGTATGGTTTGCCATAAAATTAGCTCCAAAATGTCAACACGCCGCCAAACATTTTTTTGAAGAGGTTAAGCGATCTAGGTATTTACCCAGCAATCTTAAAAAGGTCATAGATCCCGTCATACGCAGAAACAGCTATGCTGCTCATCCGGAAAATATTTTGTTGTCAATGTTGACCGATGATAAACAAGAAGTGCGTGAATTGGCGGTCCAGCGTATTTTGAAGGCACGCAAATCGACATTCGCGTCTTCACCTAGGATATTTCAAGTGCCTACACTTAACTTAAACGCTGATAATTATATTAGCCTTATCAATTGGAAGGACAATCAAATAACAGCACCCCCGGTCCTCGACGAATTAACTGATGAAGAACTCGCAGCGTTTGCTCAGACCAAATTTGGCAATGATCCTAACACTCTGTTTCTACATCTGCCCAATCATACCCAAGCAGTAGAAAGAGCAGTCAAAATTACGACAGAAGCGTCCGTATCTGCATGTACTAAAATATTAAGAGAAGGATTGATTCAATCAAAGTTGGCTTCAAGAAAAATCATGCCAAAATTTGAGAGTAAGAGAGATTTTAAGGCAAAATAGACACTAAAAGGCAGATGATTTGGCTAGTAATAAGTGCTCGAAAGTTTATTTAGTTAGTAATTTCACAAACTTTAACTATTTGATTTTTGTTTTAAATGAACAGTAAAAGAAATAAAGATATACTTTTATCTCAGGATTTTTTTTAAAACATGACTCAAATTTATATTTTTTTCATTCTTTGGCTAAGATGCGGGGGCATAAGATAATGGTTTAAAAATATAAAAAAAATAGATTCTGTAATGTTGTACAATGCTACAACTTTTAAAATCTATTAGAAATCAAATATGAAAAAAAATTTTTTTTTCATACTACCGTGATCCACCCTATTGTACGGGTACCCAACCCACCGTTCCTTATTGGTAAAGAAGCTTGGGTCCACGCCTGCTCGCTAAGACTGATATTAAGGATTGATTCAATTTGGAATTTTAAAGTTAGGTCAATGGATCGAACTAGAATGGGAAATTTCCATATAGGGCAACAGCGAAGCAGGTACGTAAATTTTGGAACGAGTAAGCAGAATTTCAAGATAAATAGGGCCGAATGGCTAGAAATTTTGGCTAGGCGGTCCGAGTGGTTATTAAATTTTGAAAATGAATTAGATAGCAGAGGAGGGATAGCCTCATCGAAGATAGGTGAGCCGAGGAGGTACAGACTGTTCTTAGATAAAATTTTGATATTAGGTGCCAGAATATTAAAGTTTTGATGAATTTGAAAAGCCAAGGATGTGTTTACTTTTTGTGAAATATATAGCTCACATTTATCAAAATTAAGATTCAAACCAATCGAATTGAATGAATGTGTTGTAAGCTACAACACAACTTGTGCAAAGTAATTAGTTTAATTTAGTACTTTAGTGTAAATTTTAGTATTTAAGCTACAATAAGATAATTGTAATATAGATGAATACTTAAGTTAAATAATTTAAAGGCTTTCCTATTGCCTGAAACACAGGGGGAACCCTAGTTCAGGTTATGCAAATTGTGAATTTATTTGTTTTTTAAGTATAGAATTTAACCGCTACCTCTCTGTACATCATGTTTTTTTCAATAAATGTATTTGTATTTGTAATTATGAACGAGAATTACCTAAAAACCAAGCAAACAATGGCTGACTATCGGCCCCTGCAAATACGCGCGCTATAAAAACAGGCATCAAACAAGAGGGTGTAAATCTTAACGGGGATGCAATAAACTTGAGCAGTAAACGCGGCCTGCTAATTAGTGGGCGGCTGTTAGTGTGTTATAACTTATAACAACGCTTTTTGTGTTCAAATAAATAAATAAACACTATACAGAAACAAAAAAAAAACAAAAGAAACACACTTGTAAGGCAGTACAAATAAATAAATTACTACAAGATGTGCTTGCTACGCCCCGTGAGCCGCGCTAATAGCCTACCCGCCGGTATGCACCATACTTATGTTTGAGCTAAATCAGCACGCATTCATAGCCAATCGTAACACTCTCATTGGACGCCATGCTTTTTATGGCCACGAGAATTCAAATGAATTAATTATGAAATAGGTATTAAAAAAAACTGCTAGAAAAGCATCAAAGAGATGAAACAAGATAGTATAAAATTATGTAGTTTGTGTCTTTTAGAATCTGTGCAGTGTAAATATACTCAATTTTTCCGGGTAAATACCTAATCCATTCCATAGGAATTTAAAATACTCGCGTAAATTGCTAATATAGTGTCCTTTCCTTCTGCAGGAGAACAAGAAGATTCGAGGAAGAAAGCTGTATGGGAGCGCCGCCGGGACAGTAACCGTTGGCTCCAATGGGGAATTGGGCTGAATGAACGCAACCAAGCGATCGACAGCCCGCCTGTCTCCGGCCGGGCGTCCCTACACAAAATCATCATCAATATAGTGTCCACCTCTGGTATAGAAGAACGAATATCGTAACAAAATACACGCCATACTATACACCAGATATGTCTACCTGCACGTCTAGCATAACCGTGAGACGCGACTCTCCACCGCGCCAAAAATACCTGTCACTTTCCTTTCAACACCGTGCGAGCAAGACAGGTGATGCTGAGTCACGGGACAAGTGAAGTCGCGTTAAGATATACTGCAAAGAGTCGAGTGTCACGGTTATGCTAGACGTGTATCCTCTTCGATGGACTAGGCATGTTTTGGCGTGAAACTATCAATTTTTTTTTACAGAGCATGTACGCAAAATATCAGCCAGTATTTTTTTATCTGTATGCACGTCACGTTCTTGTCAAAAACACTGAATGAAAGCATAAAGTTAGAGGTGACTGTGAGTTTTCACTGCCAACACAAATACCCAAACATACCCGCAATAAGCTGCACATTCATAAATCTTCATTTGCCCCCGTTTTTCCGCCTAACTGACCTCACCTAACGACTCGAAAAAATGTTCGTTAGACTGCTTCCTAAAATATGTTTCTCATTCTCTGTTCATTAATACAGTGACTTAAATTCATGCTAAATAGCTTCTTAAACGTTGAATACCTATCGCTTTTATGCACGGCGTGTTTTAAAGCGGTGAAAAGAGATATTTTTGTTATTCCGCGCATAAAGAGTGGGTAAAGGTTATGAAAACGCTGACTCGTTGTGATATGCGCCGGATGGAGCTTATTCTGAAAGGTAGCAACGCCGGATTCTGAATGGAATTAATTTTTAACCCTCGACAAATGATGAATAATCAAAGAAGACCACCAATGCCTATACAAAACTGTGTGCTATTGACATGTTGAAGACGGCGAAACCATCTCTTCTTCTCATTGTGCCATATCCTCAACGGATGTCGGCGACCATCTTCCGGAACTTGTTTCTGTCTTGTGCCAGTCTACAAAGACTGGCAGTGTCATTAATGTTGGACCAGCTCTTGATGTTGTCTAACCAGGTTAGCTTTCTCCTTCCTCTGCTCCTTTTACCATCGATTTTCCCTTCCAAGATGTTTCGGATTATGTCGTATTTGTCGTGTCTATAGATATGTCCAAAATATGAGATTTTCCTTTTCTTTACGGTGCTCAAAAGTTCCATGTTCTTGTGCATTATGTTTAAGACTTTGTCGTTTGACACTTTATCTCTCCAGGAAATTTTTAACATTCTTCGGTATAACCACATTTCGAATGCGTTGATTTTAGCCTCCATGTTCTTATTAATGGTCCATCCCTCGACACCATAAAGAAATATCGACAATACATAGCATTTGACCATTCGCCATCTAAGTTTCAAGTTAATGTCTTTATTTGTATAAAGTTTCTTCATTTTCATGAAGGTACTTCTAGCAATTTCAATTCTGATACGTATTTCTTTTTCGGAATCCCATTTCTCATTAAGTGAGTTACCCAAGTACTTATAAAGCTTTACTTTTTCTACTACGTTGCCGTTTATGATCAATGAGTCTGGTTCAGCCACATTCTTGCTCACGATCATGCATTTGGTCTTAGCTATATTCATTTTAAGGCCGTATTCTTCTACCACAGAGTTGAGACGATCTAGTAGCTGCTGAAGTTCTTCCATTGAGTGAGCAAGAATAACAGTATCATTAGCATATCTGAGGTTGTTGATTACCGTTCCATTGACTTTGATACCAATTTCTACGTCTTCAAAAGCTTTTTGGAATATGGATTCAGAATATAGGTTAAATAACAGCGGTGACAAAATACAACCTTGTCTTACACCTTTTAGGATATTGAGGTCGCTAGTGCTTGATGTCCCTACTTTGATATTGGCTGTCTGGTGCCAGTACAAGTTCCTAATGATTCTTTGATCTTTGCTGTCCACTTCCGTTTCATTGAGTATTTGCATTAATTTCTCATGATTCACATTGTCGAATGCTTTTTCAAAGTCAATAAAGCATGCGTAAACATCTTTGTTAAATTCCAAGCTGTTCTGAATCAGGACCTGTACTGCCACCAAGGCCTCTCTTGTTCCTAATCCACTTCTAAATCCAAACTGAGTATGGGATATATTTTTGTCTATTTTATGGTAAATTCTCATGTGAATTATTTTTAAAAATACTTTCAGGGTATGACTCATTAGGCTTATTAGTCTATGATCATTGATCTCCGCATGTTTTTGCGTTTGCTTTCTTGGGTAATGGGAAAAATGTGGATTTAAGCCAATCTTCTGGAAGCTGTCCTTTGTCATAAATTTCATTGTAGAGTCTAACTAAAAATTGCATGCTGTTCTCATCTAATAACTTTAACATTTCTGAATGTATACTATCTGGGCCAACAGCTTTACCGTCCTTCATAGTGTTAATTGCCTTTTCTATTTCTGCTCTTAAGATTGGGGGGCCTTCCAGGTGTTCCTGACCATCTGTGTCAACAGTAACCAGCTCCACTCTTTCGTCTCCGAATAGTTGTGCAATGTACAGTTCCCATGTTCTACACTGTTCTTCCTTATCAATAACCAGCTTGTTTTGTGTATTTGTTAGTTTGCCTGTAACTAGTTTTCTGTGTGTATTTGTAAATTCTTTGATTTTCTTATGTAAGTTAAAGCTATCTCTCTTTTTCTCCAGTATTTCTATTTCATTACAGTCTCTATTTAAACACTTATCTCTAGATTCTCTGATTTTAGTTCGGATATTCCTGTCTAATTGAGTGTTTTTAACTTTATCTATTGCCTTGAATTGTCTTCTTTGCTCCATAAGGTTTAGTATTTCATCTGTTATCCATTCTAGCTTTGTTTCCCTCTTATAGTAACCCAAGCAATTTGTAGCTGTTGACACAATTGTTTCTTTTAATTGTTCCCATTGAGTTTGAATATTATTACTGTCCTTTTCTGCAAATGTACTAATTTCTGTGTTTCTTTGGTTTCATGCCTTATGTCTGGATGTTTAAGTTTGTCTATATTAATTTTTCTGCTGTTATCTGCTTTCTTTAGAATCTTTAGTTTCAGATTAAATCTTGCAACCAGAGGGTTGTGATCCGAACCAATATCCGCACCAGGATATGTTTTGACACTGACTATTGAATTTCTATAACGAGCTTGAATCATGATATAGTCTATTTGGTTTCTAACGATACGGTCAGCTGAGTGTTGGGGGGAGGTCCACGTGTAAAGTCTTCTAGGCGGATGTTGGTGCCAAGTGTTTGATATAATCAGGTCTTTTTCAACACAGAATTGTAGTAGCCGGTCACCCCTTTCATTCCTTTCTCCTAAGCCATAGTTTCCTACAATTTTTACAACTGCTCCTTTACCAATTTTCGCATTCATGTCACCAAGTATTATTACTATTTCTTGTGATTTTATACCTTCCATAATTCCATCGACTTCTTTCATTTCTTTGTAAAAATTTTCGATATCCTCGTCTGAGCTTTGTGCAGTTGTTGGTGCATAAAATTGTAGTATATTCAGATTAAATGGTTTGGCATTAAACTGTAGCATCATACATCTATCGGAGTATGGGACAAAGTTGGTCACGTATTTTGAAAGATTTTTCCTAATCATCATTTCTACCCCATAGTGATGGTTCTTTTCGTCTGCTGGTTTGCCAGAATAGTACAAAACTACGTCGTTTTTATCTAAAATGCCGTTATCCGCCCATTTTACTTCACTGAGACCTAAGATATCTAAATTAAGTCTCTTCATTTCTAGTATCGTATTTTCAGTTTTTCCAGGCTTGATAAGGTTTCTCACATTCCATGTTGCTAGTTTCAGTTGATGATTCTTCTTTGATCCCTTTAGACACATAACTTCTTTGTTCGCATTTTCTTCACCGGTAGTAAATTTCACATCAGGGGACCCGGGATCCTCCTGACGCCGGGCGTTAGCCGGATTGTTCGACAAAATCATTTCTTTGGGTTTACTTTTCATATTTGTGGTCAAGTCCGTGATGGTAATCTTAGGTATTTTTTGTACAGTAGGGCCCCAAGTCTTTCTGCACTGTTCCTTTTAGTGGTTATTTAATCCCCAAGGCTGACTAGGCCTCTTCCGACCGGTTGCCCTGCCAGGAATGTGGTTATACCGCCACATGCTCGGTCGCCAGAGCCTCGTCCGTTATCCAGCAGGGAGCACCACGGAAGCCGATTGGCCGCCGCCGCCATCCGGCGCGTGCAGGTGAAGTTGACAATTGGGTCGGTTTAGATGTTCGTTACCGTTCCCCCCTTACTCCCCCGAAACCATAATTTCTCCAAATCTTAGCTAAATGATTTTTCGTTAAATGATCAATTACTCGTAAATATATCCAATAATTAAAACAAAAAGAGACGAATTAAAACTCTTATTTGGAGCATAGCTTTATATGGGTGTGAGACATGGATCGTGACGCAAACGAAAAGAGAGGTACTCGTACTTGAAGCCGACGAAATGTGGTGTTGGCGTAGGATGGAGAAAATAACTTAAAAGGTACTTAAAAGAGTGACAGAAAAAGGAATTTGTTGAACACCATAGCGAAGAGGAGGGGGAAGATGTTTGGTCACCTATGGGACAGTGATGACAGTGATGCGACAGATGTTGCTTTTATAAGCAACATCATCAAAGGACAAATTTGAGCAAAGCAAGGCAGGGAAAGACCAAGAGAAAGCTACATAAAACAAATAAAAAAGAAGGTAAACATCATGTCGTATAGAGAAATCAAGGAGTTGGCTATGGATAGGGATAGATGGAGATTAGAGTGGATCAAAAATTTTTTTTTGGTATTTCAAAATTCTAATAGTAATAAAAAGTTGTAGTTTTGTGTAAAGATTAATATTTAGTTTTGCACTAAAGCAATCGGAAGAGGTTAAATGCCTCCGCAAGAGCCTTGAAATTTCTTAAACGCTAAATTTTAAACCTATAATTCACAAATCATAAAACCTATATATAATTAGAAACGTTACGTATAAGACAATAATTCTGATTACTAGTATAGTCCTTAGTTCAAAAAGTAGAAAAAGTAGTATTTTTTCGACACCATAAAATCATACGAGAGCACGGTAGGACACGAATTTATTAGAGTTGAGGGTAAATTGTACTTGCAATGGAAAGTCATCCGTGATTCATAGAAATTGTTTATTTCGTGCTGTTTTATCTTTTAATACGCCGCCTAGTGTATTTTAATTATGGAAAAAACTCGTAGTGCTCTGTGTTGCCCTTTGTTTGGTACTAATTGCCAAATAAAAGAAAATGTACTTCCTACTTACGAAGACGTTATGAAGTATTGGGAATGGACGAGGTATGGCCTTAAAATGCAAATGCAAAATCCGAAGGAGCCTACGTTTTCCGAAATTGCTGAAATGATTTCACGGGACATTGAAAACATATGGGTAAAAGCCTCATTACCGATTGTGTCCCATACAAGAGTGATACAAATGATAAAAGCGTACCATCTTAAGTGTAAGAATCTCTTGAAATCTATTACCCGGCTTCCAGAAGAGAAAAAGACAGATTTTGTGGCACAAAGTCAAGTTTTATTTGATATATCCTCGTGCAAGTGCACGAATATTGAGCAGTGTACTTGTCCCAAAGACAAGAAGGTTCCCAAATCTGAACAAGCTTTTTTAATAGATCAGAGAACGACGCGAAAAATGTTTATAAGCGGATTAGACGTCAAGACTACGAAAGTTCTTCAAAATCGGTTAAAACGACGGATGGCTTTAAGTAAATATCAACATCAGGCTTGTGACAACGAGGAAGCACAGTCAGCAAGAAAACCTCGTTTAGAAACACAACAACGCAGTGTTCCTGTTACTACTACTTCAACAAGTGTAGCTACTACCACAAGAAATATTTCTTTCGCTACTTTAGCCCAGACTTGTGACCGGTACGGGGTTTCAGATAGAGCTGCTGCTGCTATTGCTTCGTCAGTATTGCATGACATTAATTCTGAAGTAGAAGTTATTGATCGTAATAAATTGCGAAGGGAAAGGCTCATAGCTCGTGCAAAGAATATGGCAGTTAATGAGAAGGATATCTGTTTATCGGCTCTATATTTCGATGGCAGAAAGGATAAGACCCTTACACTACTGAAACAGAATGAGAGAATGTATCGAACAACTGTTGTTGAAGAACACATCTCTTTAATTTTAGAACCGGACTCCATTTACTTAGGATATGTTGTTCCGACAAGTGGTACGTCTAAAAATATAGTTGAGGCAATTACAAAGAACCTTAATGAAAAACAAATTTCACTCGACCACTTACGTACCATGGGGTGTGATGGGACAAATGTCAACACCGGTAAAATTGGCGGTGCTATAAGATTGATGGAGAAACAGCTAAAAAGGCCTCTTCAATGGATAATATGCTTAATGCACATGAATGAGTTACCTCTTAGGCACTTATTTCTTCACCTCGATGGATCTACGTCAGGACCTCGATCGTTTACAGGATCGATAGGCAAGCAATTGGAAACCTGCGAAACTATGCCTGTTATTGTTTTTCAACCAATACAAAGCAAAAGTACATTGCCACCAATAGATAAGACTGATCTCAGCGGCGACCAATTATACTTACACAGAATTGTGTCCGCCGTCACAAGTGGTAATTTTCCTGAAGATTTAACAGCGAAGTCTCCAGGAATGCTCTCGCATGCAAGATGGCTTACGAAAGCTAACAGAATATTGCGGTTATATGCAGCGACAGAAAAGCCATCTGAATGTTTGCACGTTTTGGCCACTTTTATCGTAAAAGTGTATGCCCCGGTATGGTTTGCCATAAAATTAGCTCCAAAATGTCAACACGCCGCCAAACATTTTTTTGAAGAGGTTAAGCGATCTAGGTATTTACCCAGCAATCTTAAAAAGGTCATAGATCCCGTCATACGCAGAAACAGCTATGCTGCTCATCCGGAAAATATTTTGTTGTCAATGTTGACCGATGATAAACAAGAAGTGCGTGAATTGGCGGTCCAGCGTATTTTGAAGGCACGCAAATCGACATTCGCGTCTTCACCTAGGATATTTCAAGTGCCTACACTTAACTTAAACGCTGATAATTATATTAGCCTTATCAATTGGAAGGACAATCAAATAACAGCACCCCCGGTCCTCGACGAATTAACTGATGAAGAACTCGCAGCGTTTGCTCAGACCAAATTTGGCAATGATCCTAACACTCTGTTTCTACATCTGCCCAATCATACCCAAGCAGTAGAAAGAGCAGTCAAAATTACGACAGAAGCGTCCGTATCTGCATGTACTAAAATATTAAGAGAAGGATTGATTCAATCAAAGTTGGCTTCAAGAAAAATCATGCCAAAATTTGAGAGTAAGAGAGATTTTAAGGCAAAATAGACACTAAAAGGCAGATGATTTGGCTAGTAATAAGTGCTCGAAAGTTTATTTAGTTAGTAATTTCACAAACTTTAACTATTTGATTTTTGTTTTAAATGAACAGTAAAAGAAATAAAGATATACTTTTATCTCAGGATTTTTTTTAAAACATGACTCAAATTTATATTTTTTTCATTCTTTGGCTAAGATGCGGGGGCATAAGATAATGGTTTAAAAATATAAAAAAAATAGATTCTGTAATGTTGTACAATGCTACAACTTTTAAAATCTATTAGAAATCAAATATGAAAAAAAATTTTTTTTTCATACTACCGTGATCCACCCTAATGGAGATAGCTACATACTAGATCAGGTACACCGACAAGAGTTTGACTCTTAAATGTATGATGATGATGATCAATTAACGTCATAGATGGCATTAACCTGCTGTGCAGCCTCACCGTGCACAGGTCATTCTTACATCTGCCAACCCTGGGACGTGTGGGCCGTTCTTGTATTGGCTTGCATAGCCATGAAAAACGATGTTCTCCTACATGACGATTTACCTCAACATTGCCGTTAATAGAGCTGAACTTATAGTTCCTGCATGTTCTGTTGCACAACGAAGGTGCTGCAAACTGGTATCGCAAATCGGAATCCTACACTACACACTAACATTTCAGTGATGGCAGCTATAGTTGGTACACATTCCCTATCAGCAGTCTTCAGAAAAATCAGTAACTTTATTGTGGGAATAAAAGGGCCTATTCCTACCTATAAACACAATTTCCCCTACTCCCCAACTATCTCTTCCCCATTGCTCAATGCTCAGCGGTTAACTGGACGAGACCTTTTATAGGATAAGTTCGCCGTTGTACCTGTGTTTTTTGTAATAGATGTATTTTATAATTATTTCGTGAGCAATAGTGATCACATATATAATTTTTCTTTTGGAAATGATGCTTTTTGGTGGTTAAATAAAACAAAATATAGGTACTGCAGACTTCCAGAATACTCCGTCGACATTGACGGGCTTTTAGCTCACATCTAAACAACGTTCACTTCCGACGTCCACTGAGTTATTCAGGCTTCGGGTTAAAACAAAAATATTCCCGTATATTTCACAAAAAAAAACTGACTAATTGGTTTATTGTATAATCAATCTAATGCCTAGTCTTGAATGGTTGAATAAAAGTCAATTTTCAGCTGAGTTAGCACAATAATGTACTAAGTACTATATTATAAAGGCGAAAGTTTGTGAGTGCGTTTGAAATAGTTTGAATGTTTGTTACTTCTTCACGGTTCAAGGGAAGGTAAGCACAAGTCAGGAGGTCAGCTCCTGCGATACAAGGTCGTCATCAAATGCCATTTTACTGCATGTAACATCCCATGCGATAGTTGGGAAGACCTTGCACAACAGAGAGAGGTATGCCGCAGCTCTGTTCATAAGGCGGTCGCTGATTTTTAAGGAGCGTCGCTTGTAAAGACCTCGACGCAAAACGCATAAACTGAAAGACCCTATACTTATACATACAATAACAAGGGTGACTTGCATTGTGCGCCTTGCAACAGAACCTTAAAAACCTAATTTGGTTTTCCAAGCCACATTCGGGTACATGATCGATGCTCGTGAAGGTCATGGATCATGGAGCTGGGTTCGCCATGGACGGATACGTCAAGAAGGACTATATACTTCTTCACGGCGAAACAGCTGCTAGCACCTTCTGCTGTTATAAATGTAACCCTCAGCTTATCGTAACTGAACGTCGATAGCTCGATCACTGTCGGCGTATTTCGGTTCCGAGAGCTGTTCTGATGCATTAGTTACATATTCATGTGCAGTCACTCCACCATCTGATCGATCATGCTACACTATAAGTATTTATTGACCGAGCGAGCGAGGCGTCTCAATTTCAGCTTGAAATAAAATTATTTTCTCAAACATGCAATGAAATGTCTTCATAACGTGCGTTATGACAGGATTTGAAGTATCAGGTTTCAGGCGGAACAACTCGAGAGACCTAACTGTAAACGAATTGCATACAACATTTAAAGCCTATATATCATTTCTTTTTTAAAAACATGGCGTTTGTGTTCATGAACAGGCTAAACAGTTTAATGGTGTATTTTTTTATTTCATTGCATATGTTTGAGAAAAGCACTATACATGCCTTAGCCATGAAAAGGGCTTGCCAGCTTTGTATCACTATCATTTGGCTCAGTTTCATTGGTCGATAGAGCCCGCATGCGGGGTGCGGTAGATTTCCATAACGCATGCCATAGGGCCCGCATGCGGGGAATTGTTTTCATTAGTCGATAGGGTCCGCATGCGGGGTGCGGTAGATTTCCATAACACATGCCATTATGAGTTTCACTGGTCGTTATACCGTCTGCGGGGAGTCGCGCATGCCGTATGTTGACCGAGTTATCGACTTGTGAGTTTCACTATTTGTTATATTATACCGCCTGCGGGGAGTCCCCGCATGCCGTATGTCGACCGAGTTATCGACCTATGAAACTGAGCCATAGCTACTCTCCCGGCAAGCCCTTCTTTCCCGGCGTTTGCAGTAATGTACTGTTCTGCTTGCGTCGTGCTCTCAAGCCCCGGCGAAAAATTACAGCTCATGACCTATCACGTCGTCGGAAAACTGTGCCCCCGACGCCAATGACGTCAAATGACTACTAAATTACGATGATCAAAAACTTCGTAATTCACACCGCTATAAGTATTTTTCAATCCCTGTTGATTTTGGAGCATTTTTTTTTGCTATGGCGTCAGGTGAACGGTGATTTACCGCTTGGCATTCAATAGGTTCACTGTCTTTTATTTTAAGTACCAATACACTCGGTGGCAGTAAAAATACACTGTCTTTGTTGGGCTTCAAGCGTTTATATTTATAGGTACGGGGAAACAGATACGGGAGTAATAATTGTAATTTTATGTGCCGCGAGTACTTTTTAATTAAATGTTCTAATTAAAGCGAAACATTTTATAATCCAAATCCTTAGTCCAAATCCTACATCAGAGCCACTGAGTTTTTCAACCATTTGCTTAATTTCCAATATGCCTCAGAGTGGCATCGTAGCGCCATCTGCCGTAAAGATTCTGATTTTATGATTGGCACCATCATCTCAATTTAGAAATTAAGTAGGTAATACGAACTGATTATTTTTTATAACATCTGCTAGCGTAAACCAAACGTTTATAGTCAAGCAAATTGGAAAATTTAATGTTTCGAGCGGGATTCAAACTCGCGCTTCCCGCGGCGTTCTGTGAATAAAAATTATTACCTTTTAATTTTTAACAAAATTTAAGCTGTTTTTTTCTATGTAATTTGCATTGTTGCTGTTTCGGTGTCAACCGTTCCCATATTAAAATTTAGTTTTGTATAACCTTAAGTTATGGCACTCCAGATCTAGCATACTAGTGTTAACCGTAATATGATTTGTTTTGCGACTGTTTGTTGCCTAAATAAAAACAGTCGGTGAATGATGAGTGACCAAAGATAATGCCGTGTATCGATATTTTTTCCAACACCACACACATTCTTAGTAAGAGTCACTCTTAATCTCATCATGTTAAACTGAACAGCCGTTTAAAGTATAATTAGGTAACGTAATATTTCATGATACTTAAAGAAGAGAATTCATTAAGTCATCATATTAAACCCTCTAGCTATCGTTTCATAATAAATATATATTATGTGCTGACCTCGTGTCGTTGACCCTTTAATTAAACATCACAAAGAAGCACAAAGGAATTCCTTGCGGTCAAAAATATCCTAGGAATTATAAAGCTTTGCACAAGGTTTTTAATTATTTGTTTTTATATTCTAAGGTAAAATTGTCGACATTTTTCTAGGGATTTTTCACTTGCTTTGGGAGGTCGTTGCCTTTATCTGAAAGACTAGAATACTAAAGGGATAAAGAGGTGGATATATTTACTTGAATATACTCCGTATGTAACAGGGTTGTCCCTCTTGAATTAAAATATACCTAAAGGGAAGATAAGAACAGCCGTAGAACCACAGAACAGACAAAAGTCTCATGTGATCTCGTTTAAATAGGAACTTAACTATGATTATTGCGTGTAACTATTTAGTAAGACCGCCTGTTGTTTACCTCTAATTGTAATTTCTTGCATTGTATTTCTCCTGTATGTTTTATGAGGCGTGCAATAAAGAGTACTTGTATTGTATTGTACTAACTATTTACACGCCATAATCATATTGAAACTTTCGCGAGACATATTTCGCCATTATCAGGGACTGACTGATCAAGAGCTCCATACGAGTTCGAAACATGTCGGGCCGTTCCTGACAATTTCATGTGAGTGTAAGCCAACTAATACCGGATTCAAACTG
Organism: Apotomis capreana; assembly: GCA_947623375.1. Classification (NCBI taxonomy): domain Eukaryota; kingdom Metazoa; phylum Arthropoda; class Insecta; order Lepidoptera; family Tortricidae; genus Apotomis; species Apotomis capreana. Next base: position 8,863,649 of record OX392519.1, on the reverse strand, counting down.
AAAAACATTTGTTCAGCAACTTAAAAAAAAGTCAGTTTTCAGAATTGTATTATTTCAAACAAATTAAATAGTATCTTCAATTTAAGTCGTCCATCACTGGCATTCCCTGAGCATTCACATAGCTGTCACTCTACTAATATCGCAATACATCGCTTCTTTCTCTAAATATTATTCTACAAAATATCATTTAATACTCGTTATTTTCAGAAGTTGCTTAACACGTTCACTACGGCAAAGAATTTTTGTGACTTTACCTGGGTACGACATGGGGTCTTTTAGATCCGACGTATAACTGTACTGTGGTGCGTTAACGGGTCTAAAAGATCCGTTGGGTATACTCTTGTTTAATTGTGATTATGTACGTAGTTATAGCCATTCACGCAAATATATTTATGTTAACATATTTTTACATAGACAACCAAACCAATCTTCAAAACGCAGGTAGATCCAATTAATGGTTTGATTGCAAAACAAAAAACAATCTGTCGGATCTTTTAGACCCGATATCCGCACTGAATGTTAACATTGTCGATATTTTTTTAGTGTTGGGGTAGAAATAAAATACCGATATCGATAGCTATTAATTTTAATAGGCTAACTAAGACTTATCAGATACATAACATTTTGAATTACTTTTAATATTTTGTAGTATTTAGAGTGTCTGGCCAGTCGATGGGCTTGTATAAACATTATTAATGGCAATATTTCGCTTACCAATTATAATATTTCTGGCACGTATATCCTCTTTTTTCTTTTTCACAGTTTCATGTTTATTTTCATTTTTGTCACACATAAATAACATTTTCCGCGACCGCTTCATGATCGATAATTCACCTTATCTCGTAAATCACTGTAATTTTATTAATAACCACCCACACACTTGGACGTCACTGGCTCAACTAGACTTTCATTCAGTACGGCTATCGGGTCACCGGGCATCGGGTCCTTAAGACCCGGTAGCCGTACTAGATGAAAACAGTTTCTCTCTGGTCGTCATGGGGTCGAAAAGATCCGATGAGTTTTTATTACATATACCGCCTATATTCGAAAAAACATCGATAAAACACTAACTGTCCCTTTTCTACTCCTGCAAAATTCTGAGATATCTGTCCCGCACCAACGGTAGGAACAGCAATTTCTCCCCCGCACCGGAGGAAAGTTCTTCATCGGATATATTCGACCCGATGCCGTAGTGAACGTGTTAACAAATATTGTTCAGTTTCAAGGGAAGAATCTGTTTTATTTTATTGCTCCTATTACAGGCTACACCCGGTAATAGTTACACGCAAGTTTACGGACAAGAGCGTGGTGTGCGTGCGAGCAAGATGAGCGATATTTAGCAACTACTAAGGCGCGCGGCGCCCTAAAAGTTAAAGTTCGCGGATTAAGAATGATGTGCGTCAAGACAGCAGGACGAGTTCACTATGAGTTGCTCGTCGCGCTAATAACTTACGCACCATCGCACACCAGTGTTATTTTCTTACCTTCATTAGTTCGAACACTTTGGACAAAATCGATGCACGCTAGTAGCCACTGATGGCGGTCCACAGGCGTCTAATGGTCAACCAACTTATAACTAGTGTCTCTGTGAGCTGTAGACCTGACGAGTCTGATTCGAAATGGCTTAAAAATGTGTTTTCTTTTTTACGTTTAAAACCCCCCTTAACTCCGCCACTCAAAAATATCTAAATTACTAATTATCGAATCTCACAAAATTTCACAAGAATCGGTTGAGAAATCTGACTTAATGCGGAAATCTAGATATCTAGAAAACCGGACATCCGAACATTCGGGATTCGATTCGCTCGCTCTGTCAATTATATAGTTCTGTTCTGAAGTCACTATGACGTCATGTCTACGAACTTGGCCCATTATCGTCCGACAAATGACTATTTCTGATTTAATGACTACCATTTCAAATTATTATGGCGACTAAAACATTCAAGCACAAAGGTAAGGATTTAATTGCATCCATGCATTAATTTAACGAGATACAAACCCGCTTTATGGCTTGTACTATAGGTACTGTAGTACAAGACATAAATATGGCGTATCCGTAGTGTATACGCTACAAATCACTACAGACCTATATTACCAGGAAAATCTAGTCGCTTACGTCCTTCCGCCTTTACACTACATTTAAGAAAGGCGAATAGACCATAGATATTCTTGACACCTCGTAATGACGTCTCATTTTTTTAATACACCACAATTATTTTAAACCATTTGATACAAAGATCAAAGCTCAAAGAGAAATGGAAATGTGTTACCTGATTCATAAATTTATAAATAACGGCGCCCTCTCTCGCCTTCTCGTTCACTGCTGTAAAGTGGTGCGGTAAGATGTGAATATTAGCGTATTTACATAGAGGTCGCTAAGGTGTAAAGCCTTTCAAATAAACAATGCACAGATCGACACTCAAAGCATAAGGAAAAATTCGAAAGGTTATCTGCGCGTTAGGGTGGTGGAAAGGTGAACGCGCTGGATCGGTAATCCAGAGGTGCCGGGTTCGATTCCCGGTCTCTTCCACCAGGTAACGCATTTCAATTTTTCTTTGTGCTTTAATCTTTGTATCAATGCTCATATGTGTATTATTATTTATAACCCTTCTCTGTAACACCAAACGCGTATATTTTATGCATCATCCATTTTATCGGAACCGGCTGCGGTGTGAACACTTGAACCAGGCCCCGACACCTTCGGGAAATGAAGGGCGCAGCCGCACTCGCTGACCTACTTACGAATACCTATTGTAAATATTTCTCTTTTTTTTTTCTTTTTTTTTCTCATAGGGGGCAAACGAGCAAACAGACCGCCTGATAGAAAGCGATTATCTTCCCCATAGATATTTGCAACACAAGAGCAGTCACAAGTGCATTGCCAGCCTTTCAGGTGGCGGTACGCACTTCTCTTGAGGGTTTGAATGTCGTATCGGTCCGGAAATACCGCAAGCGACAATTCATCAATGCAGTCGTGCGAGGTAGGAAATTTATATTAAAACGCACAGTTGTGGACTGCCAACTGTCTATGTGTTGAGAATGAAAGAATTGTCGCGCAGAACGATGGCGGAAAGATGCGACAGGAATCAATCCGAACAATTCCTCGGAGCACGCCCCGTTATACACGCGATAAAAGATGCAGCGCCGAGGAGTCAAGCCAATCTGAAATTCGCCGGCAGCCGACGATACGAATCTCTCTGTTGAATGCGATCTAGAGGAAGAAGCTGGTACTAGGACGGTAGACGCCCCAGCCCACAGATGAGAACAGATTCCATATGTGGGCGAACCTACATACAGACAAGACTCTCCAACGTGTCGTTAGTCGCGCTAACACCTGACACGCGACTGATGACAATGCCATTATAAAATAAAAGAAAATGCGCATCGTCTTCTTAAGATTTTATCCGCAACCATAACGTCTATCCATGCCAAAGTAGTAGTAGTTTTTAGTATATTTTATACATCATCTCATTGGAACCTTAACTTTACTATCAGGTAGTTACCGGTTTAAATTTAATACTTGAAGCACCAACACCTTCAGGGAGAGAGGGTGCCACGCTCGTTGACCTAAATACTTCTGGTAGCTCTACTTATTGGTAATATTTTATACTAGAACGTGTAGAATTCAATGTGCTCACTTTTATCCCCTATTTTATCCCCTTAGTGTCGGAATTTTTAGATCCTTCCATATCTGTAAGTATGACAGTTTTTCTGAAGCTCGTACACTATTTTTCACTATTCCAATTCCAACTACTTATATTATAAGAGTGAACAACTTCTGTACAATATAACACTTTATACTCTCGCGATTTGTGCGTATAATTGGAGCGGAGCGAGCGAAGCGAGCGAAGCTCCCATGGATCGACTCGAATGGACTTTGTAACAATGCGCAGATCTCAGCGAGTTCTCAACCGATTTTGGAATTTTTTGTTTTAAAATGCACAAATTAAATTTCGCTAGGTCGTGACGAAGAGAAAATTTTGAAATTGTTCTTAATTAAAAAGTTATGATAAAAAAACAAAAAGCTCCCATGGATCGACTCGAATGGACTTTGTAAGTGAAAAGCGCGCGCAACTTGTAGACATTGTGTACAATCACCGCGAAGACAACCGTTTCAGTGACGATTTTCCAATTTGCATTATGGTGGAATTTGCATCATATTCAGGTCCGCAACTCCAGAACTGCAACATATTGCCAATACCACCAGTGACAGTTTCATTCAGGAAAGGCTCAACAACGTTCTCAAGGAAGCAATTTCCCATACAGCTTGCATATGCAATAAGCATTCACCGTTCTCAATGCTTAACTCTAGATCAAGCAGTTGTAAACATTGGAGACACTGAATTTGCATTAGGCATGTCTTATATTGCGCTTTCCAGAGTCCGAAACATCAATGGTTTATTCTTCGAGCCTGGATTTCCTTTCGCACGAATCAAAAAAATCAACGAAAAGAAGAAATTGGCTGAAAAGCGCACAGAGCTGAATCGTTTGGTAGAGCTATCTGAACGCCAGTCAAATCATCATCAAAAATTAATTTCTATATTAATATTTTCCATGAACTTTTCTAAATAAATTATTATTTCTTTCAACTTTCTGTTGTAGTTTATTTTGTAGTTACTGCGTTATACAAATCGAAGATCGCACAACTCCGCTCCAATCTATGGTGCAAGCTTAGCCGGTGGCTGACTCTGCATCGACCTAGTTAATACTAATTAACGGATCTGTCGCGTTATTGGAGCGGAGCGAGCGAAGCTCCCATGGATCGACTCGAATGGACTTTGTAACAATGCGCAGATCTCAGCGAGTTCTCAACCGATTTTAGAAATTTTTGTTTTAAAATGCACAAATTAAATTGCGCTACGTCGTGACGAAGAGAAAATTTCGGAAAAAAAAACTCCGCTCCAATCTATGGTGCAAGCTTAGCCGGTGGCTGACTCTGCATCGACCTAGTTTATTTATAAATAAATAATTAATAAACGTGTATTTCAACAAAAATTCATCTTTCGCATTCTTTGTCCATAATTGGACCGGTGTCACTTCCTTAAGCTTCCTTTAAGCGGCAGTTAGAGCAATTAATCAACGCAGATTCGTTAAGCTTCACATGACATCGTTATCGGCTCGGCGCACTCCGATCAGATCTAAGCCAGGCTTCAACATCAGCCTCGATAGCAAAACGTAGAAAAACCTAAACGATTCAAGACGACTTACGTCGTTATTCTCCAGAAATAGGCATTATTGGGTGGGCGAAGTGGAGGCATTAGCATTTCAGTTGTTTTCTTTTGACAGTCGGTTTAACCCTCTTTAAACGACGGTTAAGGTTTTGATTAAGATCTTGCGGATGTTTCAAATTAGGTTAAGGATCTCTGGAAATTACTTTGAAATGTTGTTCGGTTGTGGTTTCTTTATTATCTTCTCCTAAAATTAAACTACTACCACACTTTATTACATTTGTTTTATGAAAACTTTGAATATTTTTACTTGTATTTGTTTAGAGTTAAAGCAATCCTACTTGCTATCTAGCCGTGTACGCACGAACGGATAAAGGCACAGTAAACACGAATATCGTTCACTTAGTTCGCACGTGCGTACCACTAACGAACACAAAACGCTAGGTACTCGTATACTAGTACTCCATGTTCGATGTTCGAGTTCACCCTGTTTTTGTTCGTTCGTGCGTGCCCATGATCATACGAGTAGTCACTCAAAATCTTTTTTTTAACTCGGAATATTCATCGCATAAAAATTAAACTCGCAAATGTAAAGGGATGTAAATACAGCCGTATGTACAATATGCTTAGTTACGCAGCCCAAAATTGGCCAAAAATTTGTGAATTCCATTAACATGTATTTTAATTTTGTTTTACCATGATTAATCCGAGTTATGCTTGTAACTTGCAACTTACGAGCATGTATGATGCGAGCTCACTCTCCGGAAATGCCTGGACTTAATTTCATGCATTTGCTTTGGTAGACAACAGCTGTCGATACTGTTCAGAGTAAACACATAATAAGGGGAAAATATTCCAAATTTTAAACTTGCTTCAAACAAACAAACAAATATTTTATTTCAGACTGTCCATACTTGTTAGTAAAAAGTGTCAACAAGGTTTAAAAGAAAAGTGTAGATTTTTCACATGCTGAACTGAAATCTCTGAAAACAAGCCATGTAGGTTGTCAATTCGTAATAGGTATAGAAGATTTTTTCAAGTTTATTTTTTGAGACACGCCTTTATTGCCAACAGTAACCCTTCCCATGAGTAAAGTTTTTGAGTTCCCTTCTTCGCTGCACTACTCTCCATACAAATCGTTTACGCTGTCGCTGGCGAGTACGGTCACTGTAAACTCATGGTATTCTTACTCAAACATTAATTGCTCATGTATGAGAGACATTGCTCAGACAAGTGAAGCAACCAGAAGCGTGTTAAAATGCGCATTTAACCTTATATTTCATGAAACTATTCTGTAAGTTCAAGTTTGTATAAGACTGTATAGGTAACTTATTATGATAACTCTTATTATACAACCACGAAATCAACTTATGATAAAATTGCAAAAATATGTTCACCTCATACCCCACGATTTACCGGTCATTCAACTTTCATGAATAAAATTTGGCAGAATATTGACAATAACCTATGATCCGCCCAGCCTGTCTATACACTCTCATTCCATAAGGATGTAAGCGCCACAGTAATAGTACATTACAACGTTTTGGTTTGCGCTCGGTGCAATTCAGAATTTGAAACGGTAGCAGTATGAAAACATCAATGATAAATTGTGGCCTAAGCGGCTATTCTAAAACCTGCGATAAAGTGTTATTTATACAAAATTATTCATAGATCATTTTTATCATTTCAAAACTCGAGAGTGGACTAATTAGGCTAATTTCTTTTTTGAATGTGCCAAAAATAGTAAAAGCCCACTTTTCTTTTTCTCACGTTTATCGGGTCTGCAAGTGATAAATATACTAGGAGGTGCCTGCAAATTCGTCCGCGTATTATTAAGGTTCCGTAGCCAACTAGGAACCCTTATAGTTTCGCCATATCCGTCTGTCCGTCCGTCCGCGGCTTAGCTCCGTGACCATTAGTACTAGAAAGCTGAAAGTTCGTATGAGTATGTGTACATGTATCACGCCGACAATAAAACCTAAAAAGATTTTTTTTTTTCGGTACCTCTCGTACACCTAGTGGGGGTGATTTTTTTTTTTAAATAGTAGGTGTCTCCAAACATTACCTACTTTTTGATAAAGTCAGCAGTTTTGTAAATATTCGCTCCGGAAATCAAAAAAATAGCGTCCCCCTCCGTCTAACTTTTCAACCACGGGTCAAAAAAATATGGGAAAATTCATGAAAATGAGGCCTTATAAATACTTTCAATGAAAACTATATTGAATAAAATTGGTCGAGCCGTTTTTGAGCTATAGCAACATTTCATAATTTTCTTTAAACGGACGTAAGTTGACTTACAGAAAGGTAATAAGTAACAGATGGCGCCAGACTGGCATGACACCGCGCACCCATACAAAACAAAAGGCGATCCTTCATCACGCTTTTTCCTGAAATCGTGATCACTCTCCATACAAAACGGACTTTCAATACAAACCTAGAATTTGTATAATAGTATAGAAGTACAATAACACCCGGAAATATGATCAAAACTGTGGTACAAGTATTGCAAGAGTTATTTCAGAACGTTATAACTTATTTAATTGTGAAATTACTTTACCCAAGTTCTATACTGAAACAAAGAAAATTTCGCATATCACTGAATCGTCAGACAAAGAATAGAATAGAATAGCACCCCGGACTTCACACAGAGCCGAGGTATAGCATGACGAGCAGGTTTTCGTGCATATTGTTGCTATTTGAATAACTCGCTTAGAGATTCCCTAAATTTTTAGGTCGCGGTGATGCGCCCTAAATTGGCGTTTTTTCAAAAGAAGTATACGGGAACTTTTTTCAGAAAATTTGTCATTAAAAAATAATAATAACAATGAAATAATGACTAAATGGGCGTTTTCCAAAAAAGTGTACGTTTTTGGAAAACGCCGATTTAGTCAGGTTATTTAACGTTGAGGTATTTTTAGAAAATTTCTTATAAAAAAAAATTAAATAATGACCATTATTCCGTAAGTACAAGGGCACATCTCATACAAAAAGTGTCCCAAAATGTTGTCTGAGAAAATATTTTCTAGGTCACTTTCAGGGAAATTACAAAACATTCATACGGGAAAATAATATGTTTTCGTACAAGATTTTGTAAGTAGGTAAGTATGCAAAATTTCAGCTCAATCGGTTGACGATATCTGCTTCAAAATTGAGTTGCAAGATTCCACCCGAACAAACATACTTACATACATACATACATACAATGCTAGTTAAATAAAAGCTTGTAAAAATATGTACAGATGAAAAAAATGCTACGTTTGGCCGAAAAAATAACTAAATATAACACCGCTCTTTTTTTATCGGGGGTTAAAAAGACAGTTGAAGTTGGTTAGTTGGAACAATATGTCGACCTTTACTTACTTAAATAAAAATCCATATGTAACTATATATATACTCAATATTAAACTGGCTTTGGAATGGGGCACTCAAACTACAACTAAAATATGGAGATAGTCAAGGTCACGGGCTATTGTGAGCCTTACAATTTTCATAATTAACGAAAAAACGCTGTATTCATATCTCTTATTTATACAATTTTATACTTTACCTACATTCGATAAAGTCCGTTTTGTTTCCCAATCTAAACGGACAACAAACGTTTTAGTAGCGTTTTATTTATGCAAATACTTCTATGAAGCTATTAGTGCTGCTGTGAATGCAGAACGACGTAAGCGCCATATTTTCTCCAAAGAAATACTACTTTTGCGTCTTTTATTTCAGTGTTCCCACGCATTCTTGGTTTTCGCCCTCGCAAATCGATTTAATCCCTCTACACTCACTTTCCACCACTCATGTCAAATAGCAATCTCACAATAAACATGCAATAAGGATATTACCCCTACCCACGAAAAAAAAATGGTAGTGAAAGCTTATTGAAGACATTTCATTTTTTTCGATGGCTTGCCTTGCTGTAACGGCTAATACAAGTTGACAGTTGAAGTTTCTTTTTTTAGGTAGTCAATCGATTTTAATTATTATGGGGATCAATTAAGGGATCAATTATCTATATGGACTAACTACACTTAGGCTGCTCTAAAAGTCAGATATGACCGGCAAAGCTCAACATTCCTATGTAGCGCTAAAAACGCTCCATGCAAATGGCCACCTACGTGTGACGTCATTCGTGGGTTGGGTACCAATTTTTTGTATGGAGACAATAAGTAATTTTCCATTTTCACCATTAAAAAAGTGCGTGCGTTCATGGTTGTCATACAATTGTTGTTGTGTTAAATTATGAGGATTTTGAAGACAATTTTAAAATTTCATTTGGATAAAAAAAACAGAATACATAGGTAATCAAGTTAATTTTATTTTTATCATATAACCACAGTATGTTGTATAATTCAACATCAGTAAATACTCCTATTCTAAAACGCTTAACTTGTCTCGATAATATTGTATGAGTTCCCTCTGCGGCTCAAAAGAAGCAGCTACCGCTAAATTTGCGGAAATACATCGCGAAACAATATTCGCTCTAGGAAGTTTTGTTACCTACCGCATAGTACACAGTGTTATGTGCAGTAATGCTGACGTTTCTGCTATAATTTGTTTATTAGGTATATTATTATTTTTAGCCTGTGCTGTCCCACTGCTGGGCAAAGGTCCCCCTATTTTTCTTCCAGTAGTCGTCTCTGTTCAAGGCAGCATTGGCAGCAACAGACCAATCTTTTCGAAATGTGTCTAGGTCATTTGGATTTACTGTTATGATTTGATAACAACAGTAAATTCAAAGCGTCGTGAAACTAAGACTATGCACAAAAAAAACATTACAACAATTAGAAATACACAGAAGAAGGCCGTTAATCCATAATCTCACAGAACAATTAATCGCACATATCCATGTGTGTAGATTTGGGTCATTATTCGAGCGTTTGTTCCGAATCACTTTCGTGGTAACATTTTTGTAGAAGTGGCTGCAGATTTCGATTTCGTTTCTGGTTAGGTATCTAAGTTTTCCGGACATCTAACAAATATCCGAAAATGGCATGAAAATCTACGCCCAATTCTTCCCAAAATATGTCCACGAAAGTGAGGTGGTTGAACCGCTCGAATAATGACCCGTTTATGATAATCGAGCTGCAGTGAGTGTCATTCGCAGGTTGTGATTAAAAACACCTACAAAGCACAACGCTACACTTTCAGACAGATGTCCGCTACGTCAAATTTAGCCCCACGGCTCGCTGTGCACAACCTAGCACAACTTTTACACGCGACTCTTTCTCGCGCGAGATATATACAGGGTGTTCGGCACATGGACCGACAATTTTTTTTGGGATATAGTTGGGGCTATTTGCTATCTTTTCACTCTTGGACCTTGGGTTCTAAGGGTCACGGTTTGGGAGATATGATTTTTTAAATGTTGTTTCTCAAATTTCCCGAAATTCCGCCTTTAAACGTTTGTAACTTTTTTGTTAATGTATGTACAATTGTTTTGTTTTGTATTTAATACTTGGCAATACACACTTGTTCAAATAATTACAGTTTTTATTCTAATTGATGGTCTCAGAGGGACGTACGAGGTATTTTATTACACAAAAATACCGATTGTGTGAAAAAGATCCAACTTCGAAATTCAATTATGATGAAACTAAAGACAATAGAGGACTTCATTTTTTTATAAAGTTTTCCAGTTTATGACCTTTCTAACGATATGCTACACGCTGATGAAAAATAAATCTGAGCCAAATTACGGGGATATTCCGTCAATAGGGCGGAAATTATTATGAATTTGCGAGCAGTAAAACTTTATTTTTTTTAATGGTTAGATAACTTTATTTCATACTTAACTGTGTTCTAGTTTACAAATTTTGCCAGATCTGTTAATGGAGGTTCCTGTAATTAATGAAGACGTCCCGATAGTTTACCAAAACGATGGTTGCCCGGTACATTTTCAAAGAGAAGTTCGAGAGCACCTCGATAACTCCTTTCCTAACGCGTGGATAGGCAGAAACGGCCCGATACCTTGGCCCGCACGGTCTCCAGACCTAACGCCCTTAGACTTTTATGTCTGGGGACTGGCGAAAGAGTTGGTTTATGTTACGGAGGTGCCCACGCGAGAGGTATTAATTGAAAGGATAAACGTAGCTTTTATGTCAATGAAAGGCGAAATGCGGCTAGCTACCGTAACTGTTCAAGTAAGAAAGAGATGTCGAGCATGCATTAGGAACAGGGGAGAACAGTTCGAACAAAATTTGTAAACTAGAACACAGTTAAGTATGAAATAAAGTTATCTAACCATTAAAAAAATAAAGTTTCACTGCTCGCAAATTCATAATAATTTACGCCCTATTGACGAAATATCCCCGTAATTTGGCTCAGATTTATTTTTTATCAGCGTGTAGCATATTGTTAGAAAGGTCATAAACTAGAGAACTTTATAAAAAAAATGAAGTCCTCTATTGTCTTTAGTTTCATCATAATTGAATTTCGAAGTTGGATCTTTTTCACACAATCGGTATTTTTGTGTAATAAATTACCTCGTACGTCCCTCTGAGACCATCAGTTAGAATAAAAACTGTAATTATTTGAACAAGTGTGTATTTCCAAGTATTAAATACAAAACAAAACAATTGTACATAAATTAACAAAAAAGTTACAAACGTTTCAAGGCGGAATTTCGGAAAATTTGAGAAACAACATTTAAAAAATCATATCTCCCAAACCGTGACCCTGAGGACCCAAGGTCTAAGAGTGAAAAGATAGCAAATAACCCCAACTATATCCCAAAAAAAATTGTCGGTCCATGTGCCGAACACCCTGTATACTACGTGTCTCTTTCTGTACAGTACTGTGGGAGAGTGACGGATGATGCTATGTCGCGAACCATAGTTGTGCTAGGCGGCAGTCTTCTCTATGTAAAGGAATGACTCAATAAATATCACCTGACCTAACTAAGTTCATACTGTTTTCTGCGACAGTAGGTACACTGTAGGTAGTTTCCGCGCTTCCGACATAATCTCTCATGCACAACTTCTACGTGTTCTGGTTTTCTTATTCAGAATCTGGGGATTAGATTTACGAGGTGCTAGCGATTGCATGAATAATTAAACTAATCAAGTTTGGAACAATTTCTGATCACGTCTTAGTTTAAGACTGAGAAGTTTCAAGATTATTTCTCACTAATATTAGCCCGTGGCTTCAATCACGAAAATTTCAAAAAAAAACATGTCATGTCGAATATCAGTCGATATAAATCCCGAAAATATTAAAGTATATTTGAAAGGGATTTACTCACGTTATTCAAGTCGAATATTGCTCAACATGTTTCGAATCTGTTCGCGATTCATCAAGAGCTCCGATCAGATCGGCGGTGGCCAATCGAACTCTGTCCGCGCGCTGCAAGTAGTGTCAGTGTCACCAACGGAGGCGAGAATCTTAGAGACTTATACGACGTGATTAAACCCGTTTCATATGGATTATAATTATGTATGAGACTTACCGGAGTTTTCTATCTAAAATCCCGAAACGGACGGAACTAGATGATCTCATCAAATTGCCGTTATCGTCTAACAAATATCACAATTCTGAAATAGGACCCCGGTACCAGCATGCAAATCCCGGTTAGGTATGATATTTACTTTCTAATCTGGGGTAGACCAAATCACTAGATCACCCAATGTTTTTTTACGTACGTTTGACGTCATGCAAGGTTGAAATATGACCAAATATCTTCTATTCTTCATACATCTAACAAAGGGGTTCATCAATCAAACAGTTAACATTCATATGCGGATAGATTAATGATCAAAACTATTTCCAGCTCACTGAAACATTTCGTTTCTACTAATATTTAGTTCTTCCACAAATCCTTTGATATGAATCATGTCTGTATTAGGTATTTTAATTTGTTATTTTCTAACATGCGATTGCTCTACTCGTATATAAGCATAGATAGGCAGTTTTAGGGTTCTGTACCCAAAGGGTAAAAACGGGACCCTATTACTAAGACTCCGCTGTCCGTCCGTCTGTCTGTCTGTCTATCCGTCTGTCACTAGGCTGTATCTCATGAACCGTGATAGTTAGACAGTTGAAATTTTCACAGATGATGTATTTCTGTTGCCGTTATAATAACAAATACGAAAAAATAGAATAAAATAAATATTTCAGGGGCTCCCATACAACAAACGCGATTGATTGCGTTAACTTTGCACCTCATTTGTATCTGGCGCTGTACATGCCAGGTGTAAACTTAACTAAATCCGGCCAGTTAAGATGCGACAAGTGTTTGTACGGACACCTCGGTGTGCGAGTCCGACTCGCACTTGGCCGATTTTTCTGATTCATAATGGTAGGCCCATCCATTGATGCCATAAGATATGACCCCATATAGAACCCCAATCTTTTATTAAACTCGTAAATTACAGGCCAATTTAGATACTATTTAATTTCACCCGTTTCCCGTCCCGATTACATGCATTTATTGTTTTACTTCCAAGTATGTTATTTGCAGTGACATCACTGATCGACATGATTTGTACTGCAAAGCGGAAAGGACGAATGAAAGTCGCATTGACGTAATAATTACAATGAAAGTCGAAATTCAAACCTTCAAGAAAAGAGCGTAGGTACTCCCACCTGAAAGGCCGGCAACTCACTTGTGACTCCTCTGGTGTTTCAGATGTCTATGGGCGATGGTAATTGCTTTCCGTCAGGCGATCCGTTTGCTTGTTTGCCCCCTATGACATTAAAAAAACTTGAAATATGAATGTCAATTAGATGGGCGTACGCGACATCGCCGATAAGCTGCAGAACAGTAGGCTGCGATGGTATGGTCACGTAAAACGGTGACCATCCGACCACGTGGGGAACTTGGCACTACAACTTTCCATCCCCGGTCGAAGATCCAGAGGCAGACCCAAAATGTGGTGGAAAGATGTAGTGCAAAAGGATATGAGTGACTGTCAAGTCTCCGAAGACGATGTCAAGGACAGGGCGAAGTGGAGAAGCAAGATAAGGAAAGGTGACCCCACCACCTGAGATAATAGATAGGAAGAGAGACAGAGAGAGAGAGAGAGAGAGAGAGAGAGAATGTCAATTTACTGCGATAATTTGCTTTGCGGTCTGAGATCCCTTTTCCCAGAAATGGTTTCTGAATTTATAAAGATATGATAAAAGGGATCCGTAAAAACTTTACAAAAATCTCATTTGTTGTGTTCTTCAATTTAAGAGCTGCGCTCTTTTAGGTTTTTTTCTTGGACTTTCTCCTTCACTTCTTGGTAAAACCATGACTTTAACCTTTTCCTTTATATGATCAGAGTAATTTCGTCCTGACCTTCCTCTACCTCGCTTGCTCAATTATTGTTGTAAGCACGCGTAAATATAAACTTCTTGAAATTTTTAATATAAATTCATGCATTTGCCTCCACAATATGGGAGAGTACGAGCGAGGTCATACCATAAACAAAACTTCTTGTAACCTAAATGCCTTGTCACAATCTTAGAGACGAATGAAATCTGAAAGAAACTTAACATTTTCTTCAACAAAAAGCTTATGTCGACTTAGCCAAGGTCCACAATAAATTGAGAAAAGACATTGTAGCTAGATTGTGGCTACTGTGGTACACCACACCGACCCCCGAATACAAATTACCGTTGAGTGACCCAAACCTTTGTGCACTCGACGATAAAAATACATTTTCTTCATTGGACAAAGGCATCTGGAAAGAAGTCACGTTGTTCATATAAAAAGTACATCAGGAAAGTTGCGTCTAATCCCGAGAGCCAACATAGGGCCAGCTTTGAGCATAATGCCTCAATTTAAGTTGGCAGACGAGCCCCCTGAGAGGGAACTTTTTAAATAATTATCATTAAGTACTAGAGGCGTAGCGCTTCGTTGACTGAAAGCGGTTTCAAGTATTTTTTATATCACGGTGCTTGCCTATTAATAAATAGTTTCTACAGCCTATAAACGTTTGCAACGACGGAAATATCACGCAAGCACGTCCTTTAATATAAAATACCGCTGCCCATCTTTCCTTACCGTCAGTTTACGTTAACATTTGCACCTGGTATCTGTGGCATACAAATGAGATTCAAACTTTACGTAACCGGGTTGAAGAAGTCGAGGTTTCGTTCTTGACTGTTTCCTCTCCCAAATCTTAACCAATTGTAAAAAAAATTTGGAAGCTAAATGGATATGACAATTTATTATTCTGCACCACCACTAATCTCAAACATTAATTTTCCACGATCCCGTTCCTAAAGGTTGTCTGGAAGAGATCGCTATTTAGCGATAAGACCGCCTGTTGTTTACCTCTGCCTGTTATTTCAATGTATCTCATGTTGTGTTGTATATTCCTTGATGTTTGAGGTGTGCAATAAAGAGTATTTGTATTTGTATATGACAATTTCTGTGTTGGACCGTTTCGGTTCTTGCGCTTATTTTTATATAATTTGTGTACTCGGTCTCTGTTTGGAGCGAAATTTTAGCTAAAGCCGGACACCGTAATACTTAAATTTTATAATAATAAGTGCAGAAGTCGAAACGGTTCGACACGGAACATTTCCTTTCCATTCAATTGCCAAAATTTCGTTACAATTGGTTAAGTTTTGGAAGAGGAAGTAGTTGAGAACGAGACCTCGATTTGTATGGAAAAATGAGCAGTGATTTACCGTCTTAGGGCTTTTTTCGGCTCTTGAAAAAAAATCTTGTAAAACCTGCGGAGCGTTTGCAGTAGAAAAATCGTCTGGAACGGCACTGTGATCCTTCACCCATTTTATCTTAAGAAAACAAAGTCAGGGCTAAACCATTGATACAAAGATCAAAACTGAAAGAAAAATTGGATTAGTAACCTAGTGGAAGCGACCGGAGTTTAATATAGAAATCGTGGTGTGTGACATTAAAAAAAAATAGGCATTACATGTTTCATATAAAGTTTGTTTCATATAATTTGCATGCGATCAGGATACCACTGTACGCGCATTTTTATGGTTCAATAACTAAGTATTTCTAAGCTACACCGCACGTAATCCACGTGCCAAATGGCATAGAAAGCAAAACGAATGTCAATCAAACTTTACTTCTACTCTAACCCGTGAAACTTTATTTCCTACCCAGCTCACCTCTAGCGAATTGTTGACCCAACCTCAGCAGAAGTTCCCAAGTCGCCAAGTGTTTGCTCAGTCTGAACATTCGTTAAAGAGCCTACCCTTAGACTTATTTTAACTAATTACGAGATTATTAGCATAAGACGTAACTTCTTAACACGCAAGTTTGGTGAGATGTGGTGAGATTCAGTACTTCTAAGAATAACGCTTTCTCTCAGATAGAAATATCACTCATGTCGCGCTGAGATAATTCCATTAGCGGGTTATACTTCTATAAAAAGTTCGACTCACTGGTAATGAGGGCTAAACAGCCCTGATACAGTTCAAGTCATGTTTAAAAAATATAGATAGTAATGTCAAACTAATAAAAAGCGTTAACAATAAATGTGGAGGGAAATAAAAGAAGAAGAAGACTAAAGAAAAGATGGATGGAATGTGTGAGAGATGATATGGAGAAGAAGGAATTAATTGACGAGATGTCGAATGATAGGGAGGAATGGAAGAAAAAAGCATGCGCTGACCCCAATTAAATGAGATAAGGGCAAGAGGATGAGGAGTAATGTCAAACTAATATTTGGTTTAGACATTATTATTCGAGAAAAAGCGTTACTCTTATAATAAAACTTTGGTTGAGTATAGCATAAGAGACACAAGATGTTTCTCCAGATTTGTTACGTTCTAATTGTATGTTCTTAAAAAATATAAAAAGCATAACGTACAAAACATTTTGTCTTTTACCTAAAAAAAATTAAATTCTGGTTGTAAGAATATATAGCATGTCACTCCAAAACATAAAATGCCGCATCATCCAATAAGAACATCCAACTAGGTATATATATTTTTACTCATCGATATATATATATAGAGAATGCCCTATTCATTATGACCGCGTTTTTGATATATTTTTTCTTTCGTGCAATCACTAATATCACTACATAGTATAAAACAAAGTCGCTTCCTGCTGTCTGTCTCTATGTATGCTTAGATATTTTAAACTACGCAACGGATTTAGATGTATTTTTTTTATAGTTAGAGTAATTCAAGAGGAATGTTTAAAATATGGTATAATAAATGCATAATTTATCAGTATTGCACACGTGCGAATCCGGGGCGGGTCGCTAGTAAGGATTAAATAAATGAAAGCTACGAGGAGGCAGAACAGTCTTGACATTTACCAGCAGAATATAACAATAATCTGAATCCGTACAAGATGGTGTGTGTAATCCACGGCATCCTATTCTCCAAACCATGTCAATCTCTCTTAACAATAGCTCGGTAACCGTCCATTCATAATCTGCAGTAAGCCTCTTGATAGTCTTGATATGTAGGTACACACTTTACATGTTAGACTAATCAATAAGGTAGTGTATGTATGTAGAACATTAATTATAAAGGACATTGACTAATAGGGTGATATAGGGTCCAGACAGGCTTAATACATAGTCTATAGAAGTTCAGAATAGTATGGATACTATTATAAAATTGAACATTAATAGTATAAATACTATTATAAAATTCTAAATTGTATTGAAGATCAGTTTTCTATGGAGAGGGGTCATTTATTTCAGGAAAAGTCATAACAGCGCGGTGCAGGATTTGAACTTATTTTAACCAATTTTGGTAAGTACAGGAATTGCTGTACATTCAAAGATGGTCATAGGATACATTTTGCGGCGACCTTTTTGTCAATATATACGGTTTTGTAATAGACTAGCGACTCGCCCCGGCTTTGCATGGGTGCAATGTTGATAAATGATGCATGTGTTATTATACCTACTTGTAAACCTTCCTCTTGAATCACCCTATCTATTAAAAAAACCGCATCAAAATCCGTTGCGTAGTTTTAAAGATCTAAGCATACATAGGGACATTAGAGATAGACAGATAACAGGAAGCGACTTTGTTTTATACTATGTAGTGATATGATATACATTTCCGGTAACAAAACCTAAGCTGGCACAGAAAGTAATATTAAGTTTGCTTTCAGTATAAAGCTGCCCTTAAAGTGCTGATCTTAAATCCATTTAAAACTTTACAGAGCAGTGTTGCCAAGTTCAGAAGCAGCTGATGCGTTAGTTTGAAAAGAACAATTTTTCTCCCCGTTACAGTTTACAGGACGCCCGCGGCAAGAGAAACTGAGAAACAGGGTTATGGAGTAATGAGGGCAATACAATGTTGTCGAGTTGCTTTTTAAAGGGGTTATTTCCGCAACAAAGCACATTCCACTTTCCTTAATTTAGCGATGTATAGCCAGATATACATATTTTTGAGTACTATTTAAACAGGCTTCTTTTTAATAGCATTATTCGCCTCAGAAAATATAAGTTACCTTCTAAATTACTAAGTCAGCCACAACCAACGCGCGTCTGAATAATAATATCTCAGCCACTAGTTATCTTCTTTGTAAGCCACTGTAATTGTAACTTAGCATGGTGATTATTTTTTAGCATCTAAATTTGAGGCATGCATTCAAATAGCAAACTTCTAAAATATTATTATATGACACCAAAATAGTAACTCTATTAGCTTCTAATTTTATAACTTAGTATGTTTAAAATGTAAGTCATCCTACATTAATCGATCGTAAAAGTTACCTAAAATTGACATCAAATAGTATATTAAAGCCACTATTATTACATATGAACTATTGAGGAGAGAACAAAACAAAATACTTAAATCTCATTTTAGGTTAGGGTCGCAGTTTACCCTAACACTCCTCCTCGCTTCGCTCGTCGTCGTACCTAACCTAAGCCAAGTCGGACCTGCCTTAGAACTAGATTAATGGGTTACGTACCGTTATGAAATATGTAATGTTTGTTTTTTTTGGGGTCGCAGTTGAACCTAACACTCCTCGCTTCGCTCGTCGTCGTACCTAACCTAAGCCAAGTCGGACCTGCCTCAGAACTAGATTAGAGAGAACGCAGATGAACCTATTGCAATATTAACGAACGAATGACAATAAACAAACACGGGCGGGTCGGTCGGTACAAGAATCGAATGGCGCTCTCTGATTGGTGCAAATGGCCGGTGGCGTCATGTCGCGCACTTGCGCCAAATTGTACCTACAGTGGCTATTTTCACGATAAAAGAATATGAAGTATTATTTTACATGTTAAGTTATAATATCGTCACTTGTAATATGAATTAAGGTAACCGCCAAATGACGATTTTTCAGGAGAGGCCAAAAACGAAATTGCAAATTAAAAAAAGTGCAGTAACATTTTATTTCCTAATCCAATTAAAATGATGTAAAGTAGTTATAGATTAATTTTGTAAGATCTTTCAGTTGATAATGGTCTCAAAAAGGCTGCTATTATAGTTTAGAAAATAGCATGGCGCTTACGTTAATTTTTTTCCAAAAATGAGGAGTTACGTTAACACAACACAACATTGATTTCAAAAAATGAGCCCTAATTTAAAGTAAGTCACAAAAACGTAAAAAAATCTAAAGTAAGGGACACACATTTTCAAAACGTGGACTTACATTAGCGGAATTCAGCTAAGGAATTTTTAAACTTATCCAAGGTTTAACATAGAGTTATTTCTTGTTTTTCAGTTAATTAGTGGCAGGATAGTAAGTCGTGATAAAAACCGGTTTATAAGCGGCAAACAGTTTCTTTTTTGTTTATAAAAACCAAAATTGGTAAAGGCACCTTTAGATTTAAAGAGTATTAAAAAAACACTTCATTTTCTTTCCAATCTGATACTTTTCCTTACTGTTTTTCCTCACTTTGCTTTTTTTTCTCCCTTTCCTACAATATTTATGTACCTTTTTTACCTACGACTTTTACTGCACATTCTGCTTTCCCTTTTTCTCTTTCTTTTTTATTTCCTTCTATATAGTTTTCTTCGTATGTATTACCTTCTTTCTGTTCCATTCATCAACTCCCTCCTTTTGATTTTAGTGACTTAAGTTTAAACTTCAGCTTAACGTTGTATAATTTTGTTTAAATAATCAATTTTGTCTTTACAAACCCGCAGTCCTATTTTCAGTGTAAGGCTTGTCCCTGTCTGAAACTAGCCCAATGATCTTTATTTGATTCTTCATTAGTAATTTGACCATTTCCTGGCAAACTGGTGACTAAATGTTTCGTCACATAATTAGTAACTCACTCTCACATCACTATTATGAACTTGAACGTCAAGGGGTAAATTTACGACTGAAATGCTTCGAATACCTTCGCTATTGGGCTTCGACATCTTTTTTATAGAGCTGAAACGGATTTAGAGATTTTCTTATATCTTGTAAGATGTTGTTTTCTCGCGAACTACTTATTTGAAGCATCATTGATGTCCCGTTATTAGTAGAAAGTGTGGCCCAACTCAACGCCTTTCTCTGGCTAAAAAAATAATGGTCAAGGGGCAAGCAAATAGTTGACGTATTTTATTGAATCATCGCATCAATACAATGACATTACGTTGGATACGTAGGCTACTGAAAAACATGATTGGGAGTATCTCAATGTCACTAACCTCCACCATATCACTATTACTACCATCATTCATTCCTGTCTCTTGTTTTCTAAAAATAATATACAAGTATATACATTTTATTATGCCTACATGTTGCTACATGGTAGTGGCAGTGACTGATTTTCACAGAAAAAGTTTTCACAGTCCGTTTAACCAGACATTTAAGAGATTCCCTAAAAACGAAATGCATTAAGCGAGATTGTTTCAATTAAAAGTCCCTAATTCAAGAATAAGACATGATATAAATAGGCATAATAGCTAATTAATAAATAACTTAACTTTAAAAAGTTTAAAACATCAATTTCTATTTGATACTAGAAATCCCGACGAACTTCATTCCGCCTTAGAAATACGACTCCCTTTTGAGGTGATAACAATTTCTATAATAGGTACTTACTTAGTACTTATCTTTTTCAAATTTCCCTTAATTTTTTAAAGTTTTTTTTTGTGTAATATTATCATTTATTTATTTTTTATGTCGTAGAGGGCAAACGAGCAAACGGATCGCCTGATGTAAAGCGATTAATGTACTTAACTCGTAATTTTTAACTGTACTTATTGATATATAACAACGCAATCGCACAATACTGTCCTTATCACGAATTGTTGGAACCAACCGTTACCGGTATTCATAAAAATGACAAAAAAATTATTACAGATTTAATTTGAAATGCCATAACATATAATTAAAGTATTGGTATAGAACTTTGAAATTAGCTCAGTAAAATAAAGAATGTGTAATAATAAGCGAAATACCGAAATTTAATACCAGTATTTGTATGGAGTCGAAAACCGGCATCCGATCGCTGGTTGGTATAAACTAAAGTGGCTATCATATCCATCACAACACCAAATCGTAAACAGACGCACGCGGTAGAGTTTGTAATTGCTTCCTACAGGCAAATGTATGGTCGTCTCACCGGTATCTACTCATTAACACTGCAAAGGAAAGAGATGGTCGCAAAGTTCCTGGTAACCAAAATAACGTAAGCACCAGGTCCGTCTAAATTAAGTACATAATTTTAATGTAACCGTCATCACTCAAGCCTTGGGAAGACAAATAATAATGTAAGAGGCAATAATTGCTTTAAAAACTACGAAAACTTTAATGTTACTGACTAAATTATATATTCACCCAGCTTGCAGTAAGCACAATTTGTGACAAGATTAGACTATAATTGACTTTAAATGGTTGCTGTCTTATAATCTGGTTTAATTTTTTTTTACCTATCTAATCTGAGCATATAAATCATTTATGTACCTTATTATTTACATGATTTGATTCAAAAACTAAAAGTATAACCCATTTAATGTAAGAACCATTTTATATTTTTTATCTAGCTTTGAAGCTAACGTAACAGTCAATCGGTAATAAAGTGCTATAAATTGAGTAATGTAAGAGTCATTTATTTACCGATGAGTCTTACATTAATGACTTTTGTTCAACTTTTGCCAATACTTGTGTTTACGTTAATCTGATATTAAGTAATTTACAAAAATGTGCCATACATCAAAATAAATACAGAAAACTAAAAAAAACGGTGAATTTTTGTTTAATGTAACCAACATTTTTTTCAAGATATCGTAATTTTAATAACAGCAATGGATAGATCGTCAAATTTACAGACGAACTGTATACTTAACTCAATTTCGTCATTTTGGCGGTTACATTAATTCATATTACAGGTGACGATATATGATGTTGTCTATGGAAGCTCGAATATATAATTTTTGAGGAGCTTGTATTGAAGCTGTAAAATGAAAAATGATGATGAGTTGCAAATTCCGTGGCCGAGTTAGTAAATTAGTTGGCAATGTATAAATCAGAAGGACAAGTAATAATAATTGTTGCTTGTGACTTGACGCTTTCTTTAACATTTTTAGTTGGCGTTGTGAAGAAGATGAATTAGTTTATTAGAGGCTATCTCATATTCCCGATGCTTAGTTATTAAATGAGAAGTTCGACCATGTGGCCAAATAATAAATCTGTGGCCGGATTTATTATTTCTCATATTTTTTTAGTATCTTTTTTTATTATTATTATTGGCACCGAAGTTTGAACCTGGGTTTCTTTATTATTTTGTGACTTTAAAGGTTCCCCCTATTCCTCCGATAAATTGGCGACTACGATTTGACGACATGTTTGGCACAGTGGTAGTGCTGCCTACTAAACCTATGATCCTGGAATCAAACCCCGGCAAGGGCAAATATTTGTGTGATGGAATCGAATATTTGTTCCAGGATTATGGGTTATCTATGTATATGTTATACAATACAATAAGTACCTACTAATAATACTCTTTATTGTACTCCTCAAACATCAAGGAAAAACAAAAAATAATGAGACGCATTATAACATGATAACTACAGGCAGTTTATTATGTATATCGTTGCTTATTTAGTACATTGCAAGAATTGCTTAGTCTGGAACTAGTTTTTGTATAACATTGTTCTTAAAAAAAATATTATAGGATCTGTTATCATTATCATTATTCACGTTGAAAAAAGAATCGTCTTTTCGGCGATTCTATTTCACGAGTATTAATTAAGGCCTAAAAGTGGTAGGCCAGTTTCTGTTACAATATCTAAGTTAACGCCGATTCACTTATACTCTGTCCAATCTCTAAGATTAAATGAAGTCACTTTGACGCAAGGTACAAACAACAGTATGACATACGTCATGTAAATTTAAGGACGTTTTTCACTTGTGCCAGTTTGACATAATTTAATGTTAGAATTAAGGATAGACTATCCACGATTCATAATTTAAGGAATAGTAAAAGCTATTGTTATAAAGATGCAAACATATTTCGTCTCCATGCAGACCAACCTTTGACTAAACACTGTCACATATACGGATACTTACGCATATAAGTACCTACTTACTTGTTATATATACTACTATTGTTTTACAAAAGAACTAAGCACCGTAAAAAACCTTTTTTCTAAGTGTTTCAGTATAATAAAGGATCATGAAAACCCGTTATACATCTTGAGTGCTCTCAAAGAAACTAAGAGCTCTTGGGTATATCAGTTACAGGTGAATTGCTATAAAAGTACAACACTTAATATACGGTCCATTACAATATGTTGAAATTATTAAATACTAGAAGCCTTTGTAAGCGGAGAAGAAAAAGCATAATCCTTTTTTTATTTTTCTTAACCGCAGTCGTAAAAATTATCCTTTGCTAAAAAAATGCATGAAAAATCAACTGTAAAGCTTTTCAAATAAACAAAACTTACAAAGCATAAGGGAACATTCGAGAGATCTCCTGATGTTGGGGTGGGGGAGTGGTTGACACGTTAAGCCGATAATCTAGAGGTACCGGACTCGATTCCTGGTCCCGTTTTCTTTGTATCGATGTTTCAATAAAACAAAAGAATTGTGGTGTTTCCACATAGGTAACCTTTTGTACAATAAAGATTTTTTATATTAGTCACGTATTTTTTTTTCATTGGCTATAAGAGCTTTAAAATGTGAAATATAATATAGAAATTACAGAATACTACTATATAAAAATTATAAAGAACCTAACAGCAAGCATAAAGTGTATTTTATGCTTGTATACCAAAAATGCAAATAATCATTCACGTTTTCTCTTCGAAGTAGATACAAAATAAACAAATCGTATTCACTTGGTTCGGTAGATAAAACTCTCAAAACATTGTTTTAAGTAATAATTCGAAACACCACTCTGCTATGCTCGGCGCTAAAACTTTATGGCAAAAATTTAAGCAATTGAGCTGAAAAGTTTTGATGTTACCAAATGGCAAATACCGAAACTTCACACATAACAGTTTGAGCATCACATGTTTTCCAGGTAAAGTATGATGTACTACTACTTAAATAGCTTTGATCCATAAAATTGTTGAGCATCCCAAACCGTACAGAATTTCCATCTGTACCACTGGTATTAAAATTATGGGTATATGATCTGTAGTTTGATACGAATCAAAGATTATTATTTAATTGACTTATTTGTGCGATGAACAACAAAGGAACCCCAAAATAAGTTGAAGCAAAGTCGTAAATTCCAAATTGTTCACCTGAGATCTAATCAAAAAGTAGTTCTCCAGTTAATTTGGGTTTTATGTTTGATCTTATCCCTTCAGTGTTATGGCGCATAAAACAATCTGATATTACAAAATTCCTGTCTGTCATAAAACGTCGTGTTAAAATATTACGCTGCTTATCGTAATTTTGATAATAAATTAAACATTTTTATTTATGGCAACACCGTATATTTCCCGCGCGAACCTATGACAGTAAATTAAATATGGCGTAATTAATTCACAATGACGTTCGAAATTCAAATTGGTATGACGCCGCTTTTACTCGCTATATTTACAACGGAATTTTTCGAAATCCAAGTAGATTTTTTTACATTGGACTACACCCTTAGAATCAGCTATCTTCGATCTAGGTAGATAAACGATGCAAAGTGCTAGAGTTTACGGGAAAAGCTATCATCAGATCTGATATCGTCCGACGGTTTGCAGCGTTTCTACGAATACAAACTCTTTTCTTAGAAACTTTGTAGAAACGGTATAGTCGTAATAATTACTGCTCATTTCCTATTGGGACGCTAGCTAGCTTTTCTTACTTACTAGAAGAACAACTTTGGCTAAACCTATCGTGTTATCTTTCGTCTATTTGGCAACTTTTCCGTCTAGAAAATATTACCTAGCAAGCACCTTGAGCAAAAACTTTCTTTAGGAACTTGAAATAAAATATATTCTTGCAGTCTTCGAGGTTTATTATTAGTTTTAAGATAGTCATTAATACAGTGATACGAGATTCGATATTTCCCGATTCTTATGTAAGAGGAAAGAGAGCTGTCAAAAAGTGACATTTGGATAGCTCTGTTTTTGGGGTGCGTTCCGATACTACATACTATATTAGACTTTCCTTTTAACACAAATTGATAACGCACTCAAAAACCCTCATTAACATTAACCCCTCATTTGATACGAGAAGGCAATCATCAGTAACAGAATGCGCAACATAACTATCTTAAGCTATCCCCGAGGCAATGCCGTGACCGCTTAATATTTGTTTATATAGGCACCTAACACACCAACTACAACGCCTATTGGCGGGAGATAATATTCAAGCTCCAAAAAAGTCACCTAGATACGCATAGTTTTAGTTTTGAGACGGCCAGCTCAGATGAAGACCTAGATGGAGATAGCCGGAGGATCTAGACACCTTTCTCAACAACTGGCCGCAAGAAAAATCTAAGCAGGAGTCGAGGAAATATACGAGAAAGGCCCTTGCCCGGCCGAGGGATAACTCATAAGCTGAAAAAAGATAAAATACTTATTGGTGTCGTGCAACGTGCGGCCTAATAATAAAATGCTAAAAGAGCAGAAATAAGTAACACCGAGTAAACGAAGGAGCTACTAGATGAGTAGAATAAACTAGTAAAGTGAGAATATAAAGGCCTTTTCAATTTTTTTTTATTAATTACTTTATTTATTAGGGCCTTTTCTTATTGTGATACAGCCAACCGAAACTACCTTTTTTCACCGTTTGGATAGAATAACAAAAAAAAACGTTATGTTAGGGTTACCAGATTATTTCAATAGGTACAGATTATCTACGGATCGAACTTTAATTCGGGTGGCGTATTATAATATATCTCCGGTGGTAGCGAATTCATTTAATTGTGAAATTACTCGCTCAATATTATACTCAGTTGTAGTCGTAGTGACAGGTGCCTAATTTTGGGTTAACAAGATACACGGGCATGGCGTAGTAATTAGGCAACGCCGAAATCGTTAGTGTAAGCTTCCCTTTATGGCAATATGAGTATCGGCGAGCGTGATCTTGAATCGTACAAAATTAATTGTGAATTTTTTGTCTCCACTACAAATAATATGCAAAGAATATGCACATGCACAAATATTTAGAACTTAAAATTGTCTGTAATCGAATTGGAATGGATGGATTCCACGTGGTACTTGTCTGCCCGGGTGCGTCCCATGAGATATAACTACATAATATATAATTTCATATTAATAAAGTTCACAAGATATAATAAACTTTTGCTATAACATCAAAATCAATATTTTTAGTAGGAATAACGGTCAATTAGCATAATACTCATGTTGTAGAATGATTTTTTATATAACACTCAACAAATACTCTAAATTCAGTTGATATAACATACATAACGTATAACGATCATAATAGTATATACTTTCTTTTAGTATAATGATTAGAAAATATAATAGCGTATGATATACTAAATAGGTTATAACTGCTACCCCTATGCCCCTAAAATGGAACATGGGTCAAAAACCGAAAACTGTAGGTTAGGTTAGGTTTGTTTTATGACCATGGATAGCGGAGCGAGCAAAGCGAGCGGGGCGTCAAAATGCTTGCTTGCATGGAGGTATATTAAAATTTAACAGCGAACTATTGCATAGGTATGTACACAATTGATAATGGCAGATGAAATTCTGGCAAATACGAGAACGTTTGGAAGAACTGCGACAAAATGGAATATGGGTCAAAAACCGAAAACTGTAGGTTAGGTTAGGTTTGTTTTATGACCATCGATAGCGGAGCGAGCGAAGCGAGCGTAGCGTCAAAATTCTTGCTCATGGAGGTACATATATTAAAATTTTACAGCTAACTATTGCATAAGTATGTACACAATTGGTGTGCAGGCGGTTATTCTATACGAGCATTATGCATTTTGGTGTTAGATGTATTGAGTAATATACATTATAAATCTGATATATTATGAACGTTATACGTTATGATCGTTATATACAATGATATTATACTTAAATAACGTTATACTTAACAAAAATAGATATTTTGATGTTATATCTAACGTTCGTTATAAACCTTGAACGGTATACAAAACAAGCTTATACAATATGAGCGTATATAATATGAATATTATAGTATAAGTTTTTATATCTTATATTATTACTTACCCGAAAATCTCACACAAATCGATCTAGTCTCAAGAAGGCGTGTGTTATGGCTACTAGGCAACGATAGACGTACTTATATAAATAGATATATACTTAAATACATAGAACAACCATGACCCGAGCACAAATATTCGAGTTCATCACACAAATATTTGACCTGGCTCGTCAAAACCCGGGACCGCCGGCTCCATAGGCAGGTTCACTACAAACTGCGGCAACCAGCGCCAGTCATCAATATGTCATGTAAAATTCATGAATAAGTCATTATTTTAATCAAATAACTATTATGGATAAGGTAACGGCTTATTATGCAAAAATTCGGGCAAATGAAATTATTTTTAAATAGCTGCGCCTCGCGTTGTTATCCGCTAATCCCACGGGAACACTACATTTTTTCGTGATAAAAAGTAACAAAATTTATAAAAATTGGTACAGCGTTAGAGCGTGAAGAAGTAACAAACAAACACATAAACACACTCACAAACTTTCGCCTTTATAATATTAGTGTGATTAAATTTTGACAAACATTAGAAAACCTTGATTCCCCTCCGTCGCCGCTGCATAGTAATGTAGGTATAATATCTGAACTTGTCATAGCAATGTAACAATATGGGTATAGATAAACGTACATATACAATCTCATCTTAAAAGTTAAGCGCCATTAAAGCTTATCCCACCTATTTCCCGTAACGTAAGTTCGCAATAAACTCGACTCCAAACAACCCCACCACTCATAATGTATACTAGGTCTTACTCCAACGACATAAGGTCTGAACCGCGTAATTTGAAGGTGACAGTAAAAGCCAACATTTCGACGGATACTTTGTAACTTAATGTAAAATCGGGTTTATGACTCCTGCTAGGACATACAACAATTTAGCTAATACCGTGCTAAACAAATTTTAGTAAATTATTACGAGTAAACGATAGAAGTGTACTAGTTACTCATGCTATAGGAAAACAAGGTATGCTACTCCGGAATGAACTTATGACGTCATCACGCCATGATTGGCTGGTTGGTTTTGTCAATCCGTGTCTGTGTTGCCAGTAGTTAATCATAACATATATTTATGTTCCCTCCCAGATTCCCTTGTTACCAGTATGAAATTAATCTCATAAAATCGTGAGTGTTTTAAATGAGAACTGTAATGCATACCTAAATGCATTTTTTTGTACGATGTAGTGTTGCTATCCTTATCTCGTGCGCATACGTCAGAACCAACGGAGTGGGGTTAGTCACTGTCCGACCCTTGCCGAGACTGGTGGTGCTGGTGGTGCGTCGTCGAGCTAAGTTCTTGCATAGTGACCTATATAAACAGCTGTACTGTGCCTGGCATAGGGTTAGGTATACTACAAGTGGCGACGAGGACAAAAGTGAGTAAAAATCTAATTACGCCTTCAAAAAAAAAGAATAGGCGGGAACACGACAAAAGCAGTCTAACGTGTACTTGCACAGTAAATGTATAATAAATACAGGGCAAGCTCGATAGTGATATGATACATTGTCATTGAAGTTAATGTATCCAAGTTACAGTTTCACTAATAACTGTGGAACAAAAGACATCTACCTAGTGGGTAGCGGTGCACTGCTCAACTATCCCAGTACAGGGATCGACTCGTAAACAAGTTTTAGTTTGTAATGGGTCATTCGTTTAAAAAATAACGGTTATTGCACATTTGCAAATAACTCCTGGCGAATCATGCAGTTTTACTTACTTATAGATATTATTTTTGTCCGATATTTACTAACGGTATTAATGTCTAATATTTTTACCGGAAATGCATCGATACCGCGACTCGTATATAATGAAAGATTTGTAAACCATAAAAATTATGTACCTACCTAGGCACAATAAGGAGGTATTGTTTAATAAGCGCAACGTATCTAAGTACCTATCTACTCGCGCCTACAACGTAAAATTAATGCAATTGTACAGTTTAAAACCATTGGAAAACATATAATAAATAATAATAATATAAAAAAGTGTGATAAAATGTTATATTAATTATGAAATAACGATCTGACTTAGAAGCGCAAGTTTATAGTCATTTATAATAACGGCTTGCAGGTAGATATATTTGAAAGTTTGCGATAGCAAAATTACTCAAGTAAACTAGCTTTAGTAAACAGTTCAGTTGTCAGAAATATTATCATTAATTATAAATAGACTTCGGTTGCTTCTAACGGCATTTGAGGCAGATTAGATCGGGTGCAGTATAAATTGTTTACGAGGTTGATAAATAGGTAACTAAGTTACTACATTTTGATAATACCTTGCGCTGCGGGGTCAATAGGTATGAAAGTAAACATTGAAGTGTTTAATGTTTATTTCACTTAGTTATTTACGGGAACGTAATATGTATGATGAAATATCCGTGTAGGTATATGGGTTTATGAGTAGTCAAACTGTATGATTGGTGTTGTAAATAAACTTGATGCAGAGTATATGTTACCTGGTCATTTAATTGGCAAGAATATAATGTTTACTAGTCATTATGGTATACTGATCATTCAATTTATGAAAAAGACAAAGGTCTTGTACACCTAGCAACTGAAATCAAATATGTTGTGTCATTTAATTGACATATTGTTTTAACACTTCTAACATTGACCAAGGTCATGGTATAGCAGTAGTTAAGCGGTCGTTAAAACGACTAATGGCTAAAGGGCCAGTACGAACATTAAATTGTTTAGCAAGCGGTTAGATGAATGCTCCGCTTGAATCATTTGATTGATTGATTCCGGGACGCCCCAAAAGTACCCATGGCAGCCATAACTTTGGAAAAAGTCCATTGCGAAGGCGAGACCTCTTCGATCGGTCTGAGATAGGAGCGTTCGAAACGAGCACTCCATGTATATTTGGAGGTGTCAGCTATCACAGATTCTAAATCAAATGAGATCACAAATTAAACTATTAACCGGTCTAGATAACATAAAACAAGACTGATTAAATACTTTATGGGTTTTGAGTGAAACAACCTTTTTATTTAAATATATAAACATTCACATATTATTATTTATACGATAACCAATTAATCTAATTTTAATTAAAATAAAAAAGGGATGTAGTGTTGCTATCCTTATCTCGTGCGCATACGTCAGAACCAACGGAGTGGGGTTAGTCACTGTCCGACCCTTGCCGAGACTGGTGGTGCTGGTGGTGCGTCGTCGAGCTAAGTTCTTGCATAGTTACCTATATAAACAGCTGTACTGTGCCTGGCATAGGCTTAGGTATACTACATACACGACTGGCGTTAAATATATTTTTCCTTACAATTATTTTGTTACCGTAAAGCTGCAATTAATCGAAGACGGAGAAAGCCTCACTAGTCTGAGTGTCATACCTTGTTTTCTTATACCATATGGCTCTGTAAAAACTCACGAACAATTATTTGAAATGACTCAACTTCCATTATCTCCGCCATTCAAAAAAAACATCTATAAAGTTATCGAGCCTGCTATCGACATTTTACAAGAACCGGTTGAGAAATGTGACCTGTAGATGAGAGACATCTGAACTGCAATTCGAAATTCGGACAAATGCAATTTTTGGTCGCTTCGCTCGCTCGGTCAACAATTAGTTGATGAAATGAACTGCATTGTTTACAGTATTATGCTACCTTTATGATCTGTTGTTTTATCACACAAATATTATAAATGCAAAAGTTTGTGGGTATGTTTGTTACTTCTTCACGCTGAAACGGCGGGACCAATTTTGATAAAATTTGGTATGGAGGTAGCTGACACCTTGGAATAACACATAGGCTTCTAATGTAGTGTTTCCTTGAGAAGAGCATGTAACATACCGGCATTCATAAGCCCTAAACTTCACTGTTGATAGGTATTACATTCAAGGTGAAAATACTTAGGCCAAGTTTCGCCATACACTCACATATTACCCTGCTCGTCGCTCGGCTTAAACATTTAAACGTACTATAACCTGTTTTCCTTGCTCTTCTAATCCGCTTTCGAGTGTGGAAAGCCAAAACACAAAACAGATAGTATAGCCGGTATTTTAACTAGCGAGCGCTAGGAAGGCACGCGTCTCTTTAAGCGGATTGAGGGCGCCTAGGACGCTACACAATGAAACATTCGGCGACGGCGTCCGTACGGCTAAGGGCCTGGGCACATCACCACGGCACGGCGCCGCGCCGTGGATTTTTACGGTGTCAGCGTATATAAAACCACCGTAAAAATCCACGGCGCGGCGCCGTGCCGTGGTGATGTGCCCAGGCCCTAAGGACGGCCCAGTTAACTAGATTTTATGGTTACCCCGTTGATAAAAGTCGTAAGCCTCTTATAGGTTGCACCGTTAACGTTATTTCATAAGCCTCTTATCGTGTATTGTAGTGTCGTGCCGAGTTTAATGGATTTCATGAATATTTACGGGCCACAGTAGAGATATTCCCACAGTTGTGATAAGATAATACTCGCATATTAATCGGCGGCTGGTGCACTAAAAATCAAAGCGATTCGTGCTACGCGATCCAAGAGACCGCTAAATCAATCTACCGGATTTTCAAATTCAAAGCTGACATGTGCCATCTCTAATAGAGCAATATTTGTTTCACCGGGTCTAAATAAGATATTTGAATTTAGAACTAGCAACCTATACCAACTAAGACGACTTAAGAAGCATTATTCCTTTTTAATTTTTTTTTTTCATATTATAACAAATACATTGTTAATTTCAACCAACTTTTTGAAGTGAATTATACTTTTTCCCGAGTTCTAGGTAGTAACATGACTATTTCATGCTTTTATTGCGTGCAGTCGAAAATAAGTTGAAAAAACAAATTTTCCGCGTGAATTTTGTCCATTTCAAATAGTTTTTGAAACAAAAGTTATCAATGAAAATGTCAAACTTTAGGTTTCAAATATATACCCATAAATCCCAATAGCCCTGTTCTAGGTAGTAACATCATTAATATGTTAAGAAACATGTATGATCATAGAGAAAAATGTCTAAAATAATCGGCATTTTAAAAGGAATAAGGCCTCTTAACATGATCCAGCGACTTTGCTGTTAAAAAATTAAGTCAAGAAACTGATAAAGCTTTTTTAACTGTGCCTGAGGATAAATGGATTAGGTACTTTCCCGAATATCCTTGGAAGCATTTAACTTCACACAGAATTTCTTAACGTTGGCAAAAATGTCTCTGTGATTTATTTCAGTGGAGATTTGGCGGTACAAATTGTGTAGATTTACCATTAGGCCTATTGAACGGAAGAGTCAGAGCTAAAAATCTACGAGGAATGGGCTGAGTGAAGCTATATTTTATATTGAGAATGAAAGAAATAGTTTGGATAATTTTTGAAGTAATTACAATATACGTCACGGGTTCACGGGGTCGCGGGTTCAAACCCCGCTTCGATTGTAGTAGATCGCATTCAATTTTTCTTTCTTAATTTACCTTTGTGTTATTATTTATAAAAATAAAAATGTGGTATTGCAACATAAAAATATGAATCGATAAAAAGATTGTATACAAATAATTACAATATAATTTATGTTAGGCCATGTTCAGATGACAAAGCGCTTAACGCGC
Source organism: Apotomis capreana (assembly GCA_947623375.1). NCBI lineage: Eukaryota > Metazoa > Arthropoda > Insecta > Lepidoptera > Tortricidae > Apotomis > Apotomis capreana. Next base: position 8,830,461 of record OX392519.1, on the reverse strand, counting down.
GTTTTGCTAACGCGCGTTTTTACTTTTTTAGCTCCATACATAAACGCGCGTTGGCATGAGTATTACGGCCCGAATAAAATGTATGTAGTTGTAAACGCGCGTTGGCAAAACGCGCGTTGAGCGCTTGTCATCTGAACATGCCCTTATAGGAAAAATAACTACGTTGCCATTTTGACCGTGTAAAAGTGCGTTCAAGTAAATGGTTGTTATACAATTATTGTTTTGTTGAATTATGAGAATTCTGATAACAATTACAAAAATTTGCTTTTATTTAAAAAAATATTTAACTTTGCGTGAGTATCGTTTCTTCATAGTCACATATTTTTCTCAGGCTTTTTTTTTCATGACATATTGAGCGTATTTATATTTATAGAATTATAGTACCTAAGTATGAGACGAAAATGTGCCGTAAAAGCCTTTAGCGAACTGTATCCATACGGATTGTGGTGGAATCAGGAAAAATGAATCGCTATACTGACCTAAAAACAATTAGCTAGGACTAACCGCTGGTGATGTTTTTTTTTTATCACTAGGGGAAAACGAGCAAACGGATCATCTGATGGAAAGCGATTACCGTCGCCCATAGACACCTGCAACACTAGAGGAGATGCAAATGCGTAGCCGGCCTTAAAAAACCAGCCAAATGCGGTCAGGTTCCGTACGTATACGAATACCTATCTCATCTTAAATGGCCGGGTTAAGTTTGCACCTGGTTATGTATGGCGACGCATACAAATGAGGTGCAAATTTAACGCAACCGATCACGTTTGTTGTATGGCAGCCGCCCTAAAGTATTTATTGTAGTTTGCTGTTCTTTCAGTATTTGTTGTTATAGCGGCAACAGAAATACATCATTTGTAAAAATTTCAACTGTCTATAGCTATCACCGTTCATGACATACAGCCTCAGGCTGTTGTTTTTACCCTTTGGGTACGGAACCCTAAAAATTTATAAATGTTCTGCGGTTGGAGGTCTCCATCGGCTTCCTGGTTCATTTCTCTGATTTTTCATTTATATCTAAGGTTTTTGATAGCTGAAATGTTTGTATTTACACGAACACTTACAATTAGTAAGTATCTTGTAAAATTCATCAACAGTCTACAAACTTATTATAACGGGATCGCGACACAAAACTGGACTACGTGGAATCCGACTTTGTGTAGGTATTGGCAGCCTTCTTGCATTGGTCCATGCTTATATAAAATGCAGAAACACATTAGTGGCGACCGCAGCCATTAAGCAGCAAGCGGTGTAATTACAGAGCTAATCCCGCCGTTAATCAGCCTTTATATACAACTCGTAAATTATTTCCTGTAAACTAATAAAGTTAGTCTAGAGACGCGCAACACTTTCGTTTTTCCTACATCGGAGTTAGTATCGTGCCATCTCGCTTATTCAAATATTGTTTTACACGAGATTGAGATGGACGGCACATACCTAACCATTGTAACCAATTTTACTTTAAGACACAATAAACAATTGTAATGTAACACCTGTGTACGGCTCATGATTAGGGAACGCAATCCGGTAAAATTTTGTATGTAAATAACCGAATTACCGATATTTTCCATAGAGAAATGTATCGGTTTGTATTCCCTGCTCATGATACAATCACCACTCTTTTCCCATCATAATTATAAATTTAATATACCTTAGGTATATCCAAAGTTAGATACATTTATTATGGGTCAAAAATAAAATATACAAATAACAGATTTATGGAATTAAAACTAAAAATTAAACTAAGATTAAAATATATTTATAAAACTAAGACCTTTCGGTAGGGTGCCCATGACGAAGGCAGCATTCCCCTGGCCCCACGGACCCAGTGTCTCGACGCCAAAAGCGATGAAGTAACCGTATTTTTTAGTATTCGAATAACTAGACATCAAACATGACTGTAGTTATAGTATACTTTTTTCTCTTCTACGGCAGGAAAATAGTGTTATTTCCACGGGAACAAAAGCAAAGACCCATTCAATAAATTAACGCTTTCACGTACAGTACGTGGAGAGACGTAAATTAAGACCCTCGCGATACCACGCCTCTGGACGGCAACTTTTATCTTCACAAAAGCCACAAAGACCGTCTTCAGCCGAACATTTCTCATAGTTTTCACAAGCAAAGAAACCGTGTTTGGCGCACTACGTGGTGAAAAGTAAAGGCAAGATTGGAACTAAGACAAGGACTATCCCAAGTAGCAAAAAAAGCCGCAGAAGCGCTTATACAGCCTTTATTCAGCTTAAATTAGCAGTATAAGGGTTGTATAAGGGCCGCAGCTCGTTTGCTACTTGACTTGGGTTGAAACATAGAAGAAATTTTAGTATTGGCTTGTGCCGTTTTTGTCTAGAACCTTTTTGGTTGAAAATAAAGCTCGAGACCATAATACGGTGCCTCACTAAAGTTAAGGTGCTATGAAAGTCATGATTTACGGTACCACCTCTTATCGACACCTGCTCGCCTTATGAATTTATTCAAGCGTTCATATCGCGTATTTGCGGCAGCCATGACGAAGAGACTATTCATCAGATTTAAAAATTGATTTGAATACGTTCACCAGTGGGTTGCACAAATGCATGGCCAATTAATATATGAGTCAATTCATAAAAGAGCAAATGAGACAGAATAGCGAGATATCCAAAAAGGTTAAATTTATTCCTTAGTACAGTTTATTTTTTCACTAGAGGATTGTGAATATAACTATCACATCGCCAGGTGACAACCAAACTCACTAAAATGTCTGTCACTACCTTTCAAAACCTCGTATATAGTTTGTAGGTTGATACTGAGATACGAGTTCTGTTTAAATAGGTATTTGTTACTTAGTGAGTATTGATGGTTGTCAACAGAGGACATAGGTATTGAATAAAGCTTATTCTTATAGTCCACTGTTCTCCTTAAGTCCCTACATTGCTATTCCAAACAGCCTGAATATGGAATCAGGGCCAGCAATTGTTTCTGAAAGCGTACCTTATTCCACAAACAGTTGAACATCTGTAGACTCTCGCCACAGGCAGAACAAATGCGACCCTCTGTACCCCGTAACCCCAAATGATGGCTGAATATGCTTGAGCCCTTATACGCAATATCCACGGGACTGCTATTCGACATTTGTACAAGCTATCCTCAGGGAGATTAGAGGATTAGGACTTTTGGTAGCATACCGTAGTTTGATAAACCACAGAGTCGCCTCTTATAAGAAATGTTTGTGCGTGTAAATTGTTTTATTTAAATGTGTGAAAGTTGCGGAAACTGAAGAAAATTTTACGAGTATGTATATATGTAGTTATACAATGTGTCATCTGTCAATAGGAAGTTTTATCGTTAAAGAATGATGTCCCCAAGACAACCTTTGTGAGAGAAGAATTAAAATTTTTAATAATACGAGTATTAAAGGTGGAACGCAATAATACTAATATTATAAAATCGAAAATTTGTTTGTGTGTGTTTGTTACTTCTTTACGCTGAAACATTTGGAAGGATTTTCAAGATATTTGAAACGGAGATATTTTAATACTCTAACTTAACTTAGAGAATGCTTTACATCCCGAAAAAAAGGTTGGTGGTTTGGCCGCGCGCAAAAGCTTATATATATAAAGGTTTAAATAAAAAAACCCGTGAGTAGCAAACAAATCAAACACATATACAAGACAGGTTCACTCACGTAGTATTCGAATATCCCTCGACATGTTTCAAATTGGTTCAACTCAACGTATTCGATTGGCCGCCGCGACTGACCGACGCTCCTGTCAGCACAATTACGCTTCGCGACTCTTGTCGCGCGGCATAGCATCGCCCGTCACTCTCACACAGTATAACAAAGAAAGAGATAGGTAATATTTCTCGCGCGAGAAAGAGTCGCGTGTCACAGTTTTAGAGGTGCTGATGATGAATCGCGAACCATGTAAACCCGTTTTATCACAATTCTTATAATATAATACAAAAATCAAAGGTTTAAAGCCTTTCAAATAAACAATACGAAGATCGACACACAAAGCATTTTAAGGAAACATGCGAAAGGTTATCTGGGCGTTAGGGTGATGGAAATCTTAACACGCTGGACTGGTAATCCAGAGGTACCGGGTTCAATTGCTAGTCTCTTTCACCAGGTTACCCGTTTCATGTGTTTTAATACGTAATGTTATCTTAGTTACCGCATAAGATCGCAAAGCTACTGTTGATTGAGCGCCCAGGATGCGCAATCCAACGACACATATGAGAGGAAATCCCGGTGTGGGATCTGCTTTATTATTTTCACTGAATAACCTATTTTCCAGCGCGCGTGTAGCTTTGTCATTATTTCTGCGGAGTTTTGAAAACTAACCTAGATTTGAATCAACGTGTTGTTTGAGATTTTCAAGGAAATAAACAGTGGATTTCAGAGGTGAGAATGATTTGTTACTAGGTCGATGCAGAGCCAGCCACCGGCTAAGCTTGCACCATAGATTGGAGCGGAGTTTTTTTTTTGTTTTCGAAATTTTCTCTTCGTCACGACCTAGCGAAATTTGATTTGTGCTTTTTAAAACAAAAAATTCCAAAATCGGTTAGGACCTCGCTGAGATCTGCGCATTGTTACAAAGTCCATTCGAGTCGATCCATGGGAGCTTCGCTCCAAAAAGGCCTTATACATTTTAAAATCTATTTTGAAGTGAATAATTGATAAGTGAATAATTTCCTGAGTTCTAGATAGTAGCATTGCTATGTCGTGTTTTCATAGCGTGCAGTCGAAAATGAGTTGAAATAAAACAGTTTTCTGCATGCATTTTGTCAATTTCGAGCAGATTTTAAGACAAAAATAATCAATGAAAAAATCAAACTGTAGGTTTCAAATAAATACCAATGAATCGCAATAACCCTGTTCTTAGTAGTATCATGCAGAAGATATTGGGCTTGGGATTGTCAATGGCAGAATTATCTATCTGAATTTTGAACGATGTACAACATAGCTGATTTAAATAGTTTTTAGGTAAAAATGCTTTTGAATGCCCAACACCAAAGCATGTTATTAAAGTAATGTATAAAATTATCATTACTATAATGTAGTTAACACATTTATTTTCACAAAAACTATCCTTTACATATACAGTTTACTTTCATATGCCGCCAAGCTATTGTAGTAATAGAACTAAGCTTGTATTTCGTCCAGACAGTACTCGCCCTGATTGAATCTCTGTGCTGTCCTCCTATAATGTTCCTCATACGGAACAAGCGAGGAAACTACTAGCCTCGCACAAACGGCAAATGACTCAGGCATTCTGTCTATTAGTTTGTTGCAGTGAATCAATCTAGCATTCCTGTTTACATAGAATAATGAAATAGAGGGTGCAGATGGGCATTTCCACTTACAAATGCAACTGCTCCATTTATAAATGTACCAAGTAAAAAAATATAAATAGAGCATATCACTAAAGTAGACGTATACCTTAACTATGTCATTAGAAACGTTAAATTTAGATTTAGATCAAATTAATAAATAATAATAAATAAATAAATATTAAGGGACAATCATACACAAATCGACCTAGTCCCAAACTAAGCAAATCTTGTACTATGGGCACTAGACGACGATATACATAATATATAAATACATATATAGATAACATCCATGACAAAAGAACAAATATTTTGCACAAATATTTGCCCCGGCCGGGATTCGAACCCGGGACCGCCGACTCAGTAGGCAGGTGTCTACCAACCGAGCCAAACGCGTCGTCGCCAAATTGAGTGTGTAAGAAGACCAACTCAGATATAATGCAACCGGAGGCCGGAAGGCCTATGATGGTTGCGTTTATCACGTGATAAATTAAATAAATGACAAAGCATCTGTCACACACTCGCTGTCAAAACGTGACGGATGCCTTGTCACTTCTTTATCGCATGATAAAAGCAACTATCATAGGCCCCCTGATCACTAAACCTAACCTAGCCTACACGCCAGTATACCCTCGTGGATCACGCTATTGTAGAATTAGTAGGTAATGTTTGTTTCTAGTTCACTCCGCACTCACCCTGATTGAGACTCTGTGCTGTCCTCGTATAATGTTCCTCATAGGGACCAAGCGAAGAATCTACTGCACAAAGTAAACGTCAAACGACTCAGGCATTCTCTTTAATAGTTTGTTGCAGTGAATCAATCTAGCATTCCTGTTTACATAGAATAATGGGTCTGATCTTGGATAGTGGTCTCTCGTGGGAGCCTCAGGTCTCGGACGTTTGTCGCAGAGTCACCAACACGCTGAGGTCGCTTTACCGGCTTAAGCACTTTCTCCCGATCAGTACTAAGACTCTCCTTATCTTATACAGGTCCTCGTGTTACCTATAGTCGACTATGCTGATGTGTGTACCACTAATCTTACTCAGACTTCATTGAGCTGACTGGATCGTCTTCTTAACAACTGCATAAGATTTATTTTCGGACTTCGTAAATATGACCATATTTCTGCTTTTCGCCGTCAACTAAACTGGCTTCCAATTCGTGAACGTAGGTCATTACGAGTCTTGTCCACACTATATTCTATCTTATTCGATCCAGCTGCGCCCGACTACCTAAGATCCAAATTTTCTTTTGTAATTGCCCGACCAGGCGGTAATCTTCGCACCTCACGGAATCTCAAACTCAATGTCCCCCTACACCGCACTAGTTTCATGACGCACTCTTTCACAGCTGAAGCAGTTCGGCTTTGGAATGATCTACCGCTTCCCATCAGGCAAGCGCAAAGCAGGCTAACCTTCAAGCACATGTTGCTCAAGCATTTCTCCGCTAAGCTATGTGACGAACTGTCAGCATAATGATTCACACAAGGTACATTTATTATATAAGTAAGTATATTGTATGTCATATTTATGTACGTTTATGTTTTATATATAGGTATATATATATATTTGCATATGATGTATATTACTTATGTGTTATTTAATTGTTTCATGTAACAGATTACATAAAAGACCCTGCACCATACAAATGTTTCTGTTTAGTCCTATGGTTGACTGGTAGAGAATGCCTTATGGCATTAAGTCCGCCATTTGTACTTTTACCTGTGTATTGTGTGCAATAAAGTTTAAATAAATAAAAAAATAAAAAATAATGGAATAGAGAGTGTAAATGGGCAACTTAAAAATTTAACTGTTCCATTTATAAATGTACCAAATTAGAAAATACAATTAGAGCACGGTACGAAAGTAGACATATTATATCTTACCTTGAATTTAAGATCTAGATCAAGTTGAATGTGTAAGAAGACTAACTCAGATACAATACAACCGAAGAGCCTATACTAAATTAAATAAGTGACAAAGCATCTGACACTCACATTCGCATTTTGTTAAAACGTGACGGATGCTTTGTCACTTATTTATCGCGTGATAAAATGAACCATCACAGGCCCGCTGGTAACGAAAACTAACCTAGCCTACACTTCAGTTTACTCTTGTCTATCACGCTATTGTAGAATTAGTAATGTTTGTTTCTAGTTCACTCCGCACTCACCCTGATTGAGACTGTGTGCCGTCCTCGTATAATGTTCTTCATACGGAACAAGCGAGGAAACTACTAGCCTCGCACAAACAGCAACGACTCAGGCATTTTGTCTAATAGTTTGTTGCAGTGAATCAATCTAGCATTCCCGTTTACATAGAATAAATAAACAGAGGGCGCGCAGATGGGTATTTTCGTTTAAAAATATATGGTTGAGCGAAACTCAATGAGTTTATTTTGTGTGCATTTCCTGAAAATTATGTATAACTCGAGTCTCTTCAAGGCAATAGTGAATAGGCTGTTGCTGGCCCAGCCAGCTACATCTTCGACCCCATAGTCACTTACCATCAAGTGTTACTGAGGATATCAATCGCTGGTGAGTTTATGAATAAAAATATAAAAAACTCATTTCTGGTACGAAATTTAACCGTATATTTTAAAATGGAATTTATAGGCGTGACAACTAACATGGTTTCTTGCCAGCACCGAGTTTAGTTCAATATTCAGAAGTTAATTTTGCAAATAGGCGACAAGGGGTTTAAGCCGGTCCGATTATATCAGGTCGGAAACTGAATCGGAAATTATATTTGATAATATTGGAAATATAGGAAAATAGCACGAAACTCTTTAGTATTTTCCTTTTTTACAGAATTTACATAAAATAATATTTACATGCAACAATATTATAAAATGTGCTTTTAACTTGCACAAATTGCCATATTAAGCAACACTTAAATAAAACAATTTAAACCAGATTATATCGCGTATATTAATTATACGCTCCGTTTAAATTGTTTTATTTAAATGTGTGACCGTCGCGGAAACCGAAAAAAGCGAACATGTTGAGCAACAGCCAAACTTTTTGACATCGTTTTAGGCAAGACGCTTTTGATCGAGCAAAATCAGCGTCGACGACCAATATACACAAACAACGAATAAAATTCAGTTCTCAGACTGCTTTTACGAATAACAAAGAGAGAGCCTTCTTCAATCTTTTGTCCTGTGTACGTTGCTGTTTTACAGTAGGTACCTACACGAGACTATCTACAACATAAATATTTATCAAAGTTATGCATTCAAAAGAGAATCGCTTCTGTGGCGCCATCTCTTTGGCGACATACGAACAAATGTGGTAGTCCATGCAGACTCGTGTTGCTCCGAACTTTGAACAGACATCTTATAACTTCGCTCAGCCTCTGCCGATGAAGTTTTACTGTCTGCTAGATGAGATACTGCCTCCTTCTTGACTTGACTTGTAATATTAACAAGGGGTCAATCTTTTGAAGTCTAGGGTGGTCTAGGTGAGAATTATAATCATTTATTTTATTGCACAAAAAAAGTCAATACAAATGGCGGATTAAATCCAAAATGGCATTCTCTGCCAGTCAACCATAGGGTTAAACAGAGATACTAGAATTGGTGCAGAGCAGATTTTATTGTACTCAGAGCATATTTGATACAAGTAAATGATCGTCATCATTTCAGCCACAGGACGTCCACTGCTGAACGTAGGCCTCATCAATAGACTGTGACGTGGGCAATGAGGTGTGTAAAATGGACCAATTCCTCAGATTTAAATCAGACAGTATACTGTTCTTCAAGGGGGGCGTAAATAGGTTCTTAAAGGGTCAAAACGCATGTGATGCTCCTGGCGTCGCAAGCGTCTATAGAGTCAAATCACGCAAACTTTTCGAAGCAAATTAACTATACAAACTGACTCACTTTGTATGGTATAACAGTTAATTTGTACGGAAGAGTTGGCGTGGTTTGAATCCTACGCTAAGGTGCTTATAACATCAGGCGGGCCGCATGCTTCTTTGCCCACCGTAGTATAAAAAGTGCACTAATTTTGGGCATCATAAAGACGCACCGTGATTGGTTATTTTTTTCCTTTCTGCTTCTGTGGACTGTGGACAGGCGGCCTAATTCCATTCGACACACAACATCTAAATCGGCAAAGCGGTAACATAAATTAAACTTACTGCGTTACCACAAACGGGTGGTAATAATGCGGGTATAGTATATTGCCTCGTTGCAGGGCAATAAACTCACTAATTAAACTATTGCTAGCAAGGTTGTGAAGACTTCATTATGGATTCATAATCGAGTAGGTATGAGTTCGTGATTGATTTACTTGGCTCGTGTCGGATCTTCACAGGCAAACTATTGAGTATTGTGAAGGTTCTCCTTCACTGTTGGTGCTATATGGCCACCGACATAAAAATAAAGTTGTATATTGTATGTTTATATTTAGAATAAGACGCGTGACATCCGTCAGTAAAATAAAATGTAGTAGTTAGTCTTAGACTAGCCTTCGGGCAATAAACATCTTTACGAAGTACCTCTGCTCTGTTAATTATTCCACCTCTGAAGTTATCCCCCCCGGCTGTCGCCACACTTGGTGGAGGCAGCAAACCCTATATTTAGAGTCACGCGAGTATTGAAAGTTTCCCCGCTCCCAACTAATTTTGTCCACAGATTCTCGGACCGCTGTGACAATTACGTACTGAAAGCTTACGGTTGGCATAGGAGCCAGACAGGAGTGAAGCGCACCGTCTATATGCGCACGAAGCAAAACGAAGAATAAGTGCACATTTGTGGTATTGTATGTAACTATTGATTGCACCGCCGTGAAGGAGCGAATTCGACAAACGGGTGAAGTTGACGAATCATTGAATCACCCATTATCATTTTTCATCCCAAGCGATTATAATTTGTTTGTGCATTGTTTCGGACTCCACATAAAAATGGAGACGAATACTTTTAATGGCTTTTCCGACGTTGGAGATTTTTAATTAATGGCCCAAGTGAGAAAATACGAATAAAATAATCACAAATGGCGGTTGCGGTTTAATTGTTCGGGACCCGCATTACAGAATAGTATTAGACATCGTTTTAGGATGTTATTTTAAAGTTAAACAACGAATTCCCGTCGAGCCAAGAAATCATGTACAAGGATGTTATCATCGACGGCAAAAGTCGCAAGAATCATCATTAATTCGTTTCTTTACGCTTGAAGCACACGTTGTTGACATCAGACAAGCGATTGTCAGTGAAAATATGGAATTTTACCAGTGAGAAACATTCAGTTTCAGTGTTGTCGAATGATGTAACAAATGTTCTTAAAGAGTGGAAGCCTTCAAGTTCAGCCATTATCACTAATTATACAATATGTTGCTAGTAAAATTTTATTTGATTAATATGTGCTGTGCTGGACCGAGTGCTTGTCAAGAAAGTGCAACATCAGGAACAGCGTGCCTGAGCGAGGAGGGCCGCTCAAGAACTGAAGAGCGACGCTGGACACCGTGGACGCCGATCGGAACGCTGCGCTTCTAACAGGCAATAATGATCCATAATATATAATTGGTAGTATATATGTTTATTAGGATGTAAATAATTGACCCATAATAATTATGCTAGGTGTATGATAGTTCTAGATGTTACTAAGGTCCTACAAATAATCATTTTTCTGCTTGAATTATTACCATATAAGATAATACACCGATTGTCTCCATTGAATTATGTGGTGCAAAAACTCACTCCCAGTGGTCGTGCCAAGAATATAATAATTCATATTAACAGATTAAAGAAATTCTTTAATCGTTAATCCCAATTAATATAAACAGTTCTATATATTTCTAGGGTGTAAATAATAAAACTATTATTTTTCAGAAATTTTTAATTCAGGCTGACTGTACAAGGATGCAATTGTATTTGTTGCATTTACAAGTGTCACTGTTGTAAATATAATTTAATTTATTTCCACAAGATATTAGCTGCATTTCTAAGTTATTACTATAGGAAGTTTAATTTATAATTTCCTGCACTATAAATTACTGCACTTTGAATTTATTGCATTTTCAGTACCTTTTACTTGAAATAATTTTAACTTATTGTTTCCTCAGACCTCCAATATTTATTTATAATACTTTATTTCCAGCATTTTAATTTGTGTATGCTAATACATTTTTTTCTTTTCCATGTAATTCGACACTGCAAGGGCCGTTGCTGTCCCAGTTCCTTGGGATTTCAGCTGCTGGTGTGATTGAATGCCTCGCGCATTCGTCATCCAGGGGCGGCAGAGGTTCTGGCACGGGGTGCCAAGAACTTCATGCGGCCTGCATCGGGCCGATGCAGTCTGAAGATTTTGTATTGTTGTTTCTTTTGCCCTTATAATAAATAAATAATTTATTTAATTTTAACTAGGAGATAGGTAGGAATCTAAATAAAGGAATTTTTCGTATTTTTCGTTGATAACTAATTTTACGAGTTGACGTTGACATTGCATTTGACATGTCAATATGACGTGTCATGACATCGTCTATGGTCGTGAAATTAGTTATGAGGTAATTTTTTTATCGGTAAAGGTTTATTTTTTTTGGTACAAATACTTGGAATAAATTAAAAATATTTATTCCAGGTATTTATTTAGAACAAGGTACGGAATCTTGAAGCATAATTCATATGCTTCAGGATTCTAATGTGAAAATAATTAAGGTACAGATTTCTGGGGCATATTTAATATATATGCGCCAGGATTCTAATATAAAGCTAGTGGTAGACGGGTATCACTATTTGTTAGTCCTGTATGGATGTTTGAAGCAAGTGTCATAGACAATGTTTTCAAGCATCTAATACAAGGGCAGTGATATACCGTGGTACAACTGTTTGGGGCATGCGACGTGTGTCATATGTCATACTCCAGGCAGTTAAGGTTAGAACATTCGTGATAATTAAGTCGAGTGTTGTGCCGGTGTTACACCAGGCGATTGAATTACTAAAGCCTGTCATTTTAAATTTTGTATCGAATGGTCTATGCTTTAATATATTAAGTCAGATGACTTTTGGGGACTAGTGAAGTTGGTGCCTTGCCTTTTTAGCAGGTTTTTGTCAAGGCGAAGCCAGTGTCAGTCAACATGTCAGATTACGTAACATGCCATAGGCTAGTGTCTGCTCATGTCCTGACCCTGGTTATCTCTTAGCAAGAGACCATCTGGGTATGAATGTATGGGTATCCCTGCATAGGTAGGGACCTCTTATATGTTAGGCAGGAGTAGTTTTGTTTAGTGTCTGTATAGTAAAACGAATGTCCCTCGTTTACCCCGAGACGGCGGGAAATGTGAAGGTTCTCCTTCACTGTTGGTGCTATATGGCCACCGACATAAAAATAAAGTTGTATATTGTATGTTTATATTTAGAATAAGACGCGTGACATCCGTCAGTAAAATAAAATGTAGTAGTTAGTCTTAGACTAGCCTTCGGGCAATAAACATCTTTACGAAGTACCTCTGCTCTGTTAATTATTCCACCTCTGAAGTTATCCCCCCCGGCTGTCGCCACAGTATGTACGGTCTTCTTTTGCTTATAGTTCAATTTCCATAGTATTCCTGGTCCTTGGTAAGTACCTCAAATTTTCCTGCGGATTTGTTGTTCCTGGCCTCATGTAATTTCGTTAGTCTAGGGTCGCCAAACAACCTACAAACAGCGGAAAAAAGCCGGGTCTGCGGGGTTTGAAAGGTGAGCTTTAAACCCGGGCTTTAAGGCTTCGTGTCCTGCGTTCTTTAAGGCGAAACAATTTATGTTCGTTACTCATTCAATTCCTTTCTTCTTTAAGAATTTAAATGTCCAATTCAATAGACTATTGATTGTGCGTAGGTGCAGTCAATAACAAAGCGCCTTCTTAAAAGGGTTTTAAACTTAAAGTAAATCCTCACAAAGACTTAACTAAATGTCTGAAAATAATAGCTAAATCAGCGTTTCAAGCTTTTAGTTTTAGCCTAAACAAACAGATGATAAGTATTCGTTAGCCGCTTCACCTTTCAGAAGTTGCATCCACAGGCGAGGTAGGTTAGCACTTAACTCTACCGCTGGCTCCTTACCGCGAAGTGAAAAGTTTCCTTTAAAATGTGCGGACTTCTGACTGAAATGAATGTGGCTCTTAGAGTGCTAAATCAGGGTATGTTGCAATTATACCACTACTTCAACCACTAATTAAAAAGCTAGATGTGCGTTCAACGTGTTGTATTTTTAAGTTCGTCTGTGACATTGTAGCTTGTGAACGCATGATCCAATCCTTATAACTATGAATGAATATAATCGGTTCAGTCATTTGTGTTTGGTGTAATAATATATTGCAAGATACCAAGGCCAAGTGGTCGAGCTATAGGTTATCGCTGACTGGTTTTTCGCAACTCGATGTCTTATAATACGCCTATTTTGCGTGAAGAAACTAAGTAATGTTCAGTGGAAGACATACTCAGAAGTTTCTTTTTCCGGTGAGTGAATTCCCTTTTCCTAGTGAGAGCACTGCTCCGATAAAATAAAAGTTGCTAGTTAGATCTTCACTTGGACTTTCAGTGGAACGTATGTTACAAGTTTCTTCTTCTTGGTTACGATTTTGTTCAGGAGCTACGATGCCTCAGACAAGTGCTACGAAGCTTTTATAGCCGACTGTACTTTTCTTTGAATATCCATCAAATATTCACTGAGACGATTCTAAAGAGCCCAAACTCGGTAGGATTGCTTTTTCTATTATAGAGTTCCTATGGCCACCTTCCGGCTCCATCATCAGATCAGCCCCATGGTACCATATTATTGTATTGTCATCAAAGTTATGTAAGTATGTAAAATTTCAGCTCAATCGGTTGACGATATCTGCTTCAAAATTGAGTTGCAAGATTCCACCCGAACAAAAACATACTTTAAACATTGCAAGTTAAATAAAAGCTTGTAAAAACACACACGTTGAAAGCATAGCACTTTACTTTTTTGGTCGCTGGTTATAAGTTACGTCGTGGTCGTAGATACTTTATTAACGAATCTATGGATGCAATTATCTGAAATAAATGATTATTATTATCATAAAAGTTGTGTTATTATGCACTACTCCGGTAAAGTACCTACAAGTTTTGAGTTCGAACCTCAGTTGGACTTTCAGAGGAATGCATAAATATTGGCTTCATAAATAACCCTTGTATCTATAGATACAGAATTTGGTTTCAAGCACTACAATAAAATTACATATAATCAACATTTGATTTGATTCTGTTACTGCTACTATATTGTCCTTTCTAGAAATAATAATTCAACAAAAACGATCTACTTGCTGCATTATAAACGGCTTTCATATGGCAATAATTTGCATAAGTCATATATTTGCATTATTAAACATCAAATTCAAAACATTGTTTATCGGGATGCTGCTCAATCCGAACTTCTTGCGAAATAAACACTGAAAACTATTGAAAAAACTTGACTTTTATCACGGATCGTTTTGGCTTTATTTTGCAAAAAAATACTTGTAATTTGCGGAATATTCAGTCTTGTTTTGTCTTTGTTCTTTCATCAGTGAGTTCAGTGACATTCGCTGACTTTCAACGTCAGTTACCAAAAATTTGTTGTTGCCAGTAAAATAAATTAGTAGGTACCACTAAAAATCCGCAACATGGCGTGGGCTGTAATATACCCTGTTGGGCTATAAAGACCTTCATATTGTGAAAATATAGCCAGTACTAAGGCATTGTATATTCTAACAGTAAGCCAATCAAAACAGTAATGACAAGTAATTCGAAGAAGGTCCCTATTCAAAACTAATTCTCCGAATAAAGTCAAGAATCACAAAGCTACAGACTTAGTCATTACTCATTACCATATTCAAGTTCCTAATCACGCAAACAATGATCAATAGGGCATTATAAACCTTCATTAATCATGTTTTATTCAACGTCCTGCATTATTTCGTGTTCTACATTTTCTAAAGTAAGATAAATGTGTTTTCTTTTTACATGAAAATGCAAATCGGGCTTCGGGTGCCATATTCTAAGCTAATGGTTAGAAATTACGCTTGAGTGAAGTTTTTGTTGCACGAGTGGGGAAAAGAGTATTTTTTGGCGGTTGAGGAAAAATCGCAGCCAGCATTACGAGTGTCGATATCTGTACTTACAAATGATTATAATTTGAATTTTAAATGACTATAACCTAATAATATAAACATTCTAGACGTTTTTAATTTGCATTTTATGACGATCTTTGGAAATTTCATTTTATTTTTTATTATGTTGATTTTTAATAAATCTATCAATAAATTGCTTTGCTCTCTGTAACTGACTACTTATTCGCTAGTGCTTGTAGCTAAGCCGTCTTGAATAAAGAACATGTTTTGATTTTGAAAATACATAAATCCTGTGTTAAATATGATCACTGTAATGTCGCAAATTTATAATACTATTTACAGTATTTTATTTTAAGCAGGCACGTGCCCCCGAGGCTGAACTAGTCCCCTAATATCTTACGGCCCAGCCACGACTTCACCCAAGCAGCGGCAGCGGCAGCGGTGAGCGACGAGCGGTATTTTTTTTTTGTAAACTTGACTTGAACTGTCTCAGGGCTGTTTAGCCCTCGCTATAAGTGAGTCCGACTTTGCGTGGGAGTATAACCCGCTAATGGGATTATCTCCGCGCCACAGAAGTAAGCGGTAAAAATACAATCATGACGACGCGGTTGGCGCAGTGTTTAAGCAACTACCTACTGAGCCGAGAGTCCTTTGTTCGAATCCCGGTAAGGGCAAATATTTGTGTGATGAACTCGAATATTTGTGCCTGGGTCATCGATGTTATTTGTATTTAAGTATGTATTTATCTATATAAGTATGTATATCGTCTTCTACTACCCATAACACAAGCCATCTTGAGCTTAACTTGGGACTAGATCGATTTGTGTGAGGTTGTCTGTTATTTATTTATTTATATTTATAGCGATATAAGACATCGTATGCCACGAGCCGCCGCGCGCTTAACGCTTTACGTGTTCCCAGTGTTTCCACGCCGCGCTCTTCGCTAACAGACAGTATGCCAGCATGCCACGACTTTCGGCTGCAACCGGCGCCGGCGCAGCGAGCGGTTGAGCGAGAGCGCGGCGGCCATATACTGAGTGAGCGAGACACACATACCATCGTGTACCTACTATTATCTATTCTGTGGTACCACATACCGCTGCCGCTCGCCGCTAAGACCGAAGTCGTGGCCGGACAATACAGTTGCAATTTAGCCATTCGCAATTTTGTCCGGTAAGGCTGCCGGAAATACGTAATTCTCAGACGCCATGTATCACAATGGCATTAGCGTAGAAGCCTCAATTTACGGGATGGATTTTGCATTGGGAGCCCTAAATTCCCTTTGGCTGCTTTACGTGTGTTCAGGTAGTTCATGATGTACAGTTATAGTAGTAAATATTGCTATTTGCCAACAATATTGAAATAAACTTGCTAAGTGAGGAAGATTTCCCAAATCATTGCCAAAAGAAAGTGAAAGTGAGCATCCAAACACAGGCCGCGCAGCAAACATCTGGCCTTATAATGGCCTTAATATATCGCTGAAAATGTTTATTTGTCATTGTCAATTTAAACTAGAGAGAGAGGCGCTATGAGGCTGAAATATGATATTTTTTACATTCTCAAACCACTGTGCTCAAACTTTTGGAATATTTCGAAAAACTTAATCACAAAAAACTTGACTTTGACGACGCGGTTGGCGCAGTGGTTAAGCAACTGCCTACTGAGCCGACGGTCCCGGGTTCGAATCCCGGCAAGGGCAAATATTTGTGTGATGAACACGAATATTTGTGCCTGGGTCATGGATGTTCTATGTATTTAAGTATTTATTTATCTATATAAGTACGTATATCGTCGCCTAGCACCCATAACACAAGCCTTCTTGAGCTTAATTTGGGACTAGGTTGATTTGTGTGAGGTTGTCTGATATTTATTTATTTATTATTTATTATTATTTATTTAAAAACAATCAAACCTGCTTCATGAGAATCGGTAGTGAAATGCAACCTGTGGGTGAATAGCCAAAAATCTGGACATCCCCACATACGAAATAATTTCTGATCAAGCTGGCATGGAGCTTCGCTCGTCCCATTAATAAGGTCCTATCTGTGTTAAACTGTAAATTTGCTTCTAATTTAATACATTTGCTAATACTAAGCTTTACAGACTGAAATTGTAGGCTCTTCGGGAGCCCCGGGGAATATAAATACACTATTTATAAATTGAAAAGCTCTTAAAGTAAATTTGAAGTTTCGAAATAAAATAGCTACTTAGTCTTTAATAACAAGACTAGGCAAACGGCCTTGAGGCACACTTACTGATAAATCGAAATACTTAAATAAGTTTACACAAAATAGCTGTTTTATATTGGTGGATTAAGTAAGCACACTTCAACGAAAGTAAATACTGAATATTTATAGGGTAACCACAACTACGTCCGCGTAAAACTTTATTATTTACTATAGTCGGATAAAAAGTGTCCTAACTATGTTGGTGTGTCCAGCTATCCCTGTACCAAAATCAGGTATAATCCATCCTACCGTTTTGGCGTAACGAGTGGCCAAAGAAACTTTTACCTGTGCTTTTACCAACTCATCAGCACTGCACGGCTGGCGTCCTTACAAATCCTGCGTCGCGCTGTTAAGATTGTTCCTGAAATAATTACCACTCTCATATTCTGCTAGATAACTGATTCTCAATAAGATATAAGGGTATAGATAAGTTTAGAATGTTGCGTTTCAGTGTCCCGGAATCGATAACGGAATTAATAACGAAATAGACTCTGAGCTCATTAGTAACATTAACTTCCGAATATATTCAAAGCCATGTCGCAAGCCAGCTCAGTTTCTAGTCCCGATAGCCAATAATAATGTGTCACAAAATAGTCCTACTATAACACGTATGTGTAATTCTTATAACAAGATTTGTAGTGAACTTGATATATTTCATTTAAGTCTCAAACGGTTCAAATATTTAATTAATAAACTATCTCATTACTTAAGTCAAAGCGAAGATCTGAATGACAGTTTTAGTTAAATAAGATAAAGGTACCTAATAAGTGTAAAAAATACACATGTTTTTAACCGACCTCAAAAAAAGGAGGGGGTTCTCAGTTCGGTTGTATGTTTTTTTTTTTTTTTAATGTTTGTTACCTCATAACTCCGTCATTTATGAGTCGATTTGGAAAATTCTTTTTAGGTTCATGAATAGACATCTCAAGGTTGGTCCCATAAAATTTTGGTGAAGATCGGATGACGAGATCCATGAGGAATCGAAGGAATTCCTGAAATTTTATAGGCAGTCATAATATTTTTCATATATTTTCTAAAACTATTTAAGTATTTGCATATGGTAGTCATCATCTTCCAATGCTGAACGGTTAGGAGTTAGGAGATAATTAAAACGAGATGCATTCCTTCAAGACCTCCCTGATCACCCCGCCATAAGTATTTTATATGAATCACTAAAAACCGAAAAAAAAAAATTTTAACAAAAAAAAGAACCGACTTCAGTAAAACTAAAAATCCAAAAATAACCCGTTCAAGTACAGATTACATTTGACTCACCCTTTGAAGTCGGTGCCAAACCTCACGTAAACTTTAATATATAAATATAATAACAGTGGTTTGGGATCGACTTCAAAGGGTGAGTCAAATGTATACTTGAACGGGTTATTTTTGGATTTTTAGTTTTACTGAAGTCGGTCTTTTTTTTGTTATTTTTTTTTTGTTACTTCTTTACTATATTTTAATCTTAGTATTATGTATTCCTCGTACCCATTAAAGAAATGAAAGCTGTGCGTGGTAGTCATAGAAATGTAAATTTAGTACAGTCTAACTATAACTACATGCTATTAAGTTAATGACAATTTACATTTTGTAACCTCGCAGAATAAATGAATAAATAAATAAATAAATCCTCGGAGCGCGATCTGGTCTTTGCTAGGCGATTGTCAAAATCAAACGCATTCTTGCCGACTCGTATTCAGTTACAGAGCAGATTACTTGCTTAATAGTCCAGTATTTAACCAAAGCCGATAGTTACCAAAGGCAATAGGAATCCGATCAAACCTAGCTCTATACAGCTCCATTATTAGCAGTGGATTCCCAGTAACGTTTGACATCCCTTTATTGCATGTCTCGGTCAACATGAGGGTCGTGCTAGGGCGACATCTCTAGCGTCCTCAGTTACGAGCATTATCCCCAGTTTAACTAAGTATAACTAAACTATAATAGGAATCATTCTCTGAGGCTGAATTCACTTCGCTTTGTTTCTGATAACAATGGGACTCAACGGGTACCTATTGATACCTTTCCTTTTAAAGCAGCAGTTTGTGGCCGTAGGTCATAATGCACATTGGGTCCTAAAAAAGTTTCCTACTATGTATAACCAGCTTAACTTAGTAATCCAAGAACGATCTTGGTCTCCGAAACGACAACACTCCATTAGTCCCGATCATGCGCAGTTTCTCGACACTTTTCGGTTTGAAGCTTACTTATTACGCAGGTCCAACTCAACCACGTCTCCCTCTCCCTAGCGTTACCCGAGACGTCGTCGTCTACGTGTTGGTTGCTCCAAGTGCCGTAATGTGACTATTTGGAACCCAATGGGTCATTTCCGTAAGCGCGACTGCCATACAAATATCGAAAAGTACAGATGTTATACTAACTGCTACTTCTACTATTTTATACAACTTAGTTGCGTGGTTGTAAGATGGCGTTAGTAGGATAAGTGGCGCTTATCCCGTGTGGCGCTTAAACCGTGTGGCGCTAACCCCGTTGTCCCGACTGCCCTGTGTCCCTGCTTCATTAAGTAACATTAACAGGTTAACGTTTTAATCATTCAATAATTACATAGATACAGTTTACTTTAATTAAACTATCTCGGCTCGGCATCATTCACCAAACTAGAATTACTTAAGATATTATAACAAATTATCGCGAACCAAACCTTTACTGTAACAAATTGGTAAAATCAATTTCAAGGCATTTCAATGGATAGATTCAACATAATAGAATCATTGTTACCGAAGACTATTTGCTTTAGACAAAGGCAATGATATTTCTATAAACATCAGGTATATTGGAATTCCTTCCTGAACCAATATGCGCTCAATTGTTCAGGAATAATACGGTGGAGTATATTATATATGATGCATAACAAAGAACAAAGAGAAAGGGTACAAAGATAGATAGTTATTATAATATATCATCACTCGCACTCCAGAGTTTGCATATCATTTTGCGATACAATGTCTAAAATATCTTCTTAAATTGAATAATAACTTTTTGTTTTATTGAGACACGTTTTTTTTTGCCGACTTTACACAAATGTTAATTTCTCATCAAGGCTAATCAAATGGGCTCAAACACAATGAATTTATCTTGTGCTGGATTTGGCTCATTTGATATAGGGACTGGATCATTTAATATCATTGGATGATTGGAGACGGAAAGTGCAAAAAAAGCCATAATTTTGAATATAATATGTATAACAGACAACTAAATTTAAATGAAACCTTAAGTAAATATACTTAAAACGAAAGAACTAAAATCTAAAATAAATTTAATACAGCCAAAAAAAGTCTAAAATCCTGTGTTACCGCGGCAGGTCCTGAAGGCTCCGCTCCGGCAGCATTAGGTACCTCGCTGAATGATTACATTGTTTATCACAAACTTAGTAACTAACTGCCTAAATGACAAACTTAACACACAAGAGAACCATATTGTTAAAAACTAAAAAAATATTTACTGAAATCCCGCTTCAAGAATTATCTTCTCATGTTAATCAAAATCTAGGACAAAGTATTCAGTTTCGCATCAAAAGGCCTTTGTAGCGAGCTGCAAGAACACGCTTTCGCTGAAAATAGTAAAACGGCTACTTAACTGCAGCCGACTTAGGAGTCCGTGGGACCGGTCCGTTTTACTTTTTATTTTTTTTAATGCCAGATGATGAATATCTATATAATTTTGACTAAATATGGGATGAGAACAACACGATAGTACCTTGTACATAAAAAATACTATGAAAAAAAAAAGTAATCTGAAAGCCATTTTCAAAACTTACACAAGATTTATATATGTCGGCGGCCGATCGTAAAATCCGCCAGATAAAAAAATCCTAGGCATATCGTGAAACGCCGCCATTTCATGATTTGGCTAATTCTAATTCTGTGGTTTTTACAGTAGCATTTGATTTGTATACCACTCACAAACTACCAATTCTAACCACCTACCTCACAAACTACCAATGGGAGCCCTAATTCCTAGGGTGAGCGTTCGAATTAGGGCTCCCATTGGTAGTTCGAGTGTTTGAGATGACAGGTGTCACAGAACTCTTCATAGGTGAAAAATTCTATAGGCCAACTTCGCGAGTAGTGTGCGAGGCTAAAGAGGACATGGATTATCGAAGCTTCTTGAAATGGTTTAATCTAGGCTTGGAAGTGAACCAGGAGTTTTAGTTAAAGTTGTCTAAAGCCCGACTAAGAGGAGAGTTCGGAAACTACAACAATTTAATGTCGTAGCTCTAAAATGGATTAGACGATGATGAAGAGGGCTTATGAATGTCATACTCAATAATATACAGCTCTTTAGTGCACTTTCGCGTTTAGTTCACAATGCGGAATAGGCAATAGTAATAAGTAGTACATTACACACGTAGGGCGGAAAATTCGTGAATGGCTCATATCGCAAGTGTTTGTGGCCCGAACCGAAAATGACGGCCATAAATATGAGATCTGGGGCTTTTCAAATTACCGCCCGTGGTTTTTCTATAGTTTTACGTCTTGCCTTGAGCAGGAAGTGAGATTTTCTCCCCAGGGCAGAAAATTCCACTTAAGGTGACGTAAAATATGAAAACCTCGAACTTTTAATACGAGTGATATTTTAGGGGTGAATATGAGTGCCAGGGGGTGTTGGCAGGATCATACTAAACAACATGACTTGGTCATTAAATAATAATAAATAAATATCGGACAACCTCACACAAATCAATCTAGTCCCACAGTAAGCTCTAAGTAGGCTTGTGTTATGGACACTAGACGACGATAAACATACTTATATAGATACATATACATACATACTTAAATACAAATAACATCCATGACCCAGGCACAAATATTCGAGTTCATCACACAAATTAGGGATGTTACGGAGGTTCGGCTTCGGCTCCGATATACCGAAACTTTCGGCTGAATTCACACCTTCGGCTTCGGCTTCGGTTTCGTCTAATTTGAAGCGAACACCTCGGGCACCGGCTTCGGTTTCGTCTAATTTTAATGCCTATACGTACCCAGGGACCTAATTGGAGAATGCCGTTTGAAAGATCACAAAACGTCAAAACTCTATTAGACAACAGTGATATAATCGCCTTTGAACTGTCATTAAAATGCTTTGAGCGTCAAGTGACATATCTCATCTCAATTTTGGAAATACGGAGGCGATAATGATTGTCAAAAATGCTACCTATACATGCATATGAATTTCTGTTTTGAACGAAACGTAACTGACTAATTTCACGCTCTACACGGTCAAGTTAAAGTACGCGCCGGTTATTTATGCCATCACATACAAAGGAAACGCAAATTAAGCGCGACCGGATTGACGAAGTTGCGATTTTCTAGGGATATCGCCACTTGTCAAGTAGGGACACGTCAAAAGTGACAGACGGCGATGAAATGAAGAGATCTCCATCATCTCTCTAAAATTGGTCGAATTACCCCCCAGTTTATTATCCTTCTTTATTTATTCATTGTAACTTAGACATTTCGGGACATTTCATCTTTGCATGTTGGCATAACGTGCAAACCGTTAAATGAATTCAAATAAAACTTAGCGCACGGATGGGCCGTGGACCTACATATAATAAATAAAAAAACATCTGTTATACTTGCACTCATCTGTGTGGGTAAGTAAACGCTTTATCATTTATCCATCGCGTGACAAACCCAAGCATCGTTATAACATACGTACTTCGTTTCCATAAACAAAACCTCAGTTAGGTAAATGTTTAACTATAAAATTCAAGAAAAATGGCCATATCGCTATACACGTTTCGCGCTTGCCTTTTCTTTATTTCCGTCGTCGCTTGGTTTTCCTATTCGTCTACAATTTGCTACGTTTCACTAAATTACCTACAGCGTTAATTCACAAGAGTCCGTTTATATATACAACGCAGTAAAAATCTAGGAAAGTTGAGGGTGCTTTCAGCATTCTTCAACTGAGTCAGTGTGATTTGCTTGCACTGAATCAGGCGCTATACAGGCTCTGATTTAGGTGAACACCTGTTTGTGTGTGTACGTAATATGAGTGACTTTTGTTAGGCAAGAACTTTTATTCAGCTGAATTTTTCCTATGTTCGGGTAAAATGAACGAGTCCGCTTATGTTTACTTTAACCACTCAAATTGCTTTTGGTAACTACAGCTAGGGTGTGTAATATTTCATAGAACAACAAATGGAAAAACGTTCATCATATTGAACAACATGTAGGTAATACAATTTCAAAACATAGAATCGATCAATTGATAGAATTATCATTTCGTAGAAAATCAGTTTATATATTTTCATTTACGACGTACCACGCACCACTGTCGCGCTAAGCTACCTGTCCACAGAAGCGGAGAGACGATGTGTAAAATGGACCAATCACATTCCTCAGATTTTAATTCACTTCTTTCGGTCCTCACAAAGACGCCGACTGCTTGGTTGGTTTTCTCCGCTCCGCTCCAGTAGACAGGCAGCCTTGTATCCTGCAATTGCTCACCTTAGGTCAGAGATTTCCCAACTTTATCAATTCAGGAATGATTTGACACCTACTGTCAGCCTTGTGTTAAAACCGGGGTACGCTTATAAATTTAGTATTTTTCATCGGCGCCTTAGCAATTTCATTTCTGAAATAGAATAAACTAGAATGCTTCACGTTGCCCCTTTTTACTTCTTCAGGGCACACAGCAAGGCGTAATGGCGCTGCGGCGCACAGTTCTGTAACCCCAGCCTTAGGGTGCGCCTCCATTGTCGCGGAGCGGGGCGGTAACGTGCGGAATCGACCAATCGAGACGCACCCTTAGGATTCGTATAAATTTCAACCGCTTGCTTGTAATAATAGATGGCGCTACCGCTCCGTCCTTATGCCCAAAGGCAATATTTATTAGTTGCGGAGCGAAATAAATAAAGTTCGACCCCGCTGGGTTCCTTTCGCCGGTAACAGTTCGTAGTGAACGAACCGCAATGTAATCAAGTGGGCGAGATATTATTATATTTTAAATAGTTATGATGTGGAGTGATTCATATTTTCAGAGATTGACTTCATGAGGGTAGATTTCAAGAAAACGTATAATATATCCGGATTTCGATGTTCGTTTCTTAATAAAGATACCTAAATAAGTAACTCGGGTAGTTTAACACAGTACCAGTACCACAGAGAGAAAAGGAACTATGCGTGATTCTTGTGTTTTAACCGAAAACAAGGTATGCTACTACGGAATGACAGGTGGAATTTCGACGTCATCACGCTAATGTCACGCCTGTGGTCACGCTATGATTGAGTTGGTTGGTTCCGTCAATCCGTTTCTGTGTTGCCAGTGATGCATCATAATACTGCCCGATTCCCTGTTATAGGCTAGCAAGTGTCGGTCCGGCCCAGGAATAGCGGCGCTAAAAACAGCTTTCATATGGCAATAATATGCACATGTCATATATTTGCATTATTAAACTTCATATGAATTTGTCAAGGATTTGTCATTAACGAAATTAAAAACATTGTTTACTGGAATCCTGCTCAATCCTTCGTTCTACTTGCGAAATAAATACTGAAACTGAATCCTATTGAAAAAACTTGGCTCTCCTCACTGTTGTATAGTTTTGGCTTTATTATGCAAAAATACTTTAAATTTGCGGAGTACTTAGTCCTGTTTCGTCTTTGTTTACATCAGTGACATTCACCGACTTTCTACATCAGTTACCTACCAAAAATTTGTCGTTGCCAGTAAAAAAAATTAGTACCACTAAAAATCCGCAATATGGCGTGGGTTGAAAAACGTCCTGTGGGCTATACCTGTATGAATTTCATAAAATACGCGCGACGACGCGCTTGGCTCGGTTTGTAGACACCTGCCTACTGAGTCGGCGGTCCCGGGTTCGAGTCCCGGCCGGGGCAAATACTTGTGCAAATATTTGTTCTTGGGTCATGGATGTTATCTATATATGTATTTATATATTATGTATATGTATATCGTCGTCTAGTACCCATAGTACAAGCTTTGCTTAGTTTGGGACTAGGTCGATTTGTGTATGATTGTCCCTTAATATTTTTATTTATAAAATCGTAATTGTTTTAATGCTGATAGGTACGAATCCAGAGACCTTCACCATAAGATTCGATCCATCACAAAATCAATCACCAGTAGAACTTGGGCTATAGAAAACGCTCGTGGAGAGACAGTGACGGAGCTGGACGCCATCTCAGAAACCTGGAGGGAATACTGCGAAACTTTGTTCCAGGATCCAGAAGCACATTCTTTTCCATCAACAGCGCCTGATCCTAATGAGATGGAGCCTGAGATTCTGAAGGATGAAGTGAGAGCAGCCATAAGACATCTCAAAAATGGCAAAGCAGTAGGAAGAGACTCCATCCCAATAGAAACTATCAAGGCGTTGGGGGAGTATGGTGTTCAAATTTTCCACACTCTGTGCAACAACGTTTGGCGAACCTGCGTTTGGCCTCAGGATTGGGCGCACACTGTCTTCATACCATTGCACAAGAAAGGGTCAACAAAATCTTGCAGTAACTACCGCCTAATTGCACTAATATCGATTGCTAGCAAAATACTTCTGCACATTGTGAATGAGCGCCTGAAAGCGTACCTGTCTAAGGAGATATCGCCGGAACAGGCTGGCTTTGTGAGGGGGAAAGGCACCCGCGAGCAGATTCTGAACGTACGCCAGATAATCGAGAAATCTCGGGAATTCAACAAGCCAACTTACATCTGCTTTGTTGATTTCTCGAAGTCTCAGTGAAATGGCCGAAACTCTGGAGCACGCTCTTGGATATGGGTACCCCAAAACACCTGGTGACACTACTTCGAAACCTATATGAAAACGGAACAGCCTCAGTAAGAGCGGACGAGGTCCTATCTAGCAAATTCCACCCCAGTGCGGGAGTTCGACAGGGATGTATAATTTCTCCATTGCTATTTAATACCTACACAGAGCTAATAATGAGGATTGCTCTCGAAGGCTGGGAAGACGGTGTCACCATCGGAGGCAGGACGATTTCGAACCTACGATACGCAGACGATACCACGCTCTTTGCAAGTAGTGTTGAGCGTATGGGAGAGCTCCTACATAGAATGGAACGTATTAGTCTTGATTTCGGTCTCAAGATAAATCGCAGCAAGACTAAGATGATGATAGTCGATCGTGCGAACAGCAACTCGCCAGAGGTTACACGAATAGCGAATTGTGAGGTAGTACAATCATATATCTACCTCGGAGCACTTATAACAAATAACGGCGGCTGCATAGACGAAATCAAGAGGCGCATGGCCATCTCCAGATCTGCTATGGATAAGCTGAAGAAAATATGGAAGGACCGAAACATTACTAAGGTCACCAAAACAAAACTTGTCAAGGCTCTCATATTCCCCATATTTCTTTATGCTGCTGAAACATGGACCCTACGAGAAAGTGAGAAGAAGCGTATCGATGCTCTAGAGATGTGGTGCTGGAGGAGAATGCTCGGTATATCATGGACGGAATTCCGAACCAATGAGTCCATTCTTCGAGAGCTAGACGTCAGACAGAGGCTATCAAGCATAGTACAGGCTCGAATCCTCACTTTCTTTGGACACGTATCGCGGGGCGGATGCGAATCTATCGAGCGCCTGGTGGTACAAGGCAAAGTCGAGGGAACCAGACCACGCGGAAGATCACCGATGAGGTGGACGGATCAAGTTTGCTTCGTCATTTCTAATGCGAACCGCTAAGGAATGGAACTCGCTCCCATCGTGTGTATTTCCAAAAAAATATAATTTAGGTATCTTCAAGGTAAGAGTGAATAGGCTATTACTGAACCGGCGAGCTACATCCTCGACCCCGTAGTCACTTTCCATCAGGTGATACTGAGGTCAATCGCCGGTCAGTCTGTGAATAAAAAAAAAAAAAAAAAAAAGTAAAAACCGCCGTCAACGGTCCTCTACACGAATGTACCAGGAGGGCTGCAGTACGAGAAGCATGGCGTCGCATTGTAAAGCAGGCCACAAAATCAACGACGTGACGGCCACGACCACTCTGGCAAGAGTGTACCGCCAATGAAGAATTGTTTTAAATGATATTATTATGACAAAATAAAATTTAGCCAAGAAAGAAGATTAACTGTAATGAATAAGTGCGGTTTAATTGTTTGGCTGGCGGCAAAAAAAATCCTTATACAAGGCTTATATAAACATAACATAGAAAAGAAGTTGATCCCTATTTTAGGTATCTAACACATCTCCAATACACTCTTACAGAGATTAAGTGCCGATAGAATCCGATTCGATTACTTGGCACATAAAACGCGGAGATAAGTAGAGATGGGACATCAAACGGAGACTTATTGGTTTATTTAAAGGCGGCAGTTGTTTATATGGGTCGTTCCGGTGTTCCACATGTCAACAGAGCCCTAAGATAGAGTAAGTCTATCCTGCACAGTTATTTACATAACTTTTTAGCAATAATAACCGAATCCAACGAAATGAAAAAGGATAACTGACTTAGTTAATATAAAAAGCACCATAATCCCATAGATGTAGCCTATTACCTATAATGTTTGAGGAGGTCCTTCGATTCCTCGTGGATCACGTCACAAGATCTTTACCAAAATTATACGGCAACCGCCTAGAGATAATTATTGTATTTAGCGGTACACACGTGAAATTGTCAGGAACGGCCCGACATGTTTCGAACTCGTCTGGAGCTCTTCATCAGGACTGCTACCGGTACACTGCACCGGCGGCGGCGTGGCCCCCACCGTTGAATAAAAAGTGTAAATGAATATTGGCGCCACCGTCTATGCATAAGTAGTCGTTTTGTACGAGTTAAATAGTACCAATTTTGTCCACATTCCTCTTAACAAAACACGATTTTCCAGGAAAACCCCATATTTCCGGGGATTGTTCCCATACTGAAAAACAATCACATTGTTGAGATCTACAAGATGAGATATGTCCCATCTCTGTTGGTGGGTGGGGACGTTTTGCCCATCCTCCTTTGTCGGTGTGCGGGTAGCAGCCCCTAGTGAAGAACTCCATGATTAGGTAAATATGTCTCACGAAAGTTTTAATAAGATCACCTAGAGATACTTTCCCTCGAGCATTTTTTTTTCTAAATTGGTTAATCAATTACGATTTCTGAGGTAACAAGCACATAGGTAGTGGGTACAACAGAATTGAGGAACTCCTCCTTTTGTGGAGTCGGTTATATTATACATCCGCGCCGCCCAGATTTTCACCGAGCATTTCACCTCCTTAACGCCATAGCGTCGTTAATCTGATGTCAGATTGATTGGTTGCTGAACCAGTATATTTGGACCTAAGTATGATCTAAAGCACTTAAGGTCAGTAGTATCTCATTACCCTTCGCCTTAAAAAAGTCTCAAAGTACCAAACGGTGCGAAAGAACGTTGAAGATTTCAACGTTTTAATGCCGAATATTTACCCGTCTAGAGAACGCATCAGAAATATTTGGATCAATAGATGGCAGTAGTGTATTAACAAAGGCCTAAGGCAAACGAAAAAGGCATACGAAATGTAGGTAAACGTCGCTGTACTGTATGGCATCATCTGGAACACGTCGGTGGAACGCAGCTTTGTGTAGGCATTACCTACCAATATTGTTGAATTATACGTCGATGTCCATTTAATCCATCATCGAACATGCAATTTTGAAATGAAACGTATTCCAGGAAATGCTCGTGTTCGCGTAATTGAACGGCTCCCATGATTCCCAGGGCGCCCGTTAAACCCTGCCAATACTACATACACTGAACGACGTATCATAATAGAAAACGTATGTCTGTTATGACTTTATGTAGGTACACCGTGACCCATGCGGTGATACAACCTGGATGAATTAAGTATGCACCTGGTGTCTATGACATCGCATACAATTGAGATGCAAAGTTAACGGTATAACATGAATGATAACTTGATAAGCCCTAGGGTCATCACAACTGACACTAAAATACCTACCTACCTTAGGAGGATATATTAACTGCTTCTTTTCGTAGTTTACGTTAATTTTGCATCTGATAACTGGCGTGGGGTACAAATGAGGTCTAAACTTAACGTAACCGGGTTTATTCAAGTCCCGGTTTCGTTCTCGTGTGTTCCCTCCTCCAAAACTTAGCCAATCTTTATGAAATTTTAGAAACTAAATGGGAAAAAAATGCTCCCGGTCGGACCATATAGATTTTTGCCCAAATTATTATAGAATTTTCCACTCGGTGTCTGTTCTTGGCCAAATTCCACCGCAAACAAACGCCTAGTACAAAAATCCTATAATAATTTGCGCAAAAATTTGAAGATTATAATTTTTATAATTGAAAATCACCAGTAGTTCTAAATTTGAAATCCTCATAGAGAATCAAAAAAATTACGTTGCCAACAAGAATATCGTTAAAAATGTATGCGACAATTAAATAGTATTCACCCCATGGACCTAGGATAAAAGCTACTTGATTCACCCTTTACAGCGACATTTATTTATAATTGTCCTAGAACTGTTTCTAAAAATCAGATTTACCACATATACTGTGATTTTGAAAAACTGTGTCCCTGGCGCCAAGCTGACAGCAGATAGTATGACATTGTGTAGCGGCAGATGACGTCGTGGCGTCTGGGGCACGGCTTTCCGTCGACGTGATTTGCCGTCTTTGGCGCTCAAAAGGTTAAGTGTTTCCCTTACCCGAATGTGTTTCTCTTACCCAACCTGACCTTACTTCAATATTTATCTCGACAAATTATATTAGTTCATTGCTTACAGCTTTGCCTTTCATTAAAAAAAACAACCCAATGTCGGTCACAAATGTTTATTGACTGTTTTAACAGGTCAGTTCATAAAGAGTACATTATTATGAAATTCATATAAAACCGGAAAATAGCAACTAGGGCTGGCAGGGTAATGAGAGTGTCAATCCTTGATTATTTTCAAATTGACTATTCAAGAAGAAGAACTCTATTTTTGTCCACCCTCACATTGGGAGCACTTTTCAATTTCTTAATAAACTTATCAGCAATTCTATCATCAATCTCTTGCCCGGTAGCCTCAGCATATTCTCCAAGAACCTTCTTCTGTAGGCGTTTGAACTGTACTTCTCCTTTCTTCTCTAAAACAGTCATAATTACGGCATGCCAGTTGAATTTATCCTGCCTTATATCTAATTCTCCAATCTTAGCCACATTCTGATCATGAAGGCAGATGCTTTCGTCTGCTTCTTCGGCATTCTTGACCTTCTTTTTCTTCTGAGTAACCCTGCTTACCGGTACTTCCATTTCAACTTTATCATCTTCAGCTGCAGCATCTTTAACTTCCTGGACAGCATTTACAGTATCTTGTCTTTTACGTTTCTTATTTTTATTGTCTTCATCCTTCAGTTCCTCAGCATCGCCATTGCTAACGGACTCAGCTCTATTCTTCTTCTTTTTCTCTTTTTTAGTGAGTTGGGTTTCTTCTTCCTCCTCTCCAGTTGGCTCTTGAGCGGCACTCTGTAATTCCGCTTCATACTTCTGACGCTTTTTCTCCTCTTTCCGTTCTTTTTTGGATTTTTTACCAGTCTTTTCTTTCACTTCTCCATTTTCCCCAGTTTCTTCAGTCTCTCCATTTTTCTTGTGTTTTTCAGCATCACCATTTTCAGCAATGCTATTTTCGTTTTCAACATTATCATCATTTGTCTCATCATTCAGTTGTCCATTCTGCTCTTTCTGGTTAGGTCTAGCAGTCATAGCAGATAATTCACTCAGTTTTACTGAGATCATATCCCACGCTTGATTGATGTCATTTGGATTAGTTTTCTGGCCACAAACATTTTTGACAAAGTTGATGAATTTTGGTTTCTTCCGAGGAGTGTTATTGTGTTTGCTGACTGTCTCGATTATCCTCCGCACATTGGCTGGTGCACTCTCCTGCTCTTCCAAGACTGCCTGCAGCATTTCAACCCATACATTCTGTTTCTTTTCTCCTTTCTTTTCCTTAGCAACAAAACCTTTACCAGAGTAGCGTTCCTCCTCAGTTATACATTTAGTGTGTGCCTCGTAGTCATTCCCTCTGAAATTTAAAAATATAATGTAATATAATAGGTTAATAAAAATGTTGTTATTAACTAATTTATTTAACAGCTGTTCTACATTAAATTACTGATAGTTACAAAAAGTTGTACGTGTACAACACATCAGTTACTACTATATTAAATTATTGGATACTCACAGAAAGTCTTTAAAACAGTCCATACATGACAAGTTGTGAGGCCTATTCCTGCATTTAGTCATATAATGTTTCTCAACTTTGGGTTTCTGAACTGACTCCCCACAATGCCCGCATGTAAAAACGACCATGGCTTCCAAATCTGATCTCCAACCCACGTGCTAATGCAAACACAAGCTGGATCTTTAACCTTAAAATAAACAAACAAAATAAAAACGAGGTTAACATAATTTTTTATTAACATTTGACATGAAAAGCTCTGCTATCAGCCTATCGCAAGCAGACTGACCTCGATGAGTGTAAACGAACGATAAGTGTATGTATTATTCTATAAAATTTAAGGTCTGAAAGTCTGAAAAGGAACAAAAAGAAACCAACCGATTACAAGTATTTTTCTACAAATTTACGCAAAACCAACACAAATTTTTACGTCAAACCCGGTGAACCACAGATAATTTAAAATCTTGTCAATTTTGTATCTCACCATACCTTCTCAAAATAAGATCTTTTCTTATTTATAAATTAAATTAAATAAAGCCAATATCTAAAACGCATAGTTAATAACAGCTGTAAGTAAAGCTATTTTGTTGTATTTTTGAAATAATAACTATGGATAGGCATCTGGTGTTTTGCAAAACCGTAAATTGGTTCAAAAAACCCCGCAACCCTCAACCCTAGGAACGAATGGTTTTGAAAGTCATTCATTCAATTGTCAAGTCTGTTGTGACAACTTCGGGTGTGTCCGTTCTACCCGTGAAACAAAAACTTTTTTGAAGCTTTATTTATGTATTAATTATGACAAATTATTAATAGAATCAATTCTATAATGAAGGGATTAAATGTAATTTTATTGCTGACAGCAGTTTATGGTAAGTTTCTAGTGTAATTACTAAGATTTTAAGCTTGCAAACTTGGGCGTCTAATTGAATTCTTAGGAAAAGTTATGTTAACCAAACAAATACTTTCAGCATCCGTATCAGGAAGCGGAGGGATCAATGATGTTTACGTACCGCCTAAAATAGAGGGGCAAGACATTGTTACATGGTGTACTACGTCAATACCAGCACAAGAAAAATGTGAGAAGCTGATGAAAATCGCCCAGTTGGACAAGGGGCTTCTCGGAGCTGATTATATTGAAATCCAGTGTAAACGGGTATGTGATGAAGTATTTACCGACAAAGCAATAATTTCAAAAGTTCTTTTAAGGATTTAAGTAAGTAAAAAAAAAGATATAATATACATTGATAGCTATCAGTACTCCCATGCAAAATCTAAAGTATAGTAATTTCAATGAGAAATGTATTGCATTTACTGTACTTTAGGTTCTCCACAGCAGAGTAGATCCCACTTAGGACTTAGTAAGTTGGTGTACTCATGAACGCAATAGCCACGGAGTATGTGTCTGCATATTTCTTTACAATCAATCCATTGAATGCATAGTTTTCCACTGTTTTACCTAATGAAATACTTCTTTCAATAAACGCATTAACAAGCAGTAAGTGACAGTGTGTTACTGACGTACAGGCCAAGAAGAAAAAAAAACTATTCAAATTCGTGTCCCAAAAAGTGTTGCCACCTTAACTTGCTGAAGTAAAATTTCCATTGTCTGACAATTATCAACCAAATAATGTACTTTAAGCTTCCTTACTGCATCATTGATTATTAATAGCTTTTTTTATAGTTTTGTATGGCTAAAACTACACCTAAATCTCTTCCAACTTTTTGGAATGAAGTGACCACATATTTTACTTTAACATTTTTTTTTTGACCACATATTTTTATTTGCAGGCTTTTGACACGGAAGAATGTATGGCCTGGGTAGACCAAGGAGAAGCTTCCCTGCTGGCGCTGGATGCAGGGGAGGTGTATGTAGCTGGGCGCTACCACTCTCTTGTGCCTATCATGCAAGAGGTAAGATTTTCAACTTACAAGCCTTTGACGTAGAACAATGTATAGCCTGGTGGCAAGGAGATGTAATGGTCTAAAACACTGCCGATTGAGTGAATAACTAAAGTTTAAGTACAGAAGGTCTTGTTTTTCTCTGTTATATCATTTTAGAACAGTTGATTATTTACCAAAGTACTTCATTATAAACATTTTCTATATTTTTTCAAATTGCATAGTTTACACAAATATCATATTTTTTATTTTTTTGTATTTAGTTACTAAGTCATGGGGGTGGCAGAATAACAGCGTCGGTGACCAAGAGTCATATTGGCTCAGGCCACTGGCATTAGCTGAGCCATCTACCTTTTCATTGTTTTGTATACCATACAACTGCTATTATACATGTTTTATAACCAAAAATGTCCAAAAACAATGAATAAATGTCTTATTATTATTATTATTTATATTATTATAATATCTTGTGTGAATTAAGTGCTGTTTTCTCGAAAAATAAAAAATACATTAAACTGAAATGAATTAATAATGTAATAATTAATTTTATTATGTAAGTAGGCCACAACTACTCTTACTTGTCTGAGTTTATGCACCCTTTCATGCATACATTATTACTTTTGTTTATTGTAAAAAGAAATGTAGCTATTTGTGTTTTTTGATTCCTTTTTGATTAAACAATAATGTAGACGGACAACCTGGTCAGTGTCACAAGTAATAATTAATGAGTGATGTGGGAGCGGTTTTCATTAAGCTCCATGGGGTAGGCCTTTATCCAGCAATGATAGTCTCAACTGATATACTGGCGATGCACATCTGTTACAGTTATATGGACGTGGAGAACCATACCAATACGCCGTGGCAGTCATCAACAAAGGTGGCTTGCCCCACGTGCAGGCCGGCACCGGATTGTACGGTCTGCGTGGAGCGAGGGCCTGCTTCCCCGGTGTTGGCTCCTTGGCTGGATGGGTCATGCCTATTCACACTGTAAGTATTTTACTTTTAGAAGGATTTTAAGCAGTGTTTGGCACAGATGGTGTAACACCTCGCTATGTTATGTTTAGATTGGGTGTGCATGTGCAATTTGGGGTGAATGACCTTAAATGCTATACTTTACATGGATATTCCCCGGGGATTCCCGGAAAACCTCTTTTTTTGTGAAATAATGAACTTTATTTTGAAAGTAGGCCACAAGGGCACTTTTATACGTCTGAGTCTACCTACTTACCGGCATTTCACAAGGGACATTATATAACATCGTTTAGCAGTGCTATATACTGTAGATTTTTACTAGGCTTTTGTCATTGGTGACTATATAAATGACGGATTAAACAGGATAATATTGATTTTGTACAGGAGTACAAAATCAATATTATCTACCTTTTTTATAACTGAGTAATATTATTTTATTTTCGCTTTACGATTTTAATCCCGTGATTAAGTTGTATCCATATTAATATTGCATTACGAAGTACCGGTAAATTGCGCATCCTAATTCGAACACTGGTTATGTTTCTCAGTACCTACGTACGGATATGTTATACTAAATTCTGTTTTTGTATAAAAGCTGTTACAACTTTTTTTATGTATATTTTACAGCTAATGCAAGAAGGAGGATTGAGAATCGCAGACTGCAACAACCACGTAAAATCAGCGGTCGAATATTTCGGAGACTCCTGCGCTCCGAACTCCTTGAAAGATATGTACAACCCCATAGGAGACAACCCTGACCAGTAAGATAAATATTTTTTGCTTGAATTTTATTTTCATACAAATAAAAAAGTTTTTCATAAAAAGTTGCTTGAAATTAGTTAAGATATTTGTTAGTTGCGACATCGGTTCGTATTATTTACGACGTAACTTTAAAAGAATGAAAAGGAAAAACACTTTTCAACCCAAACTTATGTTAAACTACTACTAATGCCATTTCGCTGGATGCTAAACAGTAATAGATTTTTTCGTGATTGTCACTTGTTGCCGAATAAATATTTATGGTGATGAAAATTGACTTATGGGTGGATCAACTTTTCTTTTTATTCTGTCTCGTGGCTCAGGGGACAGGGATGAACTTCTTAGAAAAGTGTTGATAATTCATATTACTGGTATTGTTAGGAGATAGTCTACATAAGAATGCGCTTACAACTGTTGCAATCACTACGTTTTTGCAAAATATAACCGTAGTTTTAAAGAGTTGCCCAGGGGACTTCACCATGGCAACACCAAGATAAAATAAATAAAAAAATTTCATTATCAACATAAAAAATTAAAATGTAAAATTTATTCATAACATCGTTTCATGTCAGTTTGACCCTAATTATCTTTACAGGTTATGTAAACTATGCGTGGGCGGAGCCGGTGTCCGCTGCACACTCGCAGACCCGTACGCAGGTTACGAAGGCGCCCTCAAATGCCTCGTCGCCAACGGCACAGGCGACATCGCGTTTGTAAGAGACACTACTATACAACATGCGTTGCTGTCCAGGAAGATTCTAGGTGAGTTAACATTCTAGATTTCTTCAGATATGTAATGTACATACTTTATTTACATCCAGCTTGTTAAATTACTACAACAAGTTCAGATAGTATAGATTGGGACCTACATTACTTGGCAGCGACCAAAATCAGAGATGCTATTTCATAAAGATAATATATCTCCGGTGTGGCCACCTAATGTATTCCACTACTCCGCAGACTGACTAGCAGGACAGAGTGTTTCATATCTTCATAAAATAATCTATGATAATAAGGTTTTGTTCACAAATCACGTGAGGTTTTTCGGCTACTTTTTGACCCTGTTAGATAACGCCTGAGTACACGCGGGAATCGGATCTGTGGGAGGACTTACTGCCTCTCAAGAAGCGTTGTAAACACTCCAACCGGGGAACAATGGTTTACAATGCCTCGCAGGTGGAACCGCTGTCACTATTTCACTGCTGGAGAGATTGCAAAGCATCGCTCCTCCTACAGTCAACCAATGTGATTTCTAGGCCACCATAGAACCTTGTCACAATGACAATGATATGAGATCTCAAGCGGCTTTCATATTGACTTTCACTGTGACAAGGTAAGAAATGGCCTAGGAATCAAATTGGTTGACTGTACTCGGCGCGCGTTGGTTTATATAGAGGCCTAACTAACGGTAAATGATGCGCCGCGCGCTGTGACTTCCGGCTCTGGCTGGTGACGTATGGTCTCGGCTTGGCTGCTCTTTATATTATAATTCAATTAAATTCAATTCAAGTTCAGTCTTACTTGCTCCATACTAGGGTTTGCAATCCGGATATCCGAATATTCAAATTATCCGGATATCCGCCATAAATATTATCCGAATAATGCAACACGATTTATCGAATATCCGGATATTTTAGGTACTACTAAAAACTAGATTACTATCACTGTTATAAAAATATTAGGAATATTTTAAAATACAGATGTATGTTAGCCAACAGTTAGTGTCACGACGTTTTCTAGAAAAAATAAAGCATAATAACTTGATATATTTTCTCTATCACTTACAAATAAATAAATTCTATTCTATTTCTATTCTATTCTATTCTCTTTTTACCCTTATACGGCTAAACTGAATGAAATGGTTTGTTAGGTTGTGGTATACGAATATTGGTACCCAACACAGAAATTACCATCACTTGTATGGATCGTTTCAGCGCTTCGTAGGAATGTCGAACTTTAACGCTTATTTCTGACTCTTAAGGCTGATTTAGACGATGCCAATTTTGAGACGCCTAAATTACGGCGCCAGTGATTACCGCACAGCACACCTCCGACCGTTTAGACAATGACTATGTTCAGCCGCCTAAATCTCGCCGCCAGTCGTGTTTACACAGTGCTTTTTTTCAGTACCAGTCATTAGTGGCAGCGAGAGACGCGGAGGGGGGGTCACTGGCGCCGAAAAATAGGCTCGTGTTCTATTCCGCGCCAGCGCTGGCATGCGGCGAAAAAATGGCGCGGAAAGTGTTTATACGGTGCCTTTTCGAGGCGCCGTAATTTAGGCGTCTCAAAATTGGCATCGTCTAAATCAGCCTTCAGAGCAGTATAAGTGTATATAAATAACAATAAAAAAATAAGATTGATTCAAATCTCTTGTTTACGTCCATAGTCGCTAAAAATTTCCTTTTAACTGTCCCCGCCGCACATTCAGAATTTTATTCCAATTCTTTTACTGTCCAAGCCGTTCTGCTATGGAATTCGCTGCCAGTTGAATTACGAAGTGCTAAGGCCCTGTCTATATTTAAGAATAAGATTAAAGAGCATTACCTTTCTCTCGAACAATAAAATTGTTGGTTTAATATATGATACTGTTTTTTCGTTACTGACTGTATTGCGTTGTGTTATTTAAGATTCGTACATCTCTAGTGTCTATTTATATTATTGTATTTATGTATGTATTATGTAAGTTTATGTATATCTATTTATGTATGTGTACCCATATGCGTACTTGTTTTCTGTTAGTATCTAATTATGTGCTCCCTTCACCTTCTGCTGCACCTACTCTGTATTAAGTTAGAATTTTCATCAATTTCACTATCCAAAGGTTGTCTGGAAGAGATCGCTTTTTAGCGATAAGACCGCCTGTTGTCTACCGTTATTTATAAATTGTATTTGTCTTGTTTCCTTTTGTAAACTTTTATTGGTGTGCAATAAAGTATTGTATTATTATTATTATAGTCGTGCCTATTATTCCTCACTCTATTCTGATGGCTAGTCTCCAACCAGGTGGCGTGTCCGAGGAGCAGTTCGAGCTGATCTGCCGCGACGGCTCCAGGCGTCCAGTGACGCAGTGGGAGGACTGCAACTGGGGCCGCGTGCCGGCTGACGCGGTCGTTACTAGCAGCGCCGCCTCCTTGCAGCAGAGGAAGCGGTCAGTGGTCACAGTGACTAATGTACCAGGTGGCGTGTCCGAGGAGCAGTTCGAGCTGATCTGCCGCGACGGCTCCAGGCGTCCAGTGACGCAGTGGGAGGACTGCAACTGGGGCCGCGTGCCGGCTGACGCGGTCGTTACTAGCAGCGCCGCCTCCTTGCAGCAGAGGAAGCGGTCAGTGGTCACAGTGACTAATGTACCAGGTGGCGTGTCCGAGGAGCAGTTCGAGCTGATCTGCCGCGACGGCTCCAGGCGTCCAGTGACGCAGTGGGAGGACTGCAACTGGGGCCGCGTGCCGGCTGACGCGGTCGTTACTAGCAGCGCCGCCTCCTTGCAGCAGAGGAAGCGGTCAGTGGTCACAGTGACTAATGTACCAGGTGGCGTGTCCGAGGAGCAGTTCGAGCTGATCTGCCGCGACGGCTCCAGGCGTCCAGTGACGCAGTGGGAGGACTGCAACTGGGGCCGCGTGCCGGCTGACGCGGTCGTTACTAGCAGCGCCGCCTCCTTGCAGCAGAGGAAGCGGTCAGTGGTCACAGTGACTAATGTACCAGGTGGCGTGTCCGAGGAGCAGTTCGAGCTGATCTGCCGCGACGGCTCCAGGCGTCCAGTGACGCAGTGGGAGGACTGCAACTGGGGCCGCGTGCCGGCTGACGCGGTCGTTACTAGCAGCGCCGCCTCCTTGCAGCAGAGGAAGCGGTCAGTGGTCACAGTGACTAATGTACCAGGTGGCGTGTCCGAGGAGCAGTTCGAGCTGATCTGCCGCGACGGCTCCAGGCGTCCAGTGACGCAGTGGGAGGACTGCAACTGGGGCCGCGTGCCGGCTGACGCGGTCGTTACTAGCAGCGCCGCCTCCTTGCAGCAGAGGAAGCGGTCAGTGGTCACAGTGACTAATGTACCAGGTGGCGTGTCCGAGGAGCAGTTCGAGCTGATCTGCCGCGACGGCTCCAGGCGTCCAGTGACGCAGTGGGAGGACTGCAACTGGGGCCGCGTGCCGGCTGACGCGGTCGTTACTAGCAGCGCCGCCTCCTTGCAGCAGAGGAAGCGGTCAGTGGTCACAGTGACTAATGTACCAGGTGGCGTGTCCGAGGAGCAGTTCGAGCTGATCTGCCGCGACGGCTCCAGGCGTCCAGTGACGCAGTGGGAGGACTGCAACTGGGGCCGCGTGCCGGCTGACGCGGTCGTTACTAGCAGCGCCGCCTCCTTGCAGCAGAGGAAGCGGTCAGTGGTCACAGTGACTAATGTACCAGGTGGCGTGTCCGAGGAGCAGTTCGAGCTGATCTGCCGCGACGGCTCCAGGCGTCCAGTGACGCAGTGGGAGGACTGCAACTGGGGCCGCGTGCCGGCTGACGCGGTCGTTACTAGCAGCGCCGCCTCCTTGCAGCAGAGGAAGCGGTCAGTGGTCACAGTGACTAATGTACCAGGTGGCGTGTCCGAGGAGCAGTTCGAGCTGATCTGCCGCGACGGCTCCAGGCGTCCAGTGACGCAGTGGGAGGACTGCAACTGGGGCCGCGTGCCGGCTGACGCGGTCGTTACTAGCAGCGCCGCCTCCTTGCAGCAGAGGAAGCGGTCAGTGGTCACAGTGACTAATGTACCAGGTGGCGTGTCCGAGGAGCAGTTCGAGCTGATCTGCCGCGACGGCTCCAGGCGTCCAGTGACGCAGTGGGAGGACTGCAACTGGGGCCGCGTGCCGGCTGACGCGGTCGTTACTAGCAGCGCCGCCTCCTTGCAGCAGAGGAAGCGGTCAGTGGTCACAGTGACTAATGTACCAGGTGGCGTGTCCGAGGAGCAGTTCGAGCTGATCTGCCGCGACGGCTCCAGGCGTCCAGTGACGCAGTGGGAGGACTGCAACTGGGGCCGCGTGCCGGCTGACGCGGTCGTTACTAGCAGCGCCGCCTCCTTGCAGCAGAGGAAGCGGTCAGTGGTCACAGTGACTAATGTACCAGGTGGCGTGTCCGAGGAGCAGTTCGAGCTGATCTGCCGCGACGGCTCCAGGCGTCCAGTGACGCAGTGGGAGGACTGCAACTGGGGCCGCGTGCCGGCTGACGCGGTCGTTACTAGCAGCGCCGCCTCCTTGCAGCAGAGGAAGCGGTCAGTGGTCACAGTGACTAATGTACCAGGTGGCGTGTCCGAGGAGCAGTTCGAGCTGATCTGCCGCGACGGCTCCAGGCGTCCAGTGACGCAGTGGGAGGACTGCAACTGGGGCCGCGTGCCGGCTGACGCGGTCGTTACTAGCAGCGCCGCCTCCTTGCAGCAGAGGAAGCGGTCAGTGGTCACAGTGACTAATGTACCAGGTGGCGTGTCCGAGGAGCAGTTCGAGCTGATCTGCCGCGACGGCTCCAGGCGTCCAGTGACGCAGTGGGAGGACTGCAACTGGGGCCGCGTGCCGGCTGACGCGGTCGTTACTAGCAGCGCCGCCTCCTTGCAGCAGAGGAAGCGGTCAGTGGTCACAGTGACTAATGTACCAGGTGGCGTGTCCGAGGAGCAGTTCGAGCTGATCTGCCGCGACGGCTCCAGGCGTCCAGTGACGCAGTGGGAGGACTGCAACTGGGGCCGCGTGCCGGCTGACGCGGTCGTTACTAGCAGCGCCGCCTCCTTGCAGCAGAGGAAGCGGTCAGTGGTCACAGTGACTAATGTATCTAAATAAGTAACCAATATTTCTAGCCACTTGGTGTTCTTTCAACTGTGTCAAACGCGACTGTTAAAAGTGTAGTGTGTTCACTAAGTCTGCGGCTACATTCGCATCCAAAGTTAATTAAACTCGTCACCTACACATAGACCGGGAGATAGTGACACAATTTACTTGGTCATTTGTAACAGTATGGCGGTTCTTCAGGGGTCTTAGTATGCAATGACAAAAAGAAAAAATTGGGCAAGTGCGAGTCGGACTCGCGCACCGAGGGTTCCGTAAGTACAAACACTTTTCATCCTTAAGTGGTTAAGTTAAGTTTGCACCTGGTATGTATAGCGCCCCATACAAATGAGGTGCAAGGTTAACGCAACCAACCCGTTTGTTGTATGGGAGCCCCCCTTAAATATTTAGTTTATTTTTATATTTAGTATTTGTTGTTATAGCGGCAATAGAAATACATCATCTGTGAAAATTTCAACTGTCTAGCTATCACCGTTCTTGAGATACAGCCTGGTGACAGACGGACGGATGGACGGACGGACAGCGAAGTCTCAGTAATAGGATCCCGTTTTTACCCTTTGGGTACGGAACCCTAAAAATGTACCTTCCTGAATAAGTGACCAGAATTTCTATCCACTTTGTGTTCTATCAACTGAGTCAAACGCGGCTGTTAAAAGTGTAGTGTGTTCACTAAATCTGCGGCTAAATTCGCATTCAAAGTTAATTAAACTCGACACCTACACACTGAAGTCTTATATAAGGTACTCATCATCCTCCTAGCCTTTGTCCCATTTTTTTGAGAATGAATTCTCATTCGGGGTCGGCTACCTAAATCCCAAGATGTGGCGTAGGCACTAGTTTTTACGAAAGCGACTGCCATCAGACCTTCCAACCGAGAGGGAAACTAGGCCTTATTGGGCTTAGGTGGTTTCCTCACGATGTTTTCCTTCACCGAAAAGCGAGTGGTGAATATCAAATGACATTCCGTACATAAGTTCCGAAAAACTCATTGGTACGGGCCGGGTTCGAACCCGCGACCTCCGGATTGAAAGTCGCATGCCCTAACCACTAGGCTACCACCGCTTATATAAGGTACTATAGTAGAAAATTAACCGTCACAATTTCCACAGATTCCAAAACCTAATCCAAAAGCTGGTCCAAATGTACGGCGAGCCCAACCCCCTGAACAAGAACTCGAACAGAACTGTGAGCTACCAGTCGCGCGATGGTTTCGGCAACCTGTACACGTCTACCACGGAACGGAACCCGTATGACCCGTACCGGAGGAACTACAATGATAGAGGGTTCCAGAAGGGTGAGGATGAGGAGAACGAGTTGAGGTTAGTGGAAGCATATAATGATTAAAGGTTCGACAACACCAACGCTCAAAAACGGCGACACACTGCTGACGACGCGGTTGGCGCAGTGGTTAAGCAACTGCCTACTGAGCCAACGGTCCCGGGTTCAAATCCCGGCAAGGGCAAATATTTGTGTGATGAACACGAATATTTGTGCCTGGGTCATGGATGTTCTATGTATTTAAGTATTTATATTTATTTATCTATATAAGTAGGTATATCGTCGCCT
Organism: Apotomis capreana; assembly: GCA_947623375.1. Classification (NCBI taxonomy): domain Eukaryota; kingdom Metazoa; phylum Arthropoda; class Insecta; order Lepidoptera; family Tortricidae; genus Apotomis; species Apotomis capreana. The sequence goes on along the minus strand of OX392519.1, from coordinate 8,787,710 downwards.
AGTACCTATAACACAAGCTTTCTTGAGCTTAATTTGGGACTAGGTTGATTTGTGTGAGGTTGTCTGATATTTATTTATTTATTTATTTACACTATACGCAATCAAATGTATGAAAAGAATGGACGTCTTTTTCATACATTTAACGTGGCGTCAGCGTATTTTGAGCGGCGGTAGGAGTATTTAGCAGCAACGTGAAGAGCTCTCGGTAGAAACTGTTCGAATACAGCGCGTCACTGCGATTCTGTGCCGTCACCGTTTTTTTAACGGCGGTGTGGTTGCACCTTAAATTGAAATTCGTAATTTATTAGGGTTTTGAGCGCCAAATCACGTCGTTGACGCAAAGTTGTAGCCCAGGCGCCACGACGTCATTTGCCGCTATACAGTGCCATATCTGCCGTATCTGCAGTCAGCGTGACGTCTGGGACAGTTTTCGGTCAAAGAGTTGGGCGGTCATGAGGTTTAAAAAATGCGCGGGCGAAGTTACAAGCACCTTCTCGTTCTATATAATTGTTTTCTTCTGATCAATATTTTTAAATTGGTATCTCAAATTAATCGGAGTTATCAAATTAAGGTCTTTGAAAACACATGGCGTTTTATGGTCAAAGACAGTTGACGAAGATTTGCGGAATAATATTTGATTTTAAAAACCTTATCATTTCTTTCAATAACTTTATAAGGCCCTTCATAAGGCGTTTGTAATGATGATTTTACAATTCGACGTACAAACACAAAATCACAAGTTTTAAGATCAGGACTAACAAAAAATTTATCATCTCTATGATGTGAAAATGGTCTTGGTTTCATTTTTCTTATAGTATCTTTAATCTTGTCTAACATACAATGTGGCTCAGTAATTTTATTATCGACATTACAATAAAATTCAGCAGGTAAACGTATGGAACAACCATAAACCAGTTGCGCTGCACTAACACCTGTATCTAATCTGGGTACTGTACGGAGGCCTAATAAAACTGTGCTTAACTCCGTAACCCAAGAAGTGTTGTCTAAGCGAGCTACTAACGCTGCTTTTAACGATCTATGCCAGCGTTCAATAATTGAATTACTTTGTGGGTGATATGGTGTGGTCCTAATTTTTTCTGTTCCTACGTACCTCATCAATTGTCGAAAAAGATTACTCTCAAACTGTTTTCCCTGATCACTAGTTAAGGTAGCTGGGCAGCCAAATCGCACTATCCAGCCGTCATAAATTGTCTGTGCTACCGTTTCTGCCGAGATGTTCTGCAACGGAAACGCTTCTGGCCAACCGGTAGCTCGATCTATAATAGTAAGACAATACCTGTAACCTTCAGCTGTAGTGATCAGTGGTCCAACGATGTCCGTATGTATGTGCTGGAACCTGTCTACTTCTGGAAATTTACCTGGTTCCGATTTGGTATGACGCATGACCTTGGATTTTTGGCACTGGACGCAGGTTTTGGCCCAAAGGCCTACGTCTTTGTTCATATTCTTCCAAAAATACCTATCTGCAATCATCTTCCGTGATATTCGTACACCTGGATGGCTTAAATTATGAATATGTCTAAAAATATCGCGACGAAATTGCTCAGGAATGTATGGTCTCGCATTACCTGTAGATATCTCGCAATACATACCATAAGTACAGTTAGGCAACATTATTTTCTTGAATTGCAATTTATCGTTTTGTAATAGTGTTTCCAACTCATCATCATTTCCCTGTGCCTTTGAAATTAAGGAAAAATCTATTGCAATGTTTTGAAAATCGACAGTCTCAATTCTAGACAATGCGTCAGCCACTACGTTGTCCCTACCCTGTACGTGCCTTATATCAGTAGTAAATTCGCTGATAAAAAGTAATTGTCTTGTTCGTCTTGGTATTTCTTTGTTATTATCCTTACTTAATTTACTAAAGGCATAAGTCAACGCTTTATGATCTGTATATATAATTAGTTCTCTGCCCTCATGCAGATACCTAAAATGTTGTACAGACAGATAAATAGCAAGAAGTTCTTTATCATACGTGCTATACTTAGTTTGCGGTGCCGTTAGCTTCTTAGAAAAGTAAGCCAACGGTTTCCATTTGCCTTCTGTGTATTGTTGTAATACAGAACCTACACACGTGTCGCTAGCGTCAGCATATAATGAAATAGGTACTGTGGGAAGCGGGTACGCTAATACTGCGGCGTTCTGTAAGCTGAGCTTACATTGTTCGAACGCTTCATCAGCTTCTTGCGTCCACTGTATGGGTGTTTTGTCGTTGCGTTTAGCTCTATGAATATACCTAAGCAATAATTCTTGGTATTGAACCGCGTGCTGTATGTGTGGTCTATAGAAGTTCACCATTCCTAGAAATGTTCGTAATTGACTAACAGTTTTTGGTTTCGGATAATTCTTAATAGCATCAACCTTACATTCCAATGGTTTAAACCCTTCTGGTGAAATTTCGTAACCCAAAAATTCTAATTTCCTTTCTTTAAATTTGCATTTCTCTAAGTTAATAGTGATGCCAAACTCACTCAGTCTCTTAAATAATTGATCTAGATGACCGTCGTGTTCTTCCTCTGAGAGAGAAGCAACAAGTATGTCGTCAAGATAGCAATACACAAAATCTAACCCTGTTAAAACTGTATCATTCATGAAACGTTGATAGGTACTACAACTATTTTTCATCCCAAAGCTCATTCTGGGGAATTCCCACAGTCCAAAAGGAGTCGTTATGGCCGTCTTTTCTACATCATCTGGATATACCATGATGTTATGGTAAGCCCTACGAATATCCACACAAGAAAATATTGACTTACCTGCTAATAAGTAGGTAAAATCGTGTACTCTGGCGATAGGGTAGCGGTCCGGCTTCGTGACGGCATTCAAAGCTCTGTAATCGCCACACGGCCGGATATCCCCATCCTTTTTAGGTACTATGTGTAAAGGACTAGACCACGGGCTCTTCGATGGTCTACATATGCCCATATCTTGCATTTTTTTAAATTCCTTTTTAGCCTTATCGTACCTATCCGGAGGCAGTGGTCTAGTTCTTTGGTGTATCGGAGGCCCTGTTGTCTCTATATGATGGTAAACATTATGTTTAGGCGTCTCTAAAAATGACAACGGTTTTAAAATATCTGGATACCTACACAATAAATCGTATGCCTTATTATCTTTGTTAATACTATTAATTGAGGTGTCGGTATGGTTTGTAATTGTTCCAATCACAGAAATACTGGTCGAATTATCAATCAAACGTTTACCATGTAAATCTACAAGCAATCTGTATTTGAGCAAAAAATCTGCACCAATAATTGGCTTTTTTACGTCACATACAATAAAAGACCATTTAAAAAAACGTCCCAAATTCAGATTTAACGTTAGATTTACATAACCATATACTCTAATTTCCGTATTATTCGCGGCATATAATTTACAATTTTCAATAGGTTGTAAAGAGTCTTTTGAAAATTTAAAGTTCTTGGGAATAACACTAACATTTGCACCCGTATCTACCAAAAATTGAAATCCCGAGTTTCTATCAATCACATTTAGGCGATAGCTATTTACCACTGTGCAGGGTTCCGCCGAAAACGTCTGCACCTCTCCTAGTTTCCCGCTGGCGGTTGTCCCTTCCAGCTGCATGGCTGCACACATTTGTTTGCCTTCGACTTATACCGGTAATGATAAAAGCATAGCCAATCAGGGCTGTTCTCGGTCCTTCTAGCAGTATCCGGTCGGCTACGGTTGTCGGCGCGGGAGCGGCTACGTGCCCCTGCACGTGCTTGGCTTCTACCTCGTTCACGCCTTCGCGAACTGCATAACTCCGTTATCCGATCGTTGATTTTCGCAATTTCCATCATAATGTCTGTCGGCGGGCTCTGCCGTGAAGTTCCCTGTATTTCCGCTACTTCATTGGGTCTGAATGTCTCCATGACCTTGTCCGCGATATTCGCCAAGGTCTCCAAGTTCTTAGTGTCCGCCGAAGCTACGACGGCTCTAACTGAAGGCGGCAGGTGCCCTTGCCAAAAATATGCTAGGGTTTCCTCCGGGAATTTGTCGCGCGCAAGGTCGCGCATTTTCCGCATTAATTGAGACGGGCGTTGATCTCCCAATTCCATATCAGACATTAGCTGCTGCAAACGCTTGCCCTCAGTTTGCTCGTACACACTAAGCAGTCGATTTTTAAGTGTCTCATATTTATTCTCGGTGGGCGGCCTCTCAAGGACATCCGCCACCTGTTGAATAGCTTGCTTTCCAAGTTTCGCTATTACCACGTTATAATTTGACTGATCACTGGCCCTCTGTTGTGCCAAAATCGCTTCAACCTGCAGGAACCATAATCTCGGCTGATCCTGCCAGAAATCCGGAATCCGTGCAGCTAATGAAATTGTGGACAACTCAATAGTTGTCGCAGCCCCTTGAAGTTGAGGTTGTGGTGGTGGTACTGGTACCGGTGCTGGTGCCTGTGCCATTTTGCTTCCAATGACCCTGGAGCGCGGGGAGTTGCCTACCAATAATGTCCGATAATCTCAGGCGAAACGTTAATATCACAAAATAGTCAATAATTTCACTCGCGAATCGAAATACGCATGTACTCAACCAGATTACTTTAATATTTCACTAAACGTTCACTAATGTCCAATCAAACAGTCGTCGGGTCACCAGATATAGGACCTCTTGTCCTATGTATAGTTCTATAGGTATGTAATCTGGGAGTTGGAATGATACTTCAAATATAAGTAAGTTAAGGCGTGTATTACGGAACACGGTTGAGAGGCAACTAGCGAGCTAGTGCGCATGAGGCTTCCCGTAGGCGCGTCTGGAATGCTTACCATGCATAATGTCCCTATAGTCACTAATAGCAATGAAAATAATTGAAAAATATGCTAATAACTTAAGTATCTTCTCAAAATAACTAAAAAGTAATAAACCATAGATACAAAGATCTGGCTCAGAGAAAAATGTATATGTGTAACCTGGTGAAAGAGGCCGGGAATCGAACCCGGTACCTCTAAATTGCCGGGCAATTCTTTGAGCTTTGATCTTTGTATCAATGGTTTAATATAAAAATTGTGGTTTGTACCCACAATAAAAAATGAGACATTACATGTTTCATAAATTTATAAAAAGTAATAGTTAATCTTCTGTTTTCAGTATTAGCACCGAGTCATCTTTCCAGCCGAGAAAGGATTTAAACGGCCGCACGATAGAATCGCCCTTCCGACTATTTAACTCCAATGGGACAACAGATTTGATGTTGCAGGTAAGTTCATCGTTTTGTAACCGTACAGTATATGATTATCATGAAAACAATTTTAAGGTCTTCGCTCATTATAACAACTCAACGGCGACTCGATTCTATGCCAAATATTGAAATTTAAACCCTATGTCAAAAATGTACGACGCGTCGTCCACTGGTCGTCCACTACTAATATATTTTTTTTTAAATTAAACCTAGTAAATATGACATAGGGCTTAGATTTCAATATTTGGCATAGAATCGAGTCGCCGTTGAGTTGTTATAATGTGCGAAGACCTTTATTCAGGAACAAAACATAATTACATAAACCATACCTAGTTCAACAAGTCTCCATAGCGATTCAGAGGGGTAATGCTGCTGGGATTATGGGGACTTTTGAGCCGGGTGCGCTGCGGGGCGGGGTATTTTAAGTTGGGTTTGGGTGGGCAGTTTTGACAGCGTATTGCGGGTGTAACTTTGTGTATGTCCATTTTAAGTAAGGCCTTTACTGACGAAGCGTGTTGCGGATATTATTTTGTTCCTATAGGTTACGTTGACGAAGCTTGTTGCGAATATTATTTGTATAATATTTTTTTAATGATTACGCTAATAAATATTTTTCTAATTAAAAAAAAAAAAAAATTACATAAATAGTGACAAACAAAGAAAATAAAAAACTATGAACTAAGTATAATGCTAATTATGAAGTGCCTCGAAAAGGTTCCACGTCAGCATAATGCTAACTCGAGTGAGAGCCAGCGCTGATCTTCCGGTGGCGCCACGGCAAACTCACGAATACCGATTGCGTTCAGTACGTCTAGCATGACTCTGACGCGACTCTTTGTCGCGCGACAATTACTACCTGTCACTTTCCTTTTAATGCCATGCGAGCTGGACAGGTGACGCTGAGTCGCGCGACAAGTGAAGTCGCGGCAAGATATGCGGGCCCTACTGATTGCATTAACCTGAACGCAACAATCAAACGCTGTCACTGTCATTAAGTCATTACATTATCACATCATTTCTGCCGTTTTTATTTAATTTCGCTACCCAAAGGTTGTCTGGAAGATATCGCTCTTTAGCGATAAGACCGTCTGTTGTTTACCTCTATTGAATATTACGTGTAATCTGTATTTATTTCCTGTTGAGGTGTGCAATAAATAACTATTCTATTCTATCATTCACAACAAACTGTATAACTTAACAGGATGCAACAATAAACTTCCGCATACTCCAAGAAGAGGAGCAAGCCGCGAATCACATCCTGAACAACCAATATGTCGGAGACCAGGCAGAGAAAGCAGTTACTGGTATCAGAGACTGCCCGGTGAAGCGGATGATACTCTGCGTCACCAGCGAGGCTGAGATGGACAAGTGTGTCAAGATGAGGGTACGTACACTAATAGTACGCGCACAGGTTAACTGGAAGAGATCCCTTATAGGGATAAGTTCGCCTTTTGACCTATATGTTAATTGTAATAGATGTATTTTTTAACTGTTTTTGTGTACAATAAAGCGTTTACTTACTTACTAGTACATTACTGCAGACGCCGCGAAAGAAGGGCTTGCCGGGTGAGTAGGTATAGACGGATAATGATAGAAGCCGGCAAGCCCTTTTCATGGCTAAGGCATGTATAGCGCTTTTCTCAAACATATGCAATGAAATAAAAAAAACGACCACTCAAAAATATAATTCAGCTGTTTAGCCTGTTCATGAAAAGACGCCATGATAAAAAGAAAATACTTCCCGGCCTAGGCCTTCAATTTTGTGTGAAATTCCTTTACAGTTCTCTAGTTGTTCCGCCCGAAACGCGATACTTCGAATCCAGTTATAACGCAGTTTCACTGCATGTTTGAGAAAAGGATTTTTTAGGAACGAACAACCAGGCATCACTCCGATTCTAATAAGCGTCACGTGATAATCGATTCATTAATCATTTATCAATATCAGAACAGTCCTCAAATAACGTGCGTTTATATAGTAGATAGAAATGAGACATTTTAACTAAGGTAAAGGCCCCCATACATGGGAAGGCAAAACTGATCAGGCCGATATGATTGAATCGCTTCAGTCCATCCGGCCGCCGTAAAGCGTGGTGACCTTAAGGCCGTTTCATTCATACACGGTACGGATTTAAGTCCGATCAGATGGAACTGAAGGTAAACCTGGTCATGTATGGGGGCCTTGAGACTATCACAGAAAAAACTGCTACAGTCCAATAACTTAAGTAACTGTTAGTTTTGTTATGTTTATATTTTGTTATGTTATGAAATATGTTAGTATTGTTCGTCTTACACCGCCTTACCTTAACAGAAACGCCACCACCATTCTACTTTTCTTCCAGAAAACGCAAGACGATTATATTCCTACTCACCTTAGTTTATTGTGTTAAAGACCACACTATTGTCAACTAAGTTTCTAAACATCGAATTCTATCAATTTACGAAACATGTAATGGCTCATTATTTTTAATGTAGGTACACCACTTTTTTTTTATATTGAATCATTGATACACAGTTCAATGCACAAATAGCAACACGTTGGACGGTAATCCAAAGGTACCGGGTTCGATCTCCCGATCTCTTCTGGCAGGTTACGCATTTCAATTTTCTTTGTGTTTTGATATTTGTATCGATCTAATTCTATCGTCGTCTAGTACCCATAAAGCAAGCGGGCTAGAACTTAATTCGGGACAGGATTGATTTGTGTGATAGCGGCACCACACTTCTCGCGAAGTTGGCCGAGGTTGGGCGAACATGGTAGTGTGGAGGGGCGCTTCGCTGCGAAAGCCCATACTTCGGGCAACTTCGCCTCGGTCTACTTCGCGAGTAGTGTAGAGGGGCGAATATTCAGCGTTTATAAGGCGTTTTTTTTCGTCGTTCCCACTTCTGCAATTATTGTTAACCCCTTGTATGCGGCAACCAATTCAGAATTAGACACCTCGGTGCGGCCGCGTTACGTCATTGGATGCTGCCCGCTTCATAGTTTAGAAATTCGAATATATCGGTCTAAAATTGTTATGCACGTACTTATCTAACGATTGTTTGTAAAACTTAGATAAGTATTCTATATTATACATTTATCTGCGTCGAAGTGGTATGCCATCTAATAATTAAAATTTAGAAATAAAAACGAAAAACGAAATTTGACACATGTAGACTTTCATTGTTTTTTTTTAGATGTGTTGCATCTTTACACTGTCTGTGGAAGCAAAGGAATCTATAAGTAGATGTAATGAGCTATCCAAAAATGAACCCTATTGATATATTATGTACCTCACATGTTAAAAATATTGATAAAATCGCTAAAACTAAAACTAGACATACGACTTTTACTCGGCCGAATTAGGTTTACTTGTGTGCGTTAAAAAAAACGGTTTTACTTTGCTAAAGCACGTATCCGTGCCAGTATAAAAAGCTTAGTTTGCTTAAGCACGGATCCGGGCCTTCATAATGAATGCATATAAGCTTAAGCACGGATCCGGACCGTCATAATGAATGCATATAAGCTTAAGCACGGATCCGGACAGCAACATATTAGACTACAGGGTGTGTTTACGTAATACCGAATCCCACCAAAAACATAAAAGTAAAAAGGAGAGCCAAGTTCAATACATAAATTATGCTTGGCTGTTGGCTTCGCCGCCAAAAGAATGGAGTGAGACACAATAGCTGAACATCTGACTGCCCAAGCACGTATCTGTGCTTAGATATATAACACTCATTTGCTTAGGCACGGATCCGGAACACCGTAATAATTCATCATGGCGGACGCGTGTATGTACACTACAAAGCCGCCATTTTTATTTGTGTATGTGTGCGTGTGCTCGAGTTCTATCTACAGAAAAAGTAGATTATAGCTTGAATGGAGATAATATGATGATATTTGATAAATTTCTCAGTATTATTTAGAATCTCAACAAACTGCTCTTCAATTCGAGATACAATACTACTTTCTAACCCGGCAGAGATAAATAAGACACGACAAAAAAGAGGCAGCTTGTATAACCATTACTTTCCACTCCGGGCAGGTGCGGCCGGCTAGCCCCGCCCCCTGCCGTGTACTGACCATCGGATGCAGCCATACTAGGCTTCCGGCTTCCCAAAGTAGAGAAAAAAAAAAAAAAAAACCATTACTTTGACGAAAATTTTGATCGTATAATTCTGTAAAATTAGGATGTGCACAATATGCATAGCTGGGCATTAACTCGTTAATCCGTCAATCGTTAATTAACGAAGTTAACATTTTGATTAACGGATTAACTTTTAAGTTAACATTTAAAAATGTTAACGGACACGTTAACTTCCGTTAATATGCAGAAGTCCGTTAATCGTTAATCCAATGCCTACTATTTACCGCACGGCACCGCGGCGCGGCCCGAAAACAGGTTCAGACAAGTGCCGGGCGGCGCGTGGCAGAGAGTGAAACAAAAACAAAACTAGATATATTTTACCGGCGCGTGCGAGTGAGAAAACTGCGAAGAGATTAGTTTCGTTTGAACATTTCATTACTTAACGCCGGTGCTTAGAGTGACGAGTGTTTAGTTTGTTGTTATTATAAATTACTATGAGTGATCATTTCCGTGTTGATAAAGAAGAGTGCAGTGTAATTTAGTTAGATAGAAAAAGTGTACTGTGCAGTGTAGTAATTAAAACCATATCATGGAAGACGTGGATCGGATTCCAGCGGTCCTGATGAGAATCCATGGCCACATTTGACTGAGTATGTGGAATTTGTATCCAGATCGGGCCAGCAAATTTGCGTGTAAGCGTTTGACGACGCGGTTGGCTCAGTTTGTAAGCGCTTGCCTACTGAGTCAGCGGTCCTGGGTTCGAATCCCGGCCAGGGCAAATATTTGTGTGATGAACTCGAATATTTGTGCTTGGGTCATGGTTGTTTTTTGTATTTATCTATATAAGTATGTATATCGTCGTCTGGTACCCATAACACAAGCCTTCTTGAGCTTAATTTGGGACTAGATCGATTTGTGTGAGGTTGTCTGATATTTATTATTAAGCGTCGTACGTAAGTTCACTAACGCAACGATATAAAAATGCAACTTTACACATATTAACGGATTAACGTTAACTTGCGTTAATTCTTCCGAAATGTAACGCTTTAACGTTTAACGAAGCTAACTATTTTTGTAGCGGATTAACGATTAACGAAGTTTACTATTTGATTAACGGTGCCCAGCTATGACAATATGTATTACAAATTTACGTTCTAAAATAACGCAAGTTAACAGAAAAATTAAGTTTACTCACCTTAACAACTTGTAATTACTAAAAAACACAACTTTTCCACGGTTGGCCAAGTAAAAGTTCGTTATTTTTTTATAAATGTACCATAGATAATCTAGGGTAAGTGACAGTTGTCTAAGACTAGTGCATTCATTCAGAATCGGTAAAAATTGTGTAAATACCAACATAATAAAGGAAACCTTTACAATCGACTAAAACTCGAGAGTAGTAGCTTTGGGATGTATCTGTGCTTAGGCAGTTCATGAACTGGCACGGATACGCGTCTAAGCATACGAGGGGTTAAAATAGATTATTGTTATGAGTCGATTTTTTATGAATCCCGAAGCCACTCCCGAGTGCGATCCTAGTTAGATCATAATAAGCACGACTGGCTCTTCCGTTGCGGTAATAATCGTGAAGAAGGAATGACGCTAGAACCGCGCGGTTAGAACGCTCGGAGAATCACTAGGTAGGGTGAGGTTGTCTGATATGTTATTTATCCTTTTCTCCAGGTAGCCCTAAAAGCAGCATACCTGCAGCCGCCGCTGCTGTGCTGGCGCGGGCACAGCACGCGGCACTGCGAGCGCTCCGTGGCGGCGGGCGTGGCCGACGTGGCCGTGCTGGACCCGGGAGACATGCTGCACGCCGCCATGGCGCACAGACTAGTGCCGTTCATGCAAGAGGTCAGTGTGTCTGATGTATTCCTTCTGTAGGTGGCACTAAACACAGCATACCTGCAGCCGCCGCTGCTGTGCTGGCGCGGGCACAGCACGCGGCACTGCGAGCGCTCCGTGGCGGCGGGCGTGGCCGACGTGGCCGTGCTGGACCCGGGAGACATGCTGCACGCCGCCATGGCGCACAGACTAGTGCCGTTCATGCAAGAGGTCAGAGTTTTTTTTTTTTTTTATGTCATAGGAGGCAAACGTATCGCCTGATGGAAAGCGATAACCGTCGCCCATAAACACCTGCAACACCAGAGGAGTCACAAGTGCTTGCCTACCCGGAGGACGAAGATAGAATGCCTCTATGCTAGTAATTTCACCGGCTATCTTACCCCCACACCGGAACACAACAATGCGAACATTGCTGTTTGGCGGTGGGTTAGTAGGCAAGACGGTAGTAACAATCCGGACGGACCCTGCACGAGGCCCTACTACTCTAAAATACTGTATACTAGACCACATCCTCTCTTGGTCATCGTGACCAGTTTAAGGAGCCGATGTTTCACCGTCTGAGTCTAACTTTGAGGCAGTTATCTGACATCACTGACATCATTTTAAAAGTCAAGATGAGTTATGGCTTTCCTCTTATCGCCAGTGTTGCCGCTCTTGTCTACTATTGGACTTTCCAGTGCGCTTCGAATATATGATACCCGAAACTCCGGAATAGATCTTTAATGTTTTGGTGTATCCCCAGATCTACTCGAGCGGCAAGAACTGGTACTACGCGGTTGCGGTAGCTAAGGAACAGGATCCTGACACGGATCTGACGTATCTTCGCGGGAAGAACTCCTGCCATACCGGCCTCGGCACGGCTGCCGGTTGGATCTTCCCACTTGCATACCTGATCTCCAACGGATGGATCCGGTAAGTCTTCTCATGTCTTAAGTGACAAGATTTGGTAGCCAACGAGCAGGACCCTGACACCGACATGACGTATCTTTGCGGGGAGAACTGCTATACTGGTCTCGTCACAGCAGGCGAATGGATCTTTTCCCTAGCTTACCTCATCTCCAACGGATGTATTGAGTAAGTCTTCTGCCTCAGTTCTGTGGCTTAAAGGACTCGTTGTTAGGCAAGGAACAAGTGCTATAAACATCTTGACTGTTCCGAAGGCCGCAGGGAAAAATCACCCGCACCACAATACCTGGGTAGAACCGTGCTAAAATCAGTTTTAATTATCTTCGTGCTTCTAATGTCCTAGTATGAAGTCAAGCCGGGTTTCTAACGGCCTAAAGCTGTTCATATCTGTGGTGTATAGACACCTTTATGATAATAAAGTGTCCCCACACCTGCCCGGCTGCCGCCATTGCTATGAGAGACGTCAACGGGAACGGGCAGTCGTGGTCGACAGAAAACCCATTTAAGTGTTTTATTGAATCTACTCCCGCACGGAAACACAGGACATCACAATATCAAATGTATAAAACCGGTGCTGTTCAACACAAGAAAAGTTTTGGAGTCAAGGACATTAATCTATTAATGCTGTAGTCCTAATGATAAACGGAACTGTGTGCTTACTACCATGGTATAAGAAAATAAGGTATGGCACTCCAGCTAGTGAGACTTTCTTTTATTTTGTCGTGATAATTGATTTAAAACACTCAAGATTTTTTGAGATTCACTCAGATAACAACCAAATCGGGGAGTATTATCATACACACTGGCAACACAGAAACGAATTGACAGAACCAACCAATCATAGCGTGATTACATCAATAGTCTCGCCTGTCAATCCGGAGTGCCATACCTTATTTTTAACCGACTTCAAAAAGGAGGAGGTTCTCAATTCGAACTATTTTTTAATTTTTTTTGTATGTATGTTACTCGATATCTCCGAAAACCGTGAACCGATTTTAATTTTTTTTTTTTATAGAAATGGTATAATTCCGATTTGGTCCCGTTGGCACTAAGTCGGGATCTGATGATGGAATCTTGGAGAAATCGAGGGAACTCTTCAAATGTTATAGGGACATGTACGGCGCTTTCGGTAATTTATTGATAAAGTCAAGAATTTACATTCAGTAAATAGGATTAGGTGTAAGGAAACTGATGATGAACACCACAGATGGCCACTAGAACTTTTATATGAATCACTAAAAAGCAAAAAAAATAATAATAAAAAAAAGAACCGACTTCAGTAAAACTAAAAAGCCAAAATAACCCGTTCAAGTACAGATTACATTTGACTCACCCTTCGAAGTCGGTGCCAAACCTCGCGTAAACTATAATATATAAATATAAAAACTGATTTGGGATCGACTTCGAAGGGTGAGTCATGTAATCTATACTTGAACGGGTTATTTTTGACTTTTTAGTTTTACTGAAGTCGGTTCTTTTTTGTTAAATTTTTTTTTTCTTATACCATGCTTACTACAATGTCATTTTTGCAGTGCTTACGGCTGCGATGGTGCCCACGCAGCGGCTGAATACTTCACGAAATCCTGCGCGCCTGGTGCCCTCAGCACCGAATACGTCGACTCCGCCACAGTTCCCCACGACAACCTGTGCCATTTGTGCCACGGAGCCGCTTTCAGGTAACTCAATCGTCTATCCATCTAACTTCTACCAATAAACGTTTAGTCGTAATGAAATGAAATATTTATTGCCAAACACATGTAAATATAGGCGACCTGGCGGGTATTTACAACCTTTAGTGTCTATTTTAATTATATTTATATTTTAGTTGTTTATTAAGTATTTAGTTTAAGTAATAAGTAATTTTTTTTAATAAATATTTGTGTTGTAAATGTTTATTGTGCAGTTAATTTACATAATTATGATTAGCTAATACATGCAATATAGATTAGATCTTAACAATATGGTTGTATCAACATGTTCTGCCTCTATTGGCGTGCAATGTCATTCCTCCTTAAACAAAGAAGAAATATAAATCGTAAGAGTAATTCCGAAGGTCCGTCACGACGCAATACTCGATGCTACTGCAGACAGCTATTAAATACAAAGCCTTCACGAAATCCTGCGCGCCGAGTGCCTACACCTACAGCACGGAATATGTCGACTCTGCCAAGGTTCCTCACGACAACTTGTGACTTCTACATGATCCATTCAATATGTTAATTTAAATTTACACGATTTTCTCACACTATTATAACAATACGGGGCTGAATCGCGTTCAAAAAGTGTTTATTTAATTACCTCACCTTACGAGGTAAATGAATAAATTCGTTTCGCTATAAAAATCCATCCATTCCGCCACAACATCCATACGGCAGCCGAATATCTTGTTTACTGGAAGTTTTGACACCTGGCCATTGTATCTTTGACTAGCATTCATATTCGAAACGTCATTCTGCAAATAGGACTACCAACAATCCCGTGTAGGATTCAATGTTTTCTTAACAGTAGTTACGACACCCTAGGTCGTGAGTGGGATTTTCTGCCCGCTACGGGGAGAAAATCTCACTTCCTGGCCAAGACGTAAACGCTTGGACAAAGCACGGGCGGTAATTGGTTCCATATTGGGTTGCATAAATTTTAAAGCCATAATGTCGGTGTGCATAACCACTTTTGTCATAAAAATCTTTCCGCATAAGTGTGTTAGTCATTAATTGATCCGCATACATTTTATGACCATAATGTCTGTACGCATAAGTAAGGAATGCCATATACTTTTGGAGCATATTGAACCTAAATCATAATCTTTTAACGCCATAATGTTTTTATGCATATCATATTTTGGCGCATAATACTGAACATGCATGTGCATACCAATCTCCATAATAATTATTTTTTTCCCTGATCAACCTACATATCATGCGCTTTTTTAACCTAACCAAACCTAACCTACTTTTCTGGCCGATGTTCGTATTTATAGGTTCACAGTTCTAACCTAACCTACAACTAAGAGGTCAGTGTGGAGAAGGATTTCCTAATGCGGGGGGCTTCGCCCCCGAGCCCCCCTTGTGGGGGGCTTCGCCCCCCCGTCCCCCCTTTTTGTTTTTCTGCTCATGTAAGTTTTGTATCATTATTTCAAATGTTATATTTTTGGTACATGTGATATAACTTATACTATATAATGTCTATTGCCATTAATAATTATGAAAGCCATAATTTATGCGTTGCTCTTCTTCGTACTATCAATTATTATGACATTCAATAATATGATTTGAAATTTTGTGCCATACTAAATTATGCTTATGAACAGCCTGCCGAACAACAATTACGGCGTAAAAATTTTATGCAAATAACAATTTATGACAAATAACATGTATGCGGAAAGCCATTATGCGAAATGAGTTATGACAATCGAATTTATGACAAGAATTTTTATTCCACTAGAGGTGATCCCGCGGTAATTAGTAAAACGCCAGATCGCATATGTATATTATGTATTGCCCACCAGTTCACCGCACTGGGTATGTAATGTACTGATTCTGTCCCGCAGACGTTGTAGACGCGACGCGAGCGAAGACTACTACGGGCACATCGGCGCGGTGCGCTGCATGGTGGAAGGCGGAGGAGACGTGGCGTTCGTGCGACACACGGCGCCGGCCGAGGTGTCCGGCGGCCGGCGCGCCGAGTGGTGGGCGCGCGACCTGCTGCCCGACGACCTGCAACTGCTGTGTCCTGACGGTGAGTACTTATATTATTTGGTGAGGGCTCTTGAGTACTTATATTCTTTGGTGAGGTCCCTTGAGTACTTATTTTCTTTGGTGAGGCCTCTTGAGTACTTATATTCTTTGGTGAGGCCCCTTGAGTACTTATATTCTATGGTGAGGCCCCTTGAGTACTTATATTCTTTGGTGAGGCCCCTTGAGTACTTATATTCTTTGGTGAGGCCCCTTGAGTACTTATATTCTTTGGTGAGGCCCCTTGAGTACTTATATTATTTGGTGAGGGCTCTTGAGTACTTATATTATTTGGTGAGGGATCTTGAGTACTTATATTCTTTGGTGAGGCCTCTTGAGTACTTATATTCTTTGGTGAGGCCTCTTGAGTACTTATATTGTTTGGTGAGGCCTCTTGAGTACTAATATTGTTTGGTGAAGCCTCTTGAGTACTTATATTCTTTGGTGAGGCCTCTTGAGTACTTATATTGTTTGGTGAGGCCTCTTGAGTACTTATATTCTTTGGTGCGGCCCCTTGAGTACTTATATTCTTTGGTGAGGCCACTTGAGTACTTATATTCTTTGGTGAGGCCTCTTGAGTACTTTTATTATTTGGTGAGGCCTCTTGAGTGTGGTAAATCGCCAATTACTGGCCACCGTTCAATAACTAGCCACCTCATACTAAAAATTAACTCTGTCTACCTACAAACTGAACTCATTTTAGTATAACGTGGCCAGTTATTGAAGTTTGGCCAGTAATTAACACCTTATACTAAAATGTATTGTTTGTAAGTGAACAGAGTTCATTTTTAGTATGCGGTGGCCAGTAATTGGCGATTTGACCTACTTAGAGACATGTCGTCCCCACCGTCCATGAACTCGTCAAGCATTTTTTTTGTAAAAATGCTGCTTACGTATCCCGCGCTAACTACTTACGATTGTGCCATTGACGCTGGGACGATGAAAGGGGAACATAGATTGCAATCTTATGTGACTTCTTTGACCATCTTATATTTTTTTTTCTTTAGAACCAGAATTGTTTGCTCTATTTTACTGTAACGAGGCTTGAACTTATTACTTTCATTTATTTTAAATTACGGGTTAAAGATCATGCTTTATATAAGGAGTTTAAAATCTGCATCAAAAATTACGTGCCTCTTATATTTTTGAGCTGTATAGTTTACTCTCCTTCGGCAACAGATACTAACTTGTTTCAAACTCGACAGGCACTCGCGCGAAGATGCACGAATACAAGCACTGCAACCTCGGCAAAGTTCCTGGCTCCGTGCTGATGGGTCGCGCGAACCACACGGAACTCGACACCTATTCCAACCTCATGGTGTACGCGCAACAGCTGTACGGGGCCACAGCGACGGACGAATTCAGGTAGGGTTACCCTCATCATCCTCCTAGCCTTTGTCCCATTTTTTGAGAATGATTTCTCAATCGGGGTCGGCTACCTAAATCCCAAGATGTGGCGTAGGCACTAGTTTAAGGTTACCCTCATCTGGCAGAAAATTAACGAACGTAATGTATCGCATAATGCTCATTTGACAAATTTTCTTTAGCTGAAACGGGAAATAGATTTAAAAATGTTTTGGTGTATCATAGTAGATTAGGGTAGGTTAGGTTAGGTTTATTTTATAACTTTTCAGAGAAGTAAATGAGCATTATGCGAAACATAACGTTCAGTAAAATAATTTTCTGTGAAACATTAGTAAACAAAAAAACCCACCGTTTCACTTGGAACAATGTTTTGCTTGGAAAATTTATAGATAGTAGCAAAGCCAGCATCAGTCTGCTGAAAATAGTTATTGAACAGCCGTTGTTTGCGAAGAATATCATAATCCATTCAACCTTTGTGTGAATGGGAAATTGTGTTATCCTGCTATAATGCAAAAACAGAAAAAAATATTGATGAAATATTTGCATAGGGAATGTGCACGAAGGTGGCAGCACTTTCGTTGTACAAGTTTCCTATGGAGGTGAAGAATGAGTGAAAAAATGATATAAGTAATTTTTTTAATTAAAAAAAAGTGTGTGTGTCAGCTCCGACGCACGACTGGAGTTTACTCTTCAGGCCAGGCGCGCACCACGATTTTTTTTAGTCGCGCGATAATTTTGTCGCAGAAATAAGCTTACTTATGGGTTTATGAAAATCGTGGTGCGCGCACTCTCATATAAATAAACCCATAGACGCTGACGGAACAATTCTACGGGTATGGCTACGCCGGGATTAAGAGCCGTCCAGGCCGTCAAAGCATCGGAGGCGTAAGGAATGATAGCCTTGTCACCATCAAAAGATAAAATTTGAGTGACAAGGTCCACCACCCCACACGCCGAAGCCAGGAATGCCGGGAGGCTCACATCTCGCGCGCGACGCACGCCCAAACCACGAGTTCGAATCGGCAGAGAAACCTGGTCCCATTGACCTTGGTTAAGGGAGACGTTCAGCACCTTTTCCAAACTCTCCTTCAACACGAAGTCAAAGGAGTCTGTCTGGACAGGGTGCAGCCAGGCTGGCACGGTGCACAAGAAATATGTCAGCTTAGGCACGGCAAAGCAAACTCGCAACATAACGAGGGCTACGTGAGCCGAAAGTTCATTCAACCTCTGCGCAGCCATCAGCAGAAGCAGCTTTCTCTCCTCGAAGGCTTCAGGAATGGCTTCTGGGAATATTGGGGACCCCAAGAGGTTGACAGATCTCGCCGACAACACTTTCAGTCCGGGGAGCAGAGCACTGAATAAGGGGAAAGAATCGTGTGAGTTGGTACTGCAGGGGAAAAATTCGCATTTGCTGAAATTAATATCTAAACCCAGAGCTTTTAAACGAGGCAGGAGCATGAGCAAGTCTTGTTCCACTTCTTCAGGTTTACCACCTAGGGTACCGTCATCTAGGTACCAGATATTCAATGGGGATTTAACCTCTGAAATTACCTTTTGTATGGCCAGACAGAAAACTAAAGGGCCTAGCGGATCCCCCTGCTGTGCACCAACTTGGGAAAGAACAAGAGGACCATTGTAGAAAAGATTAGAAGCGGAAGAATATACTTGGAAAATGAAGGGGTAGAGTGATGGCACTTTATCCTTCACTTCGGACAGTAAAACATCACGCTCCACTGAGTTAAACGCGTTTTTTAAATCAATTTTAATTAATAATAATAATAATGAAATAATGAACTTTATTCTGCAAGTAGGCCACAAGGGCACTTTTACATGTCTGAGTCTACCGGCATTTCACAAGAGGAGACCACTGTTGAGAAGAAACTCAACAGTCAGTCATTTTTTCAGAAAGCATAAGTACTTAACTATTACAATGATATGAACTTAACTATACGTATTAAAACGGATTCTAAGTTTTTGCTATCTACCGAAAAAGCCCGCGTAGCGTGAATTGCAGCCTCGCAGCCCAATCTTGTGCCAAACCCTAATTGGCAAGGTTGCAGATAAGCTGCCATTTCTTCTCTCACTGCACGGCATCCTAGCTTTGCCGTTAAGCGGCGGAAAGCGCTGCCTATGGCAATGGGTCTTATACCACCGTCTTTTTTTGACAGCGCACATAAGGAAGCACCATAAATATAGGAGCAAACTTCAGGGTTTAATTGACCACTGAGCAAAAAATTACAAAGCTTGGCCAGATGTTCCAGGAGCCGAAAATCGGCGTCTCCCGCAGATGCAGACGTAAGCTCCTTAAGATGAACAGGGCGGATACCATCCAAACCGGCGGCCGAACTATTGTTGAAAGAGCTGAGTGCCTGCACCACTTCCTCCGGCTTAACAGTTAAGGCAGAAATAGATATGTCAGGTTCCGGTGGAAGTACCAGCGGCCGGGACGGGGCTGGATGCTTCGACTGCAGCGTAGCTAAAGTCTCAGGGCTCGACGGCGCCACGCCCTCATCCGACATAAGCACTCGCACTGCACCTGAGATCCCCTTCATGTACTTTACGCTCAATTGTCTTCAGTATGGAGTGTGATCTCAAAGGCGTGGTCTCTGCACCGATGTTCCCACTGATATCAAAAGAAGCAGAGTTAATATTTCTCTTAACTTTCGTGGTTAAATTGCCCGTGGCCGACGCTTCAGGCGATTTGAGTGCGGAATAGGCAAAAGACAGTAAACTAAACCATTCGAGAGTGCCATTGGAGTCGATACACTTATCAATGAGGTCGCTCAATTTGGCCGCTGCCAAGTTTCGCGCCCCTTTGGGGATATGCCGTAACACACGTACTGACTGCTTTAACGTAGCTAAATCACCAAAATCTAGATGAATGGGGTTGTTACCATGAGCTTGCTGTGAAACCGACAGTCTAGGGTTGGAGGGGATGACTTGGGGAAAATGTTTATGCATGTGCCCTATATGCACTTTAAGTCCATGAGGGGTAAAAGTTCGAGTTGAGTTGGGACAATGGGGACAGCGCAAGGATGAAGAAGGATCACTCATATTTATAACTAACACTTACAAATAAAAGTAAAAATACAAGCAATTATAATAAAAAAAAGATACAATTTAAAAGCCAACATCAAAAACATAACAATTTCGATTTAAACTTCATAGCTTCTTGTCGGTCGGCAAGACTCCCGTCTAGAAAATGAATGGCTCGGTTGTGTTGGATCCTTGATTTATGTATGTATTTATCCTGGAAAGTTTCACGAAATCAAAACCATTCTGCGGCTGAATGCAGGAAAAAGCAGTGGTGATGGAAAAGTATTCACGCCTTCTCTATTTCTAAGCTTAAAGCTGAGTCACAATTAAAGCGGTCTCTCTCTCTACAGCAAGACGTCTTCTTCGATCTTAGCACCATACAAGCACGGCTTAAACACCAAGAAAACACGGTCATTGCATTGCACGTTATAAAAGTTGTAATCTTGGATATCACAAAAATTCGTTAGGTTTGTTTGGGAGCTGAAACGAACACGTATCTTTTAGCCGATTGTGTGACGGGCGCTATTGTTTCAAAAGCAGCACATTTTACCCGTTAAGCGTAGATTTTATTAAATTTTATTTTATTTATAAAATTTTGTTGACACTCGACATGAAGTTGACATTGACAATTTTATAGTTTGTTTATGTGAACATAATGGTAGTTTAAAAAGTCGTATCTCAGTATACGATCGGGGTAAAAATACGACTTCTTAATTTAGCAGGTTATGCGTTAAGCGTTATAGACTAAGATCCCGATATAAAACGACCTTCACCGAGATGTTTATTTGATGAATGTATTTTATATTTAGTTTAATATGTCAATAAATATATTGCATATGGGTTGCCTAACAATTTTTAGTCCAGGGTATGTTTAGTAAAAAATAAAAATATATATTTTTTTAACATTTCACCGATTTGATTATTAGATAAATTCATAATTAAATAATCTTTAATTTTATTCAGTTTCAATTCAATAATCAGACCGTTGCAAAATGCTAGTAGGTATAGATTTACCTGTTTATACCTGGCTACCCGATAGTTGTGACGGGAAAAGAATAGGTAACCTAACGTTTGCATATTCTATGGGCTTCATACTTTCGATTGGTATAGAATTTATCTAATATTAATCAAACCGGTGAAATGTTTAAAACATTTTTTTTTTTATTAATTAAACATACCCTGGACTAAAATTTGTTAGGCAACCCATATGCAATATATTTATTGACATATTAAATTGATTATAAAATACATTTCATAAAATAAACATCTCGGTGAAGGTCATTTTATATCGGGATCTTAGCCTATAACGCGTAACGCATAACCTGCTAAATTAAGAAGTCGTATTTTTACTCCGATCGTATACTGAGATACGACTTTTTAAATTAGCACGGCAGATACGTTCGATTTTATACCCCATATTTTTCATACCCCGGGCTTATATATGAAAATCGATTCTTAAGGAGTAAACTCCAAAAACATATGCATTTCCTGGCAGGAAAATCAAAATACGTTTGCTCCGTAGAAAAAGCCGCGAAATAGTCCAGCTGGTGATTCAGTTATTTTTGCAAGATTACTCGATCAGACGATAAATGATATAAAACCATTTTATTTCTTTACAGCTTCAGCATGTTCGACTCAAAGCCTCCTCACTCCGACCTCATCTTCAGCGATGCAGCCGTCCAACTAAGGCCGCTGCCACACAAGCAGCGTTCAGCGGAACTTATAGCGGGTTCCGCGTTACTCCGCGCCGCCAAGATAGTCTCCTGCGACGCGCCGAAGGCCGCTTACTATGTAGCGGCTGATGCGGACTTCTTGTCTCACGCTTATAGGACCGGTGTGGTGGGATCTGTTCTGGCTACTGGTCTGTTTGTTGTGGCCCTACTTCGATAAGCAAGCGCCTTTAGTTTATGTTATCCTAGTACTTTCACAAAGGCTTCTCCGTCCTTCCAGAAGGTTCCTTCGATCTGTTGATGTCTCCAGGTCGCCAAGATAGTCTCCTGAGACTACTATGTAGCGGCTGATGCGGACTTCCTGTCTCACGCTTATAGGACCGGTGTGGTTGGATCTGTTCTGGCTACTGGTCTGTTTGTTGTAGCCCTACTTCGATAAGCAAGCGCCTTTAGTTTATGTTATCCTAGTACTTTCACAAAGGCTTTTCTCCGTCGTTCCAGAAGGTTCCTTCGATCTGTTGATGTCTCCAGGTCGCCAAGATAGTCTCCTGAGACTACTATGTAGCGGCTGATGCGGACTTCCTGTCTCACGCTTATAGGACCGGTGTGGTTGGATCTGTTCTGGCTACTGGTCTGTTTGTTGTAGCCCTACTTCGATAAGCAAGCGCCTTTAGTTTATGTTATCCTAGTACTTTCACAAAGGCTTCTCCGTCCTTCCAGAAGGTTCCTTCTATCTGTCGGTGTCTCCAGGTCGCCAAGATAGCCTCCTGAGACTACTATGTAGCGGCTGATGCGGACTTCTTGTCTCACGCATATAGGACCGGTGTGGTTGGATCTGTTCTGGCTACTGGTCTGTTTGTTGTAGCCCTACTTCGATAAGCAAGCGCCTTTAGTTTATGTTATCCTAGTACTTTCACAAAGGCTTCTCCGTCCTTCCAGAAGGTTCCTTCTATCTGTCGGTGTCTCCAGGTCGCCAAGATAGTCTCCTGAGACTACTATGTAGCGGCTGATGCGGACTTCTTGTCTCACGCTTATAGGACCGGTGTGGTTGGACCTGTTCTGGCTACCGGTCTGTTTGTTGTAGCACTACTTCGATAAGCAAGCGCCTTTAGTTTATGTTATCCTAGTACTTTCACAAAGGCTTTGCTCCGTCCTTGCAGAAGGTTCCTTCGATCTGTCCGTGTCTCCAGGTCGCCAAGATAGTCTCCTGCGACGCGCCGCAGACGTCTTACTATGTGGCTGCTGATGCCGACTTCTTGTCTAATGCCTAGGATCGATGTGGTCGCGTATAGCTTGTGTATTGGGTGCTTAGTCTTAGCGTTGCCACTATAAATGCACCTAGGGTATGCTAGCCTAGCACTTAGGTTGCCGCCCTTCAGTCTTTCCGAAAGCTTTCCTCATCTCTTTGTCTCTAGATTACCACAATGTATGTTCGAAGGCTACAGAATTGTTTGAATTGTGTGTAGTGCTTCGATGAGCATTAACCTTTTGAGCGCCACGTCGGCCACAGCCGTCCAAATTTCAATGATCAAAAACTTTGTAATTCTAACCGCTACAAGTATTTTTCAATCCCTGTTGATTTTGGGGCACATCTTTTTTTTTTTACTCTCGCGTCAGTGGCACGGTAAATTGCTAGACCGCTTGGCGGTCAATAGGTTAAGCAAACACCTTCTAGGTTATACTTGTCTGGTATTTTCATATATAGGCAGTATCATCTATTTCTCTTCCCCCAAGTTCCCTTTTATCTCTCTGTCTTTGTCTCGCGTTCTACGCCAAGATGTATCTTAAGAGCTTAATATGTGTACCTGCAGATGTCGACTTTCAGTCTCATGCTGATCAGAGCTGCTGTGGTTGAATATCCAGCTACAGGGTTGTTTGTCGTGGCGTTACTTCAATAAACTTGACAATAAATCTTTCTCTACTTCCGGGAGCCTTCTTCTTCTGGGGTTGTGGGATGATGTGCTATTGACCACACGTCCCACCTTCCAAAAGGTTACCACTTACTCTTTGTCTCTCTCCCTCAAAATATATCCTAAGATCGATCGATGAAGCTGCCGTGGCATCGTCTTTCGAGAAAGTTCGCAAATGTAAACTTTTTCTCATAAATTAATGAATCATATTAAAGCAACTCGATCACTTCTTGATAGTAATAGACTACTTAATAGTTAATTGTTTGCCATCAATATCATTGAGATTTTCTGTAAGGTCGATAATCGCAGCTACATCGTTAGCATCTGACTAGTACGTAGTAAAATTGTATGGTAATTTTGTAATACTGCACAAAAGAATATTATTTTAAAAAACAGAATCTTTGACTGTTATTTATATGTGCCGGTCGGAAATGTAGTATTTTTGTATGATTTTTAATAGAGGTCTTATTCCTTTTGAAATGCTGATTGTTTTAGACATTTTTCTCCATGATCAAACATGTTTCATGTATTTATATGTATTTGAAACCTACGACTTGAATTTTTCATTGATAATTTTTGTTTCAAAAATATTCGAAATTGACAAAATTTATGCTGAAAATTAGTTTTTTCAACTTATTTTCTACTTCACGCAATGGAAGCATGAAATAGCTATGTTACTACCTAGAACTCGGGGAAAAATATTATTCACTTCAAAAAGTTGGTTGAAATTATCAATATATGTATTTGTCATACTATGAAAAAAAAATTTTTTAAAAGGAATAAGGCCTCTTACAGTCTTGTATGTTAGTGATAATTGCCGTTTGGACATATTTCAGTGAAAGTAGTGTATTATTTTATAAGTTATAGCACTAGTAACTAGTAATGATTACTTATCAATGTTAAATAAGTATGTATATGCCTTGATAGTATAGTGATATGAATATAATGATGCATTTCTAAAAATAGTGTTAAAATACAAGCAGATATAGTTTTAGACTAAGATTTAGTTAGAAAATACTATATCATTCAAGAACCTCATGAAGATATTATATACAAAGATTCCGTCCAATGAATCTGTTATACTTTTTTACATTATGCAGCTTTTTGTATGTACAAATTATCTACTTAATTAATATGATATTATGTAGGTACATAAATAAGGGTAACAACCTCCATCCAGAAAAAAAACATGTATGTGCCTTTTTTACTTAATAATAAGCTTAACTTTATACATTTTACTTATTATTTACATTTTATACAACTTTACTTCCTGACATTTTGTTTCAATTCCATTATTTTTTTAATAAAACAAGTGCTTTAAAAACATTTTGGTTTTGATTAATTTTACATAACATTCATTAAGTATATCTAGGTTTATAACATTCGAAGCCATCAGGCAAAGTTTCAAAGTTTTTCATAATATCTTTCAGGTCCTGCCTCTTACAAACCTCACGTACAGCTTTCATTCTGTTTACACCTTGAGAATCGATTCTACTTGAGTGCTCTCTCCATTTACCAAATATGCAATTGCATTTTGCCATCTCATCCTTGATTGGTCCAACTAACACGCTGCATTTTGGCGTCTGTTTTGCAAATAAACTTAGTGCTTTAAATGCAAGATAACGGAAATGATTTATACAGTATACAAACATGATTTCATTTGGCTTATTTCTATTTAATGTATCCAATATGGAATTACTAAGCTTCACTACTACCCGTCGTTTGTAAAGAGACAAATAGCTTAACATTTCATTTTGATCACATAGAATGGCTAATATAGTACAGAATTTATTTGCCGAAAGACAAAATGTAGTAAATATATGTTTCCATATCAATCCCTCTGTGTTGTAGTATAAATTGAAAATGTGACCATTTATTTGGATTCCAGACTGACCGATTCGGTTCTCAAGTAACTTGTAAGGGTTGTATACGGCTATAGAAAAGGATATCTTGTAACACATCTGTCCAGCATAGACATTGCTAGCTCGACTGACTTGCATTGTGTCCGTATCATAGCTGTATCCGAGAAAGCTGATAATGTTACTCGATTTTATACCTGGGTATGAGAAATTTATTACGGTTTTCTCATAGTTCACATTACTATAATTTGACAAAGCATCAAGAAAAGACATAGCGTCTGCAATGGAGTCCGTTACATATAAGTAGTCATCCACAACTCTGGTAAATAGCTTCAGTTGTGATGATGATTTTTCTAGATGATGAGAAAAGTAAGATTCATCGAGGTGTGTGTAGTAAAGTTCCGACAAAGCAGGTGAATACTTGTAGCCCTGTACTAAACCCTCTTTCCATTCATAGACTGTGGATCCAGCCCGGACTAAAAGTGGCTTACGAAGCTCTGCTACCATATCTTTGTATTGAAGACCAATTTTCTTCTTCCTATTCAAATTTTCTTCGAACTCCTGAAAGCGTGTATGTCTCTCAGCTAGTATCTTCATCAGTTTTTCTTTATTTATAGATCCAAAAGCATTACTCAAGTCTGTTTTAACAAAGTACAGAATTGGTTTGTTTTGCTTTACCCACTCTTGGTACAAGGTGTTGTATTGACTTTCGATTTTCTCCTGATGTTTTCCTGTGAGTGTTTTCAAAAACATCATTCTTTCTCTCATCTTATAGCGTTCACTTGAAGTTTGTGTATCCTGCTTATAACGGACAATGGGTCGACAATCATGATTGGCTTTTAAAGAAAAATATAGTTGTGGTATTTCCTTAATCTTAGCTTTTAACTTCATTATACCTTGAAGAGTGTATTTCCTTTTGTGTTTTTTTCCTAAACAGTAAGGATCACATTTCTTGATGGTTTTCTGATGTACCATTTTCAACAACTGCTTATCATAGTAACTTTGCCATTGAGTTTTCCAGAAAAAATACAGTTTGTTTTCATCAGCATCAAATTTACAAGTTGTGACATAAAAATTAAGGCAAATCATTGGTGCCAAAATATGTTTTAAAAGCCAATACAATATTTTATATAAAATTTGCCGCATTTGATCTCTTGGTAAGCCATCCCAAGGACTTGCAGAAAAGTCCCAATTTTCCACCATCTTAGGGAAAATCATATTTTGTCTTCGCATGCTGAAAACAGTTGTTTTCACAAGTTTTCTAAATATTTTCGCATTATGATTACTCCCCAATAGAGTTTTGGGTAAAGTTTGATACAAAGCATTCAAACAACAGTTGAATATGTCTTCCTTTTTCACTGGTGATAAAGACTTACTCCGAGTTATCTCAGAAAAGTAATTTCTGAAGTCTTGTTTCGAGTTATCATATAAGTTTTTCTTCAAAATGTTCAAAACAGATAATAACTCAGCCGGCGTCTCTTTTACAGTTTTTTCGTCTTGTAGAACTTGTTCAGCAAAAGCAGTATCGTCACTTTTTAAAATATTTAGTTTTACACAGTTTCCAAAAGATCTTATATTAAGTTTGTTTACAAAATACTGAGATAAACAAACAGGTCCATCTTCAATCATACTGTCACAAATTATCACAGTTTGTTTATGATATCGTAAGTTTTAAAAATATCTCATAACTGATGCGTTTTTGTTTTATGCTTTCACTGTGCGTTAGTTCTTTAATCAATTCAATTCAAATTTTGCGGCGACTTGTCGAGACTTGCTTAACGGAAACGAGATTTACACAATAACGCTCCGTTCCACAAAACTTCAATATAAAACAATTCGTTTCTTCCTTCACTTTTCGACAGAACTTGAATTACTGAGAAATCTAATCTCGCCTATACCTTTAATTATTGGATCCTTATACCCTCGTCAAAAATTTCAGAGAATATTATACCTTCAATAAAAAATCTAAATCAAAGTGAGCAAAATTGAAGACATCTTGTGGTAACCCTATTCTGACGTTGACGTTTGTTATCAATCATCATTCATTGGTTATCACCATACTATCAGTATGTAAACCTCACCGAACAACGGCATGCTCTACGAGCAAACTTGAAATTGGCGAAATCATCATTAACCTGATGGAAGCCATATTTTAAAATTAGAATTAGAAACGAAAATAAAAATAACCTTATTAACACGTATAAACGAGTGAAGATTACGTAGGAATATTGCTAAAGAGAAAACTAAAGAAATTCGCTTTGGTATTTTATATCGAATATGGCGAAAACCATAATACGCGATATACTTCAAATATTCAAAAGCAGTGTATCTGCGGTACTGCCGGACAAGTTAATAAGGAACTCAGTGAAGTATAGTCCAGTCAATGAACAGCTAATCATTTTGAATGACACTTATAATCTGCAGAACAGAAATGTTTACGTGGTTGGAACAGGGAAGGCAGTTCAAAGCATGGCTGTAGAGGTGGAGAAGATAATTGGTCCTAAAATAAAAAAAGGTATTGTTAGTGTGCCAGTAGGAAGCCTGAATCAGCACTCCTCAGAAAAACTGGCATATTTCGAAGGAGCCAAAAACAATCTACCAGACTCCAGTGCTGAAAACGCTGCCAAGAAAGTTAAAGAACTAGTCACAAAATTGGGAGAGAGTGATGTTCTTTTAGTCTTAATATCAGGAGGAGGTTCAGCATTGCTGCCTTTACCAAAAGAACCAATAACTTTGGAAGAGAAAACAACGCTAATAAAGAAACTAGCAAATGCTGGAGCTGATATTACTGAGCTGAATTGTGTGAGAAAGATTATCTCAGATGTAAAAGGTGGACAGGTCGCCATTCAAGCACAACCTTCGGAAGTCATATCACTCATTCTTTCTGATATTGTTGGAGATCCTCTAGATTTGATAGCTAGTGGACCCACAACTGAGAACAAAGACGATGTGTCCATGGCATTGAACATAATAAAAAAATATAACCTATATGATTTCCTTCCAATGTCATTTAGAACTGTATTATCGGAGGCAAAAGAATCAAAGCCATTTCCTAAAGAAAATGTAAAGAATTACTTGATAGGAACCAATCAAATCAGCATAAACGCTGCATTGCGAGAAGCAAATAATTTAAATTATTTCTCTCTAGGTTTGTCTAACATTGTTACTGGAAACGTGAAAGATATAGCAAGATATTATGCTAATCTTGTAAAATTAGTCTGCCAGCTAGTTGAGAAGAAGATTGATATAAATGAAGCAAAATCACAAATTGGTTCACTTAAAATTCCAGGAGTGAATTCAGACTTTGTGAATCAGCTAACTGAGGTTAGTGATAAAGATGTTTGTCTTGTACTTGGTGGAGAAATAACTGTTGAAGTAAAAGGCACAGGTAGGGGGGGAAGGAACCAGCAACTACCTCTAGAGTTTTCAAAATTGATACATGAGATGAAAGATGATTTGACTAAGTTTGAGATTTACTTACTTAGTGCTGGTACTGATGGTATAGATGGACCTACAGATGCTGCTGGTGCTATAGGCTATTTAGATCTAATTGCAGATGCAATGAAGGAAAATCTAGATATTGATAAATACTTAAATAATAATGATTCTTATAACTTTTACAAAGCCTTTAAAAGTGGAGGTTTCCATGTTATAACGGGGCACACAAATACTAATGTGATGGATATTCATGTAATGATAATAAAAAAATGTAAATAAAACATAGTTTTATTAACTTCTATCATGATGATGTCTTTAAAAATTTTGATAGTAAATTGTTCTTATCTTTAGCTTCCTTTAGTTTCGCAGATGATAATACAGCTTGTTGGCATAATCCCGCAAATTTATCCTTTTTTCTTTTATTATTCTTTATGATTTTACTCTCTTTTGCACTGGCCAGTGTGTTATTCTTATTATTCAATGAGAATACTTCTTTGGCATTATAATAAATGCTAGTTTCTGTTTTCTTATTCACAGGCTGTTTTGCTTTTGACTTATTTTGTTTGGGTGTGCTGCATGGTGTTACCATTATTACTTTTTCCTGTTTTTTACTTCCAATGATATCTTTTTTAGCTGGTTTTAAAACTGGGGTCACTGTACTATGCTTACAGAATGTACATATTCTTTCCTGTAACAAATACAATTATAATTAATAGATATTCTGACAATAAACAATATATATATTTCTTCAGTATAAAAATAAATACCAATTCATTACTGTGTAGCACAGATTTAGGATCGGGATTCTTGGTTGTTGGTTTCCGAGATTTTATTCTTTTTTTCTGCCTTTTACTTAGTTTTAGAGGTTTAATCTGTAAAATTAAAAGGTTGTCAGTAACTTCTTATTTATCTGTACTTTCACAGGTTAATGATTAAGTGAGAATTTACCTTTGTAATAGTGTCTCTTAGCCATTCTGTGCAACAGTGAGGACATCTCGTTTTCGACGAAAAATGTTTGTCTGGCAGCCCGTATCCCTTAGTTATCTGCATACATCTCATTCTGAAAAGTAACATGATATAAACCTTTATTTTGAATTGTAAAGAAGATATGGTTTTCCGAAAAATAACCACATAAATGATACTTACAAATAATGACTTCTCAGTATAAACTGGGTCTGATTTTTTTCTGTCTGAAGAAGGGTCGATGAGGCATTGAAAAGGAACCCAATTTGTGCATCTGCCATAATTAAAAAGTATTAATATAAAACTATTTTGCAGAGATATACGACGGAAAATACTTTTATAACCTCTCCAGTACAAAGTACAATTTCACGTCAATAATAAAAAAAAAGTAAAACTGAACGCATCCTTAACTAAACCTATTTAAAACATTCTTAAAGTAGCTGAAGTTGGGATTAGAAGTAAGTGGTTGCTTTTCTCAAACAGTGTTCGCCATGTTTTCCCGCCAAATCTCGTAACTGTCAAGCCGCCGAAGTGTCTTTGTTTATTGCGCGATTTGCGCGAAAAATTGTTTTTAATATTTCTATGTATGTTTGTTAGTGTTAACTATTGAATAGTTGATGTTTTAAGTTAAAAGTAATCAAGTGTTGGTAACTTATAAGTGAAATTGTCGTTTAATTCGTGAATATAATCATGGATGTCGCCGATACCTATGCTACCCAAAACCAAGTGAAAGATGAAGTGGGAGTTCGATGCCAAAAGCTTTTTCAGGACTTTTTAGAAGAGTAAGTAGAACCAGCTTTGACACTACTCATTTTTATAGTCATGTCTATTCTATATATACAATAAACAAAGCAGTTACTCATAACACATTTTTAGGTTATACATTCTAACCATGTTTACTTTTCCCTATTTGTAGGTTCAAGGAAGACAATGAAATAAAATACGAAAAACATGCAAAAGAGCTATTGAAACCAGAACTTAGCACGCTGGAAGTCAGTTTTGATGATGTTGAGAAATATAATCAAAATCTTGCAACAACTCTTATTGAAGAATACTACAGAATATACCCTTTTATTAATCAGGCTATTCTGAATTATGTACTAAGCCTTGCTGACAGTGGTATGAAGAAGGATCTACAAGACAAAGAGTGCTATATTTCATTTGTTGACGTCCCAACAAGGCATAAAGTGAGAGAATTGACTACGGCTAAGATTGGTACGCTGATCAGAATCTCAGGACAGATTGTGCGAACACATCCGGTGCATCCAGAGCTGGTCTCTGGCACATTTGTGTGCTTAGATTGCCAAACTGTTATCAAAAATGTGGAGCAACAGTTCAAGGTAATAGTAAACAGTTTGTGAAATAAATTCATGTACTTTCTGATTTTAAACCAGTATTTTGTGCTCAATGATAACTGGTCATAATATAGGTTTCAAGGCCTTGTTGTTTCTACAGTGATTTTTATCTTAGGTAGTTGCACGCCCCCTACCTAAAGGCAACCCTTCAAATTGGGCAATGTTTTGCTTATCTTGTGAATGTTATTGATCATACAAGAGTTGTCATTGGAAGTTATTTATTTTCGGATTTTTGGAAGGATCCCAGAATTATTATTTCTCTGTAATCATTAATTTTTCATATTTCTTGCGAATATCATCCTAATGATTAAATTAAGTTTGTTTTATAACAATCCCAAATAGTTAACAGTTTCAGAGAAAAATGGTTTTGAAGTAGTGAAACATTCGGTGAAAAATAATTGTGAAATGATTTAGTGAACCGTATGCTACAGTATCTTTCATACATCTATGATTTATTTTATGCTACAGTACACCATCCCCACCATCTGCCGGAACCCCGTCTGTGCCAACCGGCGCAGGTTCATGCTGGACGCAGACAAGTCAGTGTTCGTGGACTTCCAGAAGATCCGTATCCAGGAGACGCAAGCTGAACTGCCTCGAGGCTGCATACCACGGTCCTTGGAAGTTATATTGAGGGCAGAAGCTGTTGAATCGGTTCAGGTAACTTTACTTTCAAGAAATGAATAAAAGCTGTATCCCTCATAAAGTAACATAATTTTTGAAAGTATCGTACCATTCGTACCCTACAACAATTTTCTGTAACATTTAATTGAATGCATGATTGTAATGTACATTTATGGTCTGTACAAACTGTTATCTGGTATCACAAGAAACGATTTAAGTGTGGCAGTTTGGCTATATTTTTTTATAAAATTCTCTATACTATTATAAATGAGATTTCTATAGAGAGGGGTCATTATTTGTGGAGAAATCTTGACAGTGCAATGTAGGATTCATACAGCACAATGTGCTGGTAAACGTTTCTTTGTCTGCTCATCATGCCTTAATTTGCTACAAGGATAGCTGGCCATCCAAAGATAAATAAAGGATAGGATACTTTTTAACTGACTATGATAAAGAAAAACGTTTTACTTGCACTAAGTTCTGGGCACCTTCTTTTTATTATTATTAGCCTTTATTTAACAATCTTATAAAATATGGTTTGTGTAATTTACATTTATATGTATGTATGTATATATTACATGTTATTGACATTCCTTATATATTTAATATTTATGAGCCAGTTTGACGATTGTCTTGCGATTTCGCAAAGGCCTCCCCTAAAGCCCTCCACAGTCCTCTATCCTGTGTCTTTCTCATCCAGGTAGCACCAGCCACGTTTTTAATTTCGTCTTCCCATCTTAGGCGTTGCCTCCCTTTCCTTCTTTTATTTTGTCTTGGACACCATTGGGTAACGTCCTTCACCCATTTGTCTTTATTGTTTCTCATAATATGAGGCCCTCATAATATGCCCCCCCCCCATGTCTGGGCACCTTCTAGTTGGATCTAAATATAACTTTGCAGGCTGGAGACCGATATGACTTCACGGGCACTCTCATAGTTGTGCCTGATGTGGGATCCTTATCATTACCTGGTGCTAAGGCAGAGCTCACCACGCGGACGCGGCAGAACAATGAGGGACAGATGGAGGGAATCAAGGGGCTTAAGGCTCTGGGAGTTAGGGAGCTTCATTACAAGTGAGTAAAAAAATGACCTCTATTCAGTAAGTATAGCATAACTGTGGCACGCAATTCTTTGTCGTGTGGGACACATTACCTGTTACTTTCCTTTCAATACCATGCGAGAAAGACAGGTGATGCTAAGTCGCGCGACAAATGAAGCCGCGGTAAGACGTGCTAGGCACTGGTTATAACAGTTTAATTGGGATACTAAATAAAGGGGCTCACTAGAAAATAGACTAGATAGCAGAAGGTCTGTATTCCAAATTTGCTTCATCGTCATAAAAATCTAAAATTACTAAATCTGGATTTGAGTAGCTTTGTAAAAATGTCTACTCACTTGACAAATTCATTTGTGTCACTCCCATGGCTTGCGGGCAATGGGTGCCGAAGACAGTAGGGGTGAAATGAAGGGTTGCACGCGGCGGAGGCTCCAGACAAGAGCGCCTCCGCCACAGCACGTCCCTCGTCACCCACTGATCATGGGAGTGCGACGAACAAATTTGCCAAGCTATAAGGAATGTACACATTTTAACCTTGTTAAGTTCAGATGTAGTTCCTGGTACTCTTGTTCGAAAAAAAACTGTTATATATTTTCACCACGCGACACCATATACAAGGTAAATTTTTAAAAATGTCAAATGAGTGTCCCAGATATCATTCGCCGACGGAAGTATAGGAGAGAGACTATTCTGAGTGTTGTGTGTCTGCAGGACCGCGTTTCTCGCGTGCAGCGTGCAGGCGATATCGCGGCGCTTCGGCACCGCTGAGCTGTCTACGGATGACATGACTTCAGAGGACATGAGGAAACATATGACTGACAAGGAGTGGGATAAGGTAAGGGTCTTCACTCCCATAACCTCGTATCTACGTCAATAAGGAGATGATTGGGTTTCATATTCATCTTACAGTCAGTTAGGGTAACTTTGGCTGTTCCGTATAACATTGACCCACACCTACACACTGCCATTTTTTTGTTTTTACTTCTACAGCGTTTAATGTATCTCAACAGCAATTTATTTTAACAATTTGTAATAAATTATCTAGGTGCTGTAGCAGTTTGTAAGTGTAGACGAAGAGAAGACGTTTGTAAGTGTAGAAGTGTGTATATGGAAAAGCCAAAGTTACCCCGATTGACTTTATATCCTACACTAGACAAAGAAGTTTATCAAGGTGGCGATGTGCGTTTTTTAGGTATTGCTTAAGCTTTCTTCCCAAGCGGAGCTAGAATTAAAGAGACGAATGCTTTTCCTTATCTAGTGCGTGATAAACGTGTTCCTTTCCTTAATAACTTTCGTGATGATTTCTAAAAAGTTGTTACGTACAATATTATTAATCTTCATTCCCTAATATAATAATTCCAGGTATACGAGATGTCGCGAGACCGCAACCTGTACAACAACCTGATCGCCAGCCTTTTCCCGAGCATCCACGGGAACAACGAGGTGAAGAGAGGCATCTTACTGATGATGTTCGGAGGAGTCGCTAAAACTACTATTGAAGGTAAGGAAATACAAAATTCGCTTTTACTCTTCTCTTCTGTTTTTAATTGCTACATAAATTATTTGGGTAAGTCGGTTGATTCGGGTCATCAAGTAGATGCCATATACAATATACACCGACTTTAGCTCAGCCTTTGATAAAGTAGACCACAACCTTTTGCAAAAGCTGTATGACAATTTTGACGTCACAGGTGAAATGTGGCAATGGTTTCGGTCGTATCTGTTTGGCAGTCGCCTAAGAGTAGTCATGTACGGATATTTTTCGGACTCGTACGTTGCATCTTCAGGAGTCCCTCAAGGCTCACATTTGGGTCCTACTTTTTTCTACCCGACCCTTTCAAAATTCAAACCTGTTTTAGGGACAACTCTCCGCGGCGACATCAACGTGTGCATCGTGGGAGACCCTAGTACTGCGAAGTCTCAGTTGCTGAAGCAAGTGAGTGAGATCACGCCGCGCGCCGTGTACACGAGCGGCAAGGCTTCCTCCGCGGCCGGTCTCACCGCCGCCGTCGTCAAGGTAATTAAGCGTTTAAAAAAATAAAAAATGTTTTTTTTTTTTTTACAAAATATAATGCTGAATTTCACGCGATGTACGTAACGTCGCAGTAGCTCAGGGCACTACTCCGGATACGTAGAGATAACGTGTTCAATCCCCACCTGCAATGTATCGCGTACAATTTTGTGCTAATATTTAACCTCTGCATTCCTTAGAGCATTAAAACAACCGGAGTGGCCATTGATAGGCGTTTCCCTCTCCAACCCAACCAATACAAGAACCAAACCAAAAATACAAGACCATATGTAGTATTTTGTATCAGAACATCAGTTTACACCCCTTTTAATCAAAATGATGTTGATTGTTTTATAAATTAGCACATATTGCGAACAGAGTAATAAGTATACGCCAGGGTTTTCGGTGCACGAGTTATTTGTCGCCTACTGCCGGCCTAGTGTTAAATCATTGATGAACAAGCTCAAAAAATCACCCAGACCTCTATGAATTTCACGGTAAATCCACTATAATCCAGTACTTTAACTCGAGTATTTGTCCCTAGGACGAGGAGTCATTCGACTTCGTGATCGAAGCAGGCGCGCTGATGCTGGCCGACAACGGCGTCTGCTGCATCGACGAATTCGACAAGATGGATCTGGCCGACCAAGTCGCCATACACGAAGCTATGGAGCAGCAGACAATCTCGATCGCTAAGGTAATTAAGCATATTGTTCTGGGTATAGTTAATTTCATATAAGGCTCGATTCTAATTGAGAACGTCATTAGGCGGTAAGTATGGAACTAAAGAAAGTAATGACGACACGTGCCAATTTGAAAAGCTGAGCTCATAAATTAATTATTGAACATAAGATAACCATTATGGTTCCCATTGTGTAGTCTCAAGTGGAATCAGATGTTGGTATATGAAGTGAAGTATTGACGACGCGTTTGGCTCGGTTTGTAGACACCTGCCTACTGAGTCGGCGGTCCTGGGTTCGAATCCCGGCCGGGGCAAATATTTGTGCAAAATATTTGTTCTTGGGTCATGGATGTTATCTATATATGTATTTATATATTATGTATATCGTCGTCAAAGCTCAATTGCTCAATTCTGCGTATAAAGTGGCAGGATCGTATCCCCAACACAGAAGTACTTCGTCGTAGTAATATGACTGGCATAGAGGCGATGTTGATGAAGGGTCAGCTGAGATGGTGCGCACATGTTTGGCGCATGGATGATTGCAGACTGCCGAAAGCCGCTCTGTACTCCGAGCTCTCGGACGGTAAGCGTAATCGAGGCGGACAGTACCTGCGTTACAAGGACGTGTTAAAGCGCCACTTAACAGCCTGCAAAATACCAGCTGATAAATGGGAGCACAAGGCCTCACAGCGACCTGAATGGCGATCTTATGTCAAGAAAAGTGTCAAAGGTTTTTGAAGAGGCCCGTTTGACTGATATTGATATGAGGCGTCAAGAAAGAAAGTCTCGTCCGAAACCCAGCTACAATTATACCTACAATAGCTCCGGTCAGCTTCACTGTGCTTCTTGTGATCGGGTATTTAAAAGTAAGTTTGGCTTTGCCAGCCACATTAGGGCTCACGCCCGTAATTAGCTAGGGTCACCGTCGCCGGTCACGGCGTGGATAGCTATATCGTCGTCTAGTACCCATAGTACAAGCTTTGCTTAGTTTGGGACTAGGTCGATTTGTGTAAGATTGTCCCTTAATATTTATTTAATATTTATAACTTTCTGATAAAGACGAACGACAAATGGACTTCTGTCAGACAGTGTTGTGCTCTTTGTCTGTATGTTATTCTGTCTGTCACTGTCTCATTGTTTCCATCCCTATTTCTCTCTCATTGGCTTCACTGAGCAAATGTGTTATTTATCCTCAGATTATTGTACTTTTAACACGTTATTGCTGCGTCATCTCGTATTTCAATAAAATCACAATCCTGTACCAATGATGTCTCTATTTGGCCTTATGGTTACAGAATGCCTCATGACATTAGAATCGCGATTGCTACCTACGTTTTTGTAATATGCATCATCATCATCATTCCCTTGGTTTCATCCCATTTATTTGGGATCGGCGCAACATGTTATCTTCCTCCATTCTTTCCTATTACTCGTAATCTCATCATTTACTTCCTTATTCATATCATCTTTCACACAATCCATCCATCTTTTCTTTGGTTAGGTTTTTGTAATCACTACATAGTATAAAACAAAGTCGCTTCCTACTGTCTGTCTGTCCTTATGTATGCTTAGATCTTTAAAACTACGCATCAGATTTTGAAGCGGGTTTTAATTGATAGAGTGATTCAAGACGAAGGTTTATATGTATAATACATGCATAATAAAGTAGAGAAACACTTTTTATTTAGTATCAGCATTGCACCCGTGCGAAGCCGGGGCAGGTCGCTAGTATGTCGGCCAAAGGATTAGCTTGGCTATTCAACGGGGGAATGTAGCCGGCATCATGGGTACCCTGCCGCAGGGCCATGATCTGGGGGACATCGGTTTTGTTAGTTAATTTTATTTAGGTTAAGTTGTGTACTGTTAATTTTTACTTGTGTTTCGTTTACTAATAAATATTTATAAATAATATACATAAAATAAAGTAAATATTTAAGGGGGACTTCCATAAAGTTTAAACAATTTGTTTCTCCCAGGCGGGAGTGCGCGCGACGCTGAACGCGCGCACGTCGATCCTGGCGGCCGCCAACCCGATCGGCGGCCGCTACGACCGCGCCAAGTCGCTGCAACAGAACGTGCAGCTCTCCGCGCCCATCATGTCCCGCTTCGACCTGTTCTTCATCCTCATCGATGAAACCAGCGAGATGGTCGACTACGCCATCGCGAGGAAAATCGTCGATCTGCACTGCAATAAGGAGGAGAACTATGACTGTGTTTATACGAGAGAAGATCTGTTGAGATACATCGCGTTCGCGAGGTCTTTCAAGCCTATGATTACCGAGGTAAGTGTTTTATATCTTAATGGTACTTACAAATGGTTCATAGTACGTGACACGCTTCCACTTTGTTTCCTGGTGCGTTCTAGTAAGTTTTATATTTTATCTGACTTTAATAAACAAAACATTGGTCTACAACACGCGACACACTTCCATCTCAGTTTGTTATAAGATTATTATGACTAAGCCCCATCATGTCTCGCTTCGACCTGTTCTTCATCCTCATCGATGAAACCAGCGAGATGGTCGACTACGCCATCGCGAGGAAAATCGTCGATCTGCACTGTAACAAGGAGGAGAACTATGACTGTGTTTATACGAGAGAAGATCTGTTGAGATGCATCGCGTTCGCGAGGTCTTTCAAGCCTATTATTACCGAGGTAAGTGTTTTATACTTTTCACTTCTCTCGCTCTAAAAGTTCGACTTTATGCTGTGCGTAGGCGACATAAAGTCGCTTTTTATGCTCTAGAGCATAAAGTAAAATCGTCGTCGAAGACCAAGGCGATCGGTCCAACAGCAACACGAAAAAGGTTCTTAATAAACAGTAAAAAAAAAAAACATAAAACTTCATACAATAAAACCCGTTCCAGACCTTCCGATCCGATCCGATCCGATTTATCGGGAGAATCGGATAATGTGTAGTGTATAAGATCCTAACAATTGCACTACACATTATCCGATTTCTTCCGATAAACCGGATCGGATCGGAAGGTCTGGAACGGGTTTTAACTCTTTTTTTTTATTTTTTATTCTTATTTATTTTATAAGCCATACATCTTATGATTAAGTCGGCTTAAAAATAATTACAATGTTACTTAAACTTTAGGTGTTACATTAAACATTGGAATTGGTACTTAAGGATTATTTTTATAATACTCAAATCTTAGGTTCAGTGAGTGTATAATGAATTTTATCAATGTACCACTGTATTCGGTAGAGAACCCTGAGCTTAAGATTTGATGGAAGAAGAAGAGGAGATCCCCCGCAGAGCAACCAGTTTCTTTTAAGAGATCCAACCTAGATTGTTCGTTGATTTTACATTCTAGAACTAAGTGGAGGAGGTCCTCTTCTTTGTCACATTGTGTACAGTTTGGATTGTCTCTTTTTTTCATGATGTAGTTAAATTTATTTAGTGGGATGTGGTAAGTTCGGGTTCGGAAACAAATGACTAGTTCTTTTCGGTTAAGGTTTCGTGAGGTAAACCAAGGCACTCGTGGTGGTTCGTCTACAATGGTTCTGTACCAGATGCCCTTGTTTTGAGAGCGCTCATTGAAATAAGCTTTGAATTTAATGTAATTGTCGGCTTTAACTTTTGGAAGATGGTCAGTATAGTGCGGTACCGTGTCGAGAGGTATGCCGTTCTGTAGCGCTTCGGGTTTTAACTCTTTATTTTATTTAGTTTTGTTAGTATTCTAAGACCAAGGCAAATATACCAACAGCCAAAGTACACAAAAAAACTTCTTGAAATGAACTTGTAACTTTTATGTACTATCATTTATTACTTTTTAAACTATTACTTTAAATATTTATTAAATTTGTCTTTAAGTATACATGATATGTGTATATATGTTATTTACATGATACAGTTTCATTTCCTCGCAATCGAAGTGAAAAGTAGAGTGTGCAAGTCGTCCATAAAACGCATTTTACACTCGACTTTATATTCATCCTCGCTCGCAAGCTCGCTCGGATGGATAAACGTCTCGTGTAAAATGATGCGTTTTATGCACTTGTCGTGCAATCTACTATTATTTAATATAATGATGTAAAATTGGTTCAAAATAAGTGACACGTTTCTACTTCTCATCCTGGCGTGTTAGAGAAAGATCTGAGAATCGTCAATGTGAGTGGCATATAAATTGTGTGATTTAGTGAGCAAAAAATGGGTTTACTGCACCCGTTACGCTTCTACCACACATTGTTATAAGATTTTTTAGCCCATCATATCTCTATTCGACCTGTTTATTTTCATTATAATAAGTAGAACTATGAATGTGTCTAGTCGACGGGAAATTCGTTAAAAATTAATCGCGTTTGCGAGACTTTCAAGCCTATCATTACTGAGGTTTGTTCTTGAGGTTGTTTTATATTTTATTTAATGCAAGCAAGTAAACTCAACCTTACTCTGCGACTTGTTCGTCCTCGTTGATAAGACCAGCGTGAGTAACGCAACTGTAAATCGTTATTTAATTAATGAAAAGGACAAAAAATATATAAATTAAAGGTACTTCAGAGACGCAAACTTACATAGTTAGCGCAAATCGCAACGGGATCTTTCAGGCTAGTTAATGATTTTATTACAAATTATTTTTTCGTAGCACATTTTCCCACCAAATACCTTAAATTCCCAAAAGCGAGAAGAGTTAGGTCTCAACTACTTGTAGAATGAATTCAATTTGAACACCTTACCCTTCAAGATCAAGAAGAGTTAGGTCTCAACTACTTGTAGAATGAATTCAATTTGAACACCTTACCCTTCAAAAGCGAGAAGAGTCAGGTCTCAACTACTCGGAGAATGAATTCAATTTGAACACCTTACCCTTAATTCCCAAAAGCGAGAAGAGTTAGGTCTCAACTACTTGTAGAATGAATTCAATTTGAACACCTTACACTTCAAAAGCGAGAAGAGTCAGGTCTCAACTATTCGTAGAATGAATTCAATTTGAACACCTTACCCTTAATTCCCAAAAGCGAGAAGAGTTAGGTCTCAACTACTCGTAGAATGAATTCAATTTGAACACCTTACCCTTAATTCCCAAAAGCGAGAAGAGTCAGGTCTCAACTACTCGTAGAATGAATTCAATTTGAACACCTTACCCTTCAAAAGCGAGAAGAGTTAGGTTTCAACTACTTGTAGAATGAATTCAATTTGAACACCTTACCCTTAATTCCCAAAAGCGAGAAGAGTCAGGTCTCAACTACTTGTAGAATGAATTCAATAGGCTATTTGACTGATGTTGAATTCTACAGCGTACTGTAGTTATATGAATAAAATTAGCTAAATATTTCACGAAACAAAGAAAAAAAATCCAGAAACATATATATTTTTTGGAAATATGTGACTTCAAAGGTACGCAAATTTTATGATATTTTTTTTTATCCAAAATAAATTTTGAAAATGTTTTCAGAATCCTCATAATTTTACGAAACAATAATTGTATGACAACTATGAACTTAAACGCAGTTTTTCACGGTGAAAATGACAAATTTCTTAATTTTTCCATACAATTATTGGTACCTATACCGGCCTGTGACGTCACTAGCCTGACGCGTTTTGTATGGAGCGTTTTTAGCGCTACGTAGGAATGTTGAACTTTGACGGTCATTTCTGACTTTTAGAGCAGTTTAAATGTAGTCAGTCCCATATAGACATTTGATCACAATAAAAAATAGAATCGATTGACATCCTCAAAAAAAATTAGTCAACATACCTATTTCACCTTTATGCCACCTATTACAGGAAGCGGGCAAACTCCTAGTGGAGTACTACACAACTCTGCGTCAGCGCGACGGCGGCGCGGGCGGCGGCGGCGCGTGGCGCATCACGGCGCGCCAGCTCGAGTCCATGATCCGGCTCGCCGAGGCGCTCGCCAAGATGCACTGCAGCGGGCAGGTGCAGCCCCGACACGTGCAGGAGGCACACAGGTCAGATGTCACTAGAAACTTATAGATTCTACCATAGAACGCATCTTCCACGGTCTTCGCGCCAGCTCGAGTCCATGATCCGGCTCGCCGAGGCGCTCGCCAAGATGCACTGCAGCGGGCAGGTGCAGCCCCGACACGTGCAGGAGGCACACAGGTCAGATGTCACTAGAAACTTATAGATTCTACCATAGAACGCATCTTCCACGGTCTTCGCGCCAGCTCGAGTCCATGATCCGGCTCGCCGAGGCGCTCGCCAAGATGCACTGCAGCGGGCAGGTGCAGCCCCGACACGTGCAGGAGGCACACAGGTCAGATGTCACTAGAAACTTATAGATTCTACCATAGAACGCATCTTCCACGGTCTTCGCGCCAGCTCGAGTCCATGATCCGGCTCGCCGAGGCGCTCGCCAAGATGCACTGCAGCGGGCAGGTGCAGCCCCGACACGTGCAGGAGGCACACAGGTCAGATGTCACTAGAAACTTATAGATTCTACCATAGAACGCATCTTCCACGGTCTTCGCGCCAGCTCGAGTCCATGATCCGGCTCGCCGAGGCGCTCGCCAAGATGCACTGCAGCGGGCAGGTGCAGCCCCGACACGTGCAGGAGGCACACAGGTCAGATGTCACTAGAAACTTATAGATTCTACCATAGAACGCATCTTCCACGGTCTTCGCGCCAGCTCGAGTCCATGATCCGGCTCGCCGAGGCGCTCGCCAAGATGCACTGCAGCGGGCAGGTGCAGCCCCGACACGTGCAGGAGGCACACAGGTCAGATGTCACTAGAAACTTATAGATTCTACCATAGAACGCATCTTCCACGGTCTTCGCGCCAGCTCGAGTCCATGATCCGGCTCGCCGAGGCGCTCGCCAAGATGCACTGCAGCGGGCAGGTGCAGCCCCGACACGTGCAGGAGGCACACAGGTCAGATGTCACTAGAAACTTATAGATTCTACCATAGAACGCATCTTCCACGGTCTTCGCGCCAGCTCGAGTCCATGATCCGGCTCGCCGAGGCGCTCGCCAAGATGCACTGCAGCGGGCAGGTGCAGCCCCGACACGTGCAGGAGGCACACAGGTCAGATGTCACTAGAAACTTATAGATTCTACCATAGAACGCATCTTCCACGGTCTTCGCGCCAGCTCGAGTCCATGATCCGGCTCGCCGAGGCGCTCGCCAAGATGCACTGCAGCGGGCAGGTGCAGCCCCGACACGTGCAGGAGGCACACAGGTCAGATGTCACTAGAAACTTATAGATTCTACCATAGAACGCATCTTCCACGGTCTTCGCGCCAGCTCGAGTCCATGATCCGGCTCGCCGAGGCGCTCGCCAAGATGCACTGCAGCGGGCAGGTGCAGCCCCGACACGTGCAGGAGGCACACAGGTCAGATGTCACTAGAAACTTATAGATTCTACCATAGAACGCATCTTCCACGGTCTTCGCGCCAGCTCGAGTCCATGATCCGGCTCGCCGAGGCGCTCGCCAAGATGCACTGCAGCGGGCAGGTGCAGCCCCGACACGTGCAGGAGGCACACAGGTCAGATGTCACTAGAAACTTATAGATTCTACCATAGAACGCATCTTCCACGGTCTTCGCGCCAGCTCGAGTCCATGATCCGGCTCGCCGAGGCGCTCGCCAAGATGCACTGCAGCGGGCAGGTGCAGCCCCGACACGTGCAGGAGGCACACAGGTCAGATGTCACTAGAAACTTATAGATTCTACCATAGAACGCATCTTCCACGGTCTTCGCGCCAGCTCGAGTCCATGATCCGGCTCGCCGAGGCGCTCGCCAAGATGCACTGCAGCGGGCAGGTGCAGCCCCGACACGTGCAGGAGGCACACAGGTCAGATGTCACTAGAAACTTATAGATTCTACCATAGAACGCATCTTCCACGGTCTTCGCGCCAGCTCGAGTCCATGATCCGGCTCGCCGAGGCGCTCGCCAAGATGCACTGCAGC
Source organism: Apotomis capreana (assembly GCA_947623375.1). Taxonomy (NCBI): domain Eukaryota; kingdom Metazoa; phylum Arthropoda; class Insecta; order Lepidoptera; family Tortricidae; genus Apotomis; species Apotomis capreana. The sequence goes on along the minus strand of OX392519.1, from coordinate 8,744,093 downwards.
GGGCAGGTGCAGCCCCGACACGTGCAGGAGGCACACAGGTCAGATGTCACTAGAAACTTATAGATTCTACCATAGAACGCATCTTCCACGGTCTTCGCGCCAGCTCGAGTCCATGATCCGGCTCGCCGAGGCGCTCGCCAAGATGCACTGCAGCGGGCAGGTGCAGCCCCGACACGTGCAGGAGGCACACAGGTCAGATGTCACTAGAAACTTATAGATTCTACCATAGAACGCATCTTCCACGGTCTTCGCGCCAGCTCGACTCCATGATCCGGCTCGCCGAGGCGCTCGCCAAGATGCACTGCAGCGGGCAGGTGCAGCCCCGACACGTGCAGGAGGCACACAGGTCAGATGTCACTAGAAACTTATAGATTCTACCATAGAACGCATCTTCCACGGTCTTCGCGCCAGCTCGAGTCCATGATCCGGCTCGCCGAGGCGCTCGCCAAGATGCACTGCAGCGGGCAGGTGCAGCCCCGACACGTGCAGGAGGCACACAGGTCAGATGTCACTAGAAACTTATAGATTCTACCATAGAACGCATCTTCCACGGTCTTCGCGCCAGCTCGAGTCCATGATCCGGCTCGCCGAGGCGCTCGCCAAGATGCACTGCAGCGGGCAGGTGCAGCCCCGACACGTGCAGGAGGCACACAGGTCAGATGTCACTAGAAACTTATAGATTCTACCATAGAACGCATCTTCCACGGTCTTCGCGCCAGCTCGAGTCCATGATCCGGCTCGCCGAGGCGCTCGCCAAGATGCACTGCAGCGGGCAGGTGCAGCCCCGACACGTGCAGGAGGCACACAGGTCAGATGTCACTAGAAACTTATAGATTCTACCATAGAACGCATCTTCCACGGTCTTCGCGCCAGCTCGAGTCCATGATCCGGCTCGCCGAGGCGCTCGCCAAGATGCACTGCAGCGGGCAGGTGCAGCCCCGACACGTGCAGGAGGCACACAGGTCAGATGTCACTAGAAACTTATAGATTCTACCATAGAACGCATCTTCCACGGTCTTCGCGCCAGCTCGAGTCCATGATCCGGCTCGCCGAGGCGCTCGCCAAGATGCACTGCAGCGGGCAGGTGCAGCCCCGACACGTGCAGGAGGCACACAGGTCAGATGTCACTAGAAACTTATAGATTCTACCATAGAACGCATCTTCCACGGTCTTCGCGCCAGCTCGAGTCCATGATCCGGCTCGCCGAGGCGCTCGCCAAGATGCACTGCAGCGGGCAGGTGCAGCCCCGACACGTGCAGGAGGCACACAGGTCAGATGTCACTAGAAACTTATAGATTCTACCATAGAACGCATCTTCCACGGTCTTCGCGCCAGCTCGAGTCCATGATCCGGCTCGCCGAGGCGCTCGCCAAGATGCACTGCAGCGGGCAGGTGCAGCCCCGACACGTGCAGGAGGCACACAGGTCAGATGTCACTAGAAACTTATAGATTCTACCATAGAACGCATCTTCCACGGTCTTCGCGCCAGCTCGAGTCCATGATCCGGCTCGCCGAGGCGCTCGCCAAGATGCACTGCAGCGGGCAGGTGCAGCCCCGACACGTGCAGGAGGCACACAGGTCAGATGTCACTAGAAACTTATAGATTCTACCATAGAACGCATCTTCCACGGTCTTCGCGCCAGCTCGAGTCCATGATCCGGCTCGCCGAGGCGCTCGCCAAGATGCACTGCAGCGGGCAGGTGCAGCCCCGACACGTGCAGGAGGCACACAGGTCAGATGTCACTAGAAACTTATAGATTCTACCATAGAACGCATCTTCCACGGTCTTCGCGCCAGCTCGAGTCCATGATCCGGCTCGCCGAGGCGCTCGCCAAGATGCACTGCAGCGGGCAGGTGCAGCCCCGACACGTGCAGGAGGCACACAGGTCAGATGTCACTAGAAACTTATAGATTCTACCATAGAACGCATCTTCCACGGTCTTCGCGCCAGCTCGAGTCCATGATCCGGCTCGCCGAGGCGCTCGCCAAGATGCACTGCAGCGGGCAGGTGCAGCCCCGACACGTGCAGGAGGCACACAGGTCAGATGTCACTAGAAACTTATAGATTCTACCATAGAACGCATCTTCCACGGTCTTCGCGCCAGCTCGAGTCCATGATCCGGCTCGCCGAGGCGCTCGCCAAGATGCACTGCAGCGGGCAGGTGCAGCCCCGACACGTGCAGGAGGCACACAGGTCAGATGTCACTAGAAACTTATAGATTCTACCATAGAACGCATCTTCCACGGTCTTCGCGCCAGCTCGAGTCCATGATCCGGCTCGCCGAGGCGCTCGCCAAGATGCACTGCAGCGGGCAGGTGCAGCCCCGACACGTGCAGGAGGCACACAGGTCAGATGTCACTAGAAACTTATAGATTCTACCATAGAACGCATCTTCCACGGTCTTCGCGCCAGCTCGAGTCCATGATCCGGCTCGCCGAGGCGCTCGCCAAGATGCACTGCAGCGGGCAGGTGCAGCCCCGACACGTGCAGGAGGCACACAGGTCAGATGTCACTAGAAACTTATAGATTCTACCATAGAACGCATCTTCCACGGTCTTCGCGCCAGCTCGAGTCCATGATCCGGCTCGCCGAGGCGCTCGCCAAGATGCACTGCAGCGGGCAGGTGCAGCCCCGACACGTGCAGGAGGCACACAGGTCAGATGTCACTAGAAACTTATAGATTCTACCATAGAACGCATCTTCCACGGTCTTCGCGCCAGCTCGAGTCCATGATCCGGCTCGCCGAGGCGCTCGCCAAGATGCACTGCAGCGGGCAGGTGCAGCCCCGACACGTGCAGGAGGCACACAGGTCAGATGTCACTAGAAACTTATAGATTCTACCATAGAACGCATCTTCCACGGTCTTCGCGCCAGCTCGAGTCCATGATCCGGCTCGCCGAGGCGCTCGCCAAGATGCACTGCAGCGGGCAGGTGCAGCCCCGACACGTGCAGGAGGCACACAGGTCAGATGTCACTAGAAACTTATAGATTCTACCATAGAACGCATCTTCCACGGTCTTCGCGCCAGCTCGAGTCCATGATCCGGCTCGCCGAGGCGCTCGCCAAGATGCACTGCAGCGGGCAGGTGCAGCCCCGACACGTGCAGGAGGCACACAGGTCAGATGTCACTAGAAACTTATAGATTCTACCATAGAACGCATCTTCCACGGTCTTCGCGCCAGCTCGAGTCCATGATCCGGCTCGCCGAGGCGCTCGCCAAGATGCACTGCAGCGGGCAGGTGCAGCCCCGACACGTGCAGGAGGCACACAGGTCAGATGTCACTAGAAACTTATAGATTCTACCATAGAACGCATCTTCCACGGTCTTCGCGCCAGCTCGAGTCCATGATCCGGCTCGCCGAGGCGCTCGCCAAGATGCACTGCAGCGGGCAGGTGCAGCCCCGACACGTGCAGGAGGCACACAGGTCAGATGTCACTAGAAACTTATAGATTCTACCATAGAACGCATCTTCCACGGTCTTCGCGCCAGCTCGAGTCCATGATCCGGCTCGCCGAGGCGCTCGCCAAGATGCACTGCAGCGGGCAGGTGCAGCCCCGACACGTGCAGGAGGCACACAGGTCAGATGTCACTAGAAACTTATAGATTCTACCATAGAACGCATCTTCCACGGTCTTCGCGCCAGCTCGAGTCCATGATCCGGCTCGCCGAGGCGCTCGCCAAGATGCACTGCAGCGGGCAGGTGCAGCCCCGACACGTGCAGGAGGCACACAGGTCAGATGTCACTAGAAACTTATAGATTCTACCATAGAACGCATCTTCCACGGTCTTCGCGCCAGCTCGAGTCCATGATCCGGCTCGCCGAGGCGCTCGCCAAGATGCACTGCAGCGGGCAGGTGCAGCCCCGACACGTGCAGGAGGCACACAGGTCAGATGTCACTAGAAACTTATAGATTCTACCATAGAACGCATCTTCCACGGTCTTCGCGCCAGCTCGAGTCCATGATCCGGCTCGCCGAGGCGCTCGCCAAGATGCACTGCAGCGGGCAGGTGCAGCCCCGACACGTGCAGGAGGCACACAGGTCAGATGTCACTAGAAACTTATAGATTCTACCATAGAACGCATCTTCCACGGTCTTCGCGCCAGCTCGACTCCATGATCCGGCTCGCCGAGGCGCTCGCCAAGATGCACTGCAGCGGGCAGGTGCAGCCCCGACACGTGCAGGAGGCACACAGGTCAGATGTCACTAGAAACTTATAGATTCTACCATAGAACGCATCTTCCACGGTCTTCGCGCCAGCTCGAGTCCATGATCCGGCTCGCCGAGGCGCTCGCCAAGATGCACTGCAGCGGGCAGGTGCAGCCCCGACACGTGCAGGAGGCACACAGGTCAGATGTCACTAGAAACTTATAGATTCTACCATAGAACGCATCTTCCACGGTCTTCGCGCCAGCTCGAGTCCATGATCCGGCTCGCCGAGGCGCTCGCCAAGATGCACTGCAGCGGGCAGGTGCAGCCCCGACACGTGCAGGAGGCACACAGGTCAGATGTCACTAGAAACTTATAGATTCTACCATAGAACGCATCTTCCACGGTCTTCGCGCCAGCTCGAGTCCATGATCCGGCTCGCCGAGGCGCTCGCCAAGATGCACTGCAGCGGGCAGGTGCAGCCCCGACACGTGCAGGAGGCACACAGGTCAGATGTCACTAGAAACTTATAGATTCTACCATAGAACGCATCTTCCACGGTCTTCGCGCCAGCTCGAGTCCATGATCCGGCTCGCCGAGGCGCTCGCCAAGATGCACTGCAGCGGGCAGGTGCAACCCCGACACGTGCAGGAGGCACACAGGTCAGATGTCACTAGAAACTTATAGATTCTACCATAGAACGCATCTTCCACGGTCTTCGCGCCAGCTCGAGTCCATGATCCGGCTCGCCGAGGCGCTCGCCAAGATGCACTGCAGCGGGCAGGTGCAGCCCCGACACGTGCAGGAGGCACACAGGTCAGATGTCACTAGAAACTTATAGATTCTACCATAGAACGCATCTTCCACGGTCTTCGCGCCAGCTCGAGTCCATGATCCGGCTCGCCGAGGCGCTCGCCAAGATGCACTGCAGCGGGCAGGTGCAGCCCCGACACGTGCAGGAGGCACACAGGTCAGATGTCACTAGAAACTTATAGATTCTACCATAGAACGCATCTTCCACGGTCTTCGCGCCAGCTCGAGTCCATGATCCGGCTCGCCGAGGCGCTCGCCAAGATGCACTGCAGCGGGCAGGTGCAGCCCCGACACGTGCAGGAGGCACACAGGTCAGATGTCACTAGAAACTTATAGATTCTACCATAGAACGCATCTTCCACGGTCTTCGCGCCAGCTCGAGTCCATGATCCGGCTCGCCGAGGCGCTCGCCAAGATGCACTGCAGCGGGCAGGTGCAGCCCCGACACGTGCAGGAGGCACACAGGTCAGATGTCACTAGAAACTTATAGATTCTACCATAGAACGCATCTTCCACGGTCTTCGCGCCAGCTCGAGTCCATGATCCGGCTCGCCGAGGCGCTCGCCAAGATGCACTGCAGCGGGCAGGTGCAGCCCCGACACGTGCAGGAGGCACACAGGTCAGATGTCACTAGAAACTTATAGATTCTACCATAGAACGCATCTTCCACGGTCTTCGCGCCAGCTCGAGTCCATGATCCGGCTCGCCGAGGCGCTCGCCAAGATGCACTGCAGCGGGCAGGTGCAGCCCCGACACGTGCAGGAGGCACACAGGTCAGATGTCACTAGAAACTTATAGATTCTACCATAGAACGCATCTTCCACGGTCTTCGCGCCAGCTCGAGTCCATGATCCGGCTCGCCGAGGCGCTCGCCAAGATGCACTGCAGCGGGCAGGTGCAGCCCCGACACGTGCAGGAGGCACACAGGTCAGATGTCACTAGAAACTTATAGATTCCACCATAGAACGCATCTTCCACGGTCTTCGCGCCGTAGATCTAAGGCAACATAAAGTCAAAGTACTTTATTAAGATTTCGGTCGTCAATTTGAGATCAGCTTGGCCTCTTGTGTATTTCTATTGCCTTGGCACCGCCTGCTCCTACAGTAGCACAATGCACAGGTGAATTGAGAAATTAATAATATATCACTAGAAAATGCGAGTTGAGAACCCAAACACACAAGTTCTTTGCAGTGCATGCTGGATGATGCAAACTATTAAGGTAGGAAGAGAGCACAAAACAATCGATTGTATCTCCTTTTTGGCGTCCTCCTTCGTATTATTTTGGTAATTTAAGGACAAGCTGTTGTGTAGTTATAAGATTGTACATTTTAGGAGCCTATTTTCCCCAGAGAGGTCGCTGGTATTGGAATAGATCGCGCCAACGTTTGTATAATCCTTCGGTTGCCGTTGTGTATGATCCACTCCAATGTTCTGCACCCTTGACGTTTACATAATTACCTGAGTCAGGTAAACTTCATTTCTATCAAAGCAATTTTAACTCTTTGCAAAAAGGTCTTAATCTACTTAGCACGCTTCCCTACTATAATGACGTAGAAAACCACAAAAGTATTGTTTTGCTTAAGTGGATCGTACACAACGCTGACCAAAGGACTATAACAACTTACTCGTTTTTGGGGCTAAATCGATTTGTGTAAGATCATACCCAATATTTACTTATTGTATTGCAGGTTGCTGAATAAATCCATCATCCGCGTGGAGCAGCCGGACATCCACCTGGACGAGGACGAGCCGCAGTACGAGCCCAGCATGGACGTCGACCAGGACATTCCCAACGGCCACGGCACTGCAGGTACTTTATATTGTTTGTAAACACTTATACTACGATTTCTAATTCAAGACCAAAAATACTACCACAAGGTTGCCACTATAATAAAATATTTTTACAATAGTAAATTTCTTTTTATTTTTTAAACACGCTAAGATAATTTATTTATTGGTAACTTGAACTCTATGTTTTAACCAAATAACTAGAAATATTTATTATTACATAATTACGAGAGGAGATAATAAAAACTTAAACATTGGAGATTTTTGGTACAAAATCTGGTTTTGTACTTGTAACATTGTCCATTTGGTGCAAGCCAAGAAACAAACTCAGATGTCATTTAAATGTTGTCAATTTTGACAGTGACGTATCTGTCGTAGTTTTTTTGGTCTTGAATTAGAAATCAGAGTTTAGACAGTCGAGTGGCAAAAAAATAATCATACCGATAAGCATGCCACAATATCGCCGCGCGCGATCGCTCCAGCTGTTTTTGCTAAGCGAATTTCGGTGAGACTAAACGTATCGGCGGCTAGGAAAGTTAAGACGAATGTCGTGGCCGGGTCGTTACGAACCATTAAATTACCGAAAAACTGCAGAAGTCTGCTCTGCAGAGGGCCGAGGGCCATAGATTCCGCGCGTCTTTCTGATCTCAAGCCCTTTCTCAATTCTTAGCAAGGTATAAGAGGGACCGAAGGCCGAATTCCCGCTCGCAAATGATTTTCAGTGCGTGAATAATTTCAATGTAACTTAACAATGGCTCAAAGTGCTATAATGGCTCATAATTTGTTAGGAATATTTAAGATTTTAAAACAAGTGTTAGTGAACAGAACTATCACAGATTGTAGATATTTCTAGTATAGAAACACTTTCCTGTAAGTATACTTAATTATTGTATTTGTACTATGCATTCTGGTTGTGACGAAACCATTTCAATGCTTACAGATACCTCAGTAAATGGAGACTCCGGAAAGAAGAAGCTAACTCTTTCATTTGAAGAATACAAGACCCTCAGCGACATGTTGGTTGTGTTCATGAGGAAAGAAGAAGCAGAAGCGGAAACAAGAGGTAATTACACTTAAAAAATAAAATAATTTACCCGCATAGTCTAGTCAATTCTACCATAGGACATGAAAAAACGCTTGCAAGATTTGTACGCAGTGAATTATTTAACACCTCAGACGTAAACTTAACATAACCAGATTTTTAGTATTCGGGCCTTGCCGATACAATTCTTTCGACCTAGGAGATCTTTTGTATAATTCCCGCCGTAATAAGGCTGCTCAGTGGTTTACACTTATAGTTCTTACATATAGTTATCTACTTGAACATTTTAAAGTGTTAGATTTAAGGTATGCAGTTGCATCTGTCGAGAGTTTCTTGAGATCCGCCGCTGTCCGGCTAAATTTGGTGGTTGGGTATTCGAAGATAATATGGTGTACTGTCTGATCTCGGCAACTACGCTGGCACGTTAAACCCAACTACAAGTGTCTGGTATGCCTTCGGTTCTGCGTAGCCATTGGCGTGTTTCTTTCTTTTAAGAGCGGTACTCCACTCATCCAATATCTTAGTCCAATTTATATATCCAATATTGAATAAAATGTCTTTACCGGAGGCCCATTCCATATTGCAATTTGTTATACTATTTGCATTTTAAATTAAATCTCATTACTATTATTTCATCAAATGACAGTTTTTTGTAGTAAATAAATTTGATGAAGTCACCTACCACCACTCTAGCTGTCGATAAAGCTCTCATTTCAATAAAATGCTTAGCATTTGTTTGAATATTGATTCGTATCTACACTTGTTATGTGTGCGGTATTGCACTATCCCGGACGATATGCTTCATTGTTTCGGGGACCACTAATGTACAGCCAAATAATGCTCAACCCAATAATGTACAACCCAATAATTGGCGTCCATGATGGACGCGGATTATTGGGGTGTACATTCCCGGGTCGAGCATTATCGGTACGGGCCAATAATGTGCGGCCAATAATCGGCGTCTACTAAAACAAACCCTTGCCACAGGTGAAGAAAGCTCTGGCATGAAGAAGAGCGCCGTCGTCAGCTGGTACCTGGAGCAGCTGGTGGCGCAGGGCGCCATCGAGAGCGAGGACGAGCTGCTGGAAAGAAAGACCCTCGTCGAGAAGGTCATCGACCGGCTCATGTACCATGTAAGTAAAACTATACTCCTCCTCGCGTCGATTTCCTCATTACTGAGGGTCGTGATTTCCCCGTAGCTGGGTCATTATGCTCCGGACCGTGTTTCACCTAGATCTGTCCTTGGCTTCATGGAGTGCGTTGTGTAGCTTGGTGTCTAATGAGCGGATTTGGTCAGACCACCTCATCGGTGACCGGCCCCTTGGACGCTTCCCATCGACCTTTCCAGTCACCATGAGTTGTTCCAAGTTGTTCCCTTCTTTCCTGGCAATATGGCCGAAAAATTCCATTACTCTTCTCAAGCACATAGTGAACAGACGAGTTTCAATATGGAGTTCGCGAAGAATGGATTCGTTTGTGCGAAATGCTGTCCATGGAATCTGTAACATTCTCCTCCAGCACCACATCTCAAAAGTATACTAGAGATTATCAAAACTCAGCTCACCAACTTACCTGCATTCAGAATGGTATTGTGTGTAATACAATCCTATCTGCTTTTGTTCTCGTAACCGCCAACCAGTTACTTACAAAAAAAGGTTAGAACTACATTGCGTGGATATTGAATTTTCATCATTATTCCTTGTTGAATAGGTTTAAAATGGTTGATGATGAGAGTTCATAGTCTTTTCCTAGAAAGTACGTTCTTGTTGAGAGTCGGGCGGTTGTAAAATTCCAAAAAGTTATGATCACCATTATTCTGTTAGTGTATTTTGTAGTCTAATGTCTAAGGAAATAGAGTCGATAATCTATATTAACCTTCCAAGGTGGTTACAATCTGCTTTTACTACGAGCTCGTTATCTTAATTTGTGGTTAACCATTCAATGGTATTGAGTTCTTAAGTGGGTCAGCTTAGTTTAGAAAATTTGTACAACAAAACAAAATTTCCCGATTTTTTTTTGTATAACAAAATTTCCCGAAACTTTACTCGTTTAGTACGGGAAATGTTTTAGAGAACGTTCTCTCCCCATACAAATTGGGAACGGCAAAACGGCACGACTCTAGTGGTAACACTTTCAAGACCACAGGTGTTTGTGACTTTTGCTCTGATGCGAGCCCGACCCGCCAGGCGGACTGTAGCCGTGAAACAACTCACCTAGCGGGTTCTGGATTGTTTTTTTTATAGTTGTGTACAGATGTGTGTGTGAACAGATTTTGTAAGAAGTTGAGCCGGCAGCTTCCCCAGAGAGCCACAAACCCTGGTGCTTCACGACCATCAGTCCTTTCCTGAAGTGATTTCACCAAGCTTTGAAGCGCAAGGCCAAAGGCCGACCTCCAACGGGCCACATGCTCAGAGCGTTAATAGTACATTACATACCTAGGGCGGTGAAGTCGTGAATGCCCCAGATCGCAGGTGTTTGTGGCCCAAGCCGAAGGTAAGGGCCATAAATATGCGATCCGAGGCTTTGCGAATTACCGCCAGTGGTTTGTAAAGTGCTTTGCCTTGCAAGGAAGAGATTTTCTCTCAAAAAAAATCCCACTTACGACCTAGAGTGACGTAAAGTACTCTGTAGTAATAATTCTGTTCTATTTGATATGTAACTTTTTTTATATTGTTTCAGGATCAAGTAATAATCCCTCTATCAACCACGGGTCTCAAGAGCTCACATAAGTCCGCAGACCAAGAGGTGGAAGACGATCCTTTGCTCGTCGTTCATCCTAATTACGTCGTCGACACGTGATACACTGTCTTTGCATCGGAGGAAATTATGAAGCATTTATTTCAATAATTGTGGCCTTTTGCGTGGCAGGATATTATAAGCCCACCTTTTTAATAAAATCGTTTTTACCTTAAGTTTTTTTTTATTACTCCATTTATTCAGGCAATTTCGCTATTTATAGTATGGCACCTTGCTTACAAAACTAGTTGGCGGCAAAAAGTTTCTCCTAATGGCGGGAAAAATAGCGTCTTCCTGTTTCCAATGTTCCGATTTTACGACTCTGCTAGTGTCGGGGTTAAAAAGTGATTAAAAAATAACCACAATGAAACTTAATAAAACATATAATTATCATTCACTTAAAAAAAAACATTAACATCTTTCAAACACCTTATACAAATCAGGCAAATTCGCTATTTGTAGTATGGCACCATTGCTTACAAAACTAGTCGGCGGCAGAAAGTTTCTTCTAATGGCGGGAAAAATAACGTGTTCTTGCTTCCAATGTTCCGATTTTATCGACTCTGTCGTAGTATCGGGGTTGGGCTGGGCGTAGAAAATGGCGGTTTGCCGGCAGAACGAGTCGAAGCATTCTTTCTCTACGTCCCAGTTGACTTCTGTGACGAGACGGACGAGGTATGTTGGTAGGGCGCCCATAAATGGGGTGTGGTTGTCTGAAACCCACAATAGGTATATTAATTAACATTATAGAAAAGCTCAATCAGTTTCACTGAAACTATCATAATTTTAACGCATGAATGATCACAGCTGGAATTAGGTCTCCCCAAAAGATTTGCATGACGAGCGGTAGTACGCCTTCCGCTTTCAGCTACCTTTACCAGGTCGTTTGTCCATCGTGTGAGAGGCCAACCTTCGCATTTCAGGCATTTTCAGGTGGCGCCATATAATTCTGGCCCGGTTCATATAAAAAGATCCGAATGATAGGTAAATCTAGGGCTTGTACCTACTGGGATTGCACCGAGAGTAGAATCTCCACAATGATTATGCGTAGTTCTTGACAAGCTCGTCGGCCCCCCCGAAATAAAACCATTTATTCAGTAGGTAGGCCACATGGGCACTTTTACAAGTCAGATTGTGAATATACCGGCATTTCCCAAGGGAAAACCGCCGTTAAGAAAAAAGCCGAAAGAAACTCAACAGTAATTAAACAATTGGTTGAGAACCCTCCTTTGTAGCTACTTCCGGAGTACTAGGCACTTCCCACGCACCAACTGGCTCCGGTTTTCCTCATTATGTTGACGGTAAATGTAGTCACGGAAACTGATACACGTACCTTTTTGACCCTCACGATTAGTTATTAAAAGAGCGAAAATGGTGTTTCATTGTTGACAGTACAGCGGCATAGTTGTCGTATATTCCAGTTATTTTATGTATTTTCTTGTTATTTTAATACAGAAAAATAAATCCAATTTCATATATTAGCGTGTACACGCCGCAACGCTCTTTCGATCTCTATATTAATTGCCATCTGTTAGAAATATGAAATGTTGTCAATTTCCTAGACTGTACAATAGTGGGTGACTAAAAGATTATATTACCTAGTAACAGCGGCAACGCCAATAGTTCACCATTGGAGTTTAACTCCAGAGAGAAGTACTCCAACAGCATGGCGCGCTTGGTCGTCAGAAGCTTGGTCATCTGCTGCGCCATCTCTCGCATGTCCCCTGTAATCAGTAAAGCTTTATTTGTTATTTAGTAAAGCCTGACCAGAAATATATGAGGATGCGCCATGTTGCGGAATTTCAATCGAACTAATTTCTTACACTGGCAATGATTTTATGCTGGTTTGTCAACAAAGGCAATGTCATTCGAGGTGGTTTCTTTAAAAGACAAATATTTAAAATTATCCAAAGAAAATGCCGAAAAGCATTCACAGTCGTGAACGTAAGATTATGAATAAAGTGTACACGTGTTTGACGTGTTTACTACACGAATCACAGGCAGGAAAAGAGTGCATTCCATTAAATAATATTACGAGGTTAACATAGTGGAACTGACAGGTATTTAAACTATGTCATTATAGTGGATTCCAATTGGTTGCAAAATTGTTGCCATATAAATCTTATAAATAGCGCCCTCTTGACAATCCTCATATATTTCTGGTCAGGCTTTAAGAATCACTTTTTCAATGAGTTAAATGGAACATACAATAACACATATTATTTTCTCATGGATGTCTTTGTCAGAACTGGACCAATTTAATTTAAATGGGAACCACAAGGGAAGTACCAGCTTCCAAATAAAAAAAGAATCATCAAAATAGGTTCACCCAGTCGAAAGTTCTGAGGTAACAAACATTAAAAAAATACAGTCGAATTGAGAACCCTCCTCCTTTTTTTGAAGTCGGTTCAAAACCGGCCAAGTGCGAGTAGGACTCTCGCACCGAGGGTTCCGTACAAACACTTATCCCATCTTAACTGGCCGGCTTAAGTTAAGCAACTGGTATGTATGGCGCCGGATAAATGAGGTGCAAAGTTAACGCAACCAATCACGTTTGCTGTATGGGAGCCCCCTTAGATATTTAATTTGTTCTGATTTTTTAGTATTTGTTTTTTGTAGCGGCAACAGAAATACATCATCTGTGAACATTTAAATTGTCTAACTATCACGGTTCATGTGATACAGCCTGGTGACAGACGGACAGACATACGGACGGGCAGTGGAGCCTTAGTAATAGTGCCCCGTTTTTACCTTTTGGGCACGGAACCCTAAAAAAGTATATTTATAAAACTACTCCGTTATTGTTTGTGCTAAATTATGGCAACTAAAAACTGTGGAAAAGCGGGAGTTCCTGACACAGGGTAATTACTTAATTACTAGGAAGACAAGGCCTTATTACTTAATGTAAGTCGAATTAGCGAAATAAATACTTTTTCATTTTCATGAGCATCATTCAATTAATCGGAAAAGGCCTGGTTAAAAAATGAAATGTTGTCAATTGCTTAACCGCTGGGCGTTCAAAACGTTAAGAACAAGTCAAGCCATCAAGAATTTACCACTTACCCAGTTCAGGCTTCCATTCAGACTCTTGCGAAGAGAGTCCGAGCACGAACAACTCTTCCAAGGGCAGTGGGTTCGATAGCTTTATCAAGCCAAAGTTTTGGAAATCATACAGCAGTGTCTCGTAAAACAACTCTTCACTGAAAACGATAAGAATAAGTTCCTGTCATAAATTGCATTTTAGTGGCAAGCTTTTATAGCCGACTGTACTTTTCTTTGTATATCCATCAAATGCTCACTGAGACGATTCTAAAGAGCCCAAGCTCGGTAGGATTGCTTTTTCTATTATAGAGCTCCTATGGCCACCTTCCGGCTCCATCATCAGATCAGCCCCATGGTACCATATTATTGCATTGTCATCAAAGTTAAGTAAGTATGCAAAATTACAGCTCAATCGGTTGACGATATCTGCTTCAAAATTAAGTTGCAAGATTTCACCCGAACAAACATACTTAGATACATACATACATCTTTTAAAATACACATTATCTACTACACCCATATTCTGCGGTCGTGGCTATCATCCCTTGTGTTGTGTGACAAGCCTAACCACACGGCGCCATTCTTCTCTCACAGCCGCGTCTGGTGCTCTCGTGCAGGGGGCAGTTTGTGGCCGATTTGATTTGGTCAGTCCACCTCATAGGAAACCTACCGCACCCATATCGTAATATATATATAACAATTTACTTATATTCTAGATAATTAAAAAGATAATAAAAAAACTAGTCTTTGCTAGTCTTTTAGTCTTTAGCTTATCCCACGGGAATACTACATTCATACGGGATGAAAGTATCCTATGTCCTTCCCTGGGACTCAAAGTTATCCATATCTCATATAAATCGGTTTAGTGCTTTAAGCGTGAAGAGGTAACAGACACACTTTCGCATTTATAATATTAGTATGGATATACAATCTTGGTAATGAAAGAGGCAACAATTTGGTTACAAAGGCTAATTATTGGTAAACTTTAGAAGCTATAGATTTTTTTAAATTACTGCGTTTAACAAGTTCAACTTTAATAAGCCACACTCAAGTTAAAATATGTTTTACTTACGTCAACCTCGTAGTATCACATAAGTACAGCTTAGTAGAGTGTTGTATAAGCGACTTGTGCAAATCTATGCAGCCAATAAATATCAAATTGGCTAAGATTTCCCTTAAATTAGAGTTACACTGCCTTTCCACGTCCATCCTAAGTTGCTTAACACTAGTCAACTTAGTCTCAGTCCTTTCATACTTAAATGTCCTAGTTTTGAACGATTCTTTAGGATCTATATAAGTTATGTTTCCCTGGTCTAAGGCGGTATGATTTTTCCATTTATCCGGCATTTTATTAACTGGCACTGGTTCCTCGATTAGAGAACTTTCTAGAACATCATCTACATCCATTTTATCTTCTTGTGCATTCTTTTTTGTCTTTTCATCATCATAAGTAACTTCTGCTTGATTTTTAGTTTCTGTATCGTCTGTTTCTACACTTTTGGGTTCTGCTCTAAAGAACTTATCAATCTTCTGTACATCAGAATTGACTCTGACCATGCTGTTGGCGTATACTCTGGCTGCTTCTGTTGTCTTCTTTACCATTTCTTCTACCATCGTGGCACCGGGCAGTCGAGCCTGTAGTTTAAGAAGATTTGTAAGAAAATTATGGGCCTACATACGCCTACCCAAAAGTTTCCCTCTACAAAATTCTATCAACTTTATATTTTATACAGTGGTGTGGGAAATCTAAGATAAGATTAATAGTACATTACATACCTAGGGCGGTGAATTCGTGAATGTCCCAAATCGCAGGTGTTTGTGGCCCAAACTGAGGGTGAGGGCCATAAGTATGCGATCTAGGGCTTTGCAAATTACCGCCCGTGGTTTGTCTAAAGTTTCACGTCTTGGCTTAGCCAGGAAGTGAGATTTTCTCCCCGCGTAGCGGTCAGAAAATTCCACTTACGGCCTAGGGTGATGTAAATAATTCTAGATTAAGACAGAGCAAATTCAGTTTTCTATTTAGTTCAAGAGCAATCAGATAAGAAATGCATTCAAATAAGCTGGTGGGCACAGCACCATTGGGGGCACTGAAGAGATGCTTCTCAATGATTTCTTCTTCATACAGAAACTGCACTCCGTTAAAAAAACCGGCCAAGTGCCAGTCAGACTCGCGCACCAAGGGTCCCATCTTAATTGGCCGGGTTAAGTTAAGTTTGAACCTGGTATGTATGGCGTCGGATACAAATGAGGTGCAAAGTTAACGTGATCGCGTTTGTTGTATGGGAGCCCCCCTTAAATAATTATTTTATTCTGTTTTTTAGTACTTGTTGTTATAGCGGCAACAGAAATACATCATCTGTGAAAATTTCAACTGTCTAACACGGTTCATGAAAGCAGTCTGGTGACAGATGGACAGACATACGGACGGACAGCGGATGGCTTACTAACAGGGTAACCCTTTGGGTACGGAACCCTAAAAACGCTGAATAATCGCACCTGCGTATACATGACCCTCGTAGAGTTGCAGCTAAGCAGTTTGCTCTCCACACACGCCTTTAACTTCTCAATGATCTGCTCTTCATACAAAAACTGAACCTCATGCTTCGTTGGGTGGACGTTTACATCCACATTTTTTGGATCTGGAAAATATAATCACAGATGCTTTATTTGAACCTAGAACCTATGATACAAAGATCAAACCTTAAAGAAAAAATTAAATGAATAATGGTGGAAGAGACCGGGAATTGAACCCTCTGGATTGTCGGTCCAGCGCGTTAACCTATTCGCCACCCTAACTCCCAAGCAACCTATCGAATTTTTCCTTATGCTTTGTGCGTCGATCTTTGCATTGTTTATTTGAAAGGATTTAGCTTATATAAAAATTGTGCTGTGTACCCATATAAAAAGGTCATGTTCCATAAAATTATGATTAAAAATACCTTAAAGCCGAATATCATGGAATATAGCCATGTTCCGTATCAGTACGCGATCCATTATCAGGAGAGCCGATCAGTAAACCCGTTTTGTGACTCACGGTGGTTTTCTATACAAACAAATACAAATAATAAGAATCGCGAACCGGTACGAAAGATGTCAAGCTTTGAGTTGTACGACGTGGGTAAACTCGTTTCATATGTAGTAATACTAGAAGGTGCAACTTCGCCCGCGTATATTTTTCTTTACCACAGCAGGGACAACATGAAATGGAAATAAAAATAACAACTTACCTAATTCTATACTGAGGTAGACGAAAGCGTGGGAGTTCTTAGGTAGATAAGTCGAATAAACAGAGTCAATAGCTTTGCGAATTGCTGTAAAAAACACATGTTTGGGATGACGCTATCATTAAGGCCAATATAAGCTAAAATTACTACTTGCTCAAAATCGATGTGCTTCTCATTAGCCCAATAAAACTCGAGGTTTAATCTGAAATTTTCTAGTTCATATAGAGAAAATCGCCATCTGGCCACCCGCCACCTCATTCTAAAAATGAAATGAAATTAGTATAACATGGCCAGTTATTGACGGGTGGCCAGTAATTAACACCTTATACTAAAATGAATTCTGTTTGTAGGTGAACATAGTTAATTTTTAGTATTAGGTGCCCAGTTATTGCGATTTACCCTACATATAATTCCTGACTGTGCTCTAGATTCCCAATACCACCCTCGCCGCATACTTACACTGCGAGTCGACTAACCGATGATTGATAAACAACAGCATAACTCCTTTCTTATGGGAATAGTTCACGTTTGTAATGAACCCGTGTACGGATAGCTTGAGCGTGTCGTCTTTTATTTCAATTTCCATTAGCTCCCGGGCTATTGAGTTGCCGTGGATCTGAAAATTTAACTGTCGAAATTGCGGAACTGTCAAACTGTATTGCAACAGGTAGGGGCCGTTCCAGCAACTTGTCGCTCAGTAGAGCAGTACCCTCACTATTTGATTACAATGAGCATACTTCGCTAGCGACTGCGTAAGCGATTTGTATCGAGAATTGTAGTTCTACAAAGTGACCGATAAGGGCGCTGTAGGTACTATTCTCCTTGCAAATTGTTTACGCTGTTGCTGGCGAGTACGGTCACGTTAACTCATGGTAAGGAAGGGTACTGATCGGCGTGTGTGCTGCTATGACTGGCTACTTTCTACTCCACGCTGCGCGCTAGTAAGATGGTTTTTAACGGGGCACGAGTCGCATACGAGATTTTGTGTTGTGCCCAGGGCAAAAATTGTGTGATGAACTAGAATATTTGTTCCTGGGTCATGGATATTATCAGGGGTCGGGCTTTCTTTCGCACGGTAGGACTAATGGAGAGCTATGGAGCCGATATTAACATTAAAATACTATTCATGCTCATTCTCATAAGTGTATTTCATTCGCAATTTTAATTTTATAGTCAAGGACAAAGTCAGAAGAATATACAAAGAACTGATTTGATTATTGATCGAATATCCATTTATGACTAAAAAGTTCACCATATTGACAATAAATTGAGTTAAATTAGGAATTCTGAAATATTGTAAAAAAATATTTTATTCATAATTTTAGTCATTTAATGCTTGGGAGTGTTAACCATAATAACAACAAAGGCAGTTTGGAATAAAATAGATGAATGAGTATGAGTTGTATTCCCATCCACGGCCAAGCGCCGTCGACCGTACACTATACGCCAGGCCACCATACAACCATTTTTTTGCTAAAACAAGTGACTCAACGTGTTGGTCATGAACCCGGCGCGAACGCTAAATAGACCGCCGCTTCTGAAGCCAGGTAGCTATCATACTAATACTATTATATGTAATCTTTGTTGTAAAATTAATAAAGAAATAAATAAATAATAATAAATATTAAGTCATAGTAAGATTCCTTTTTTTTTTAATTTGGATTTGTCATGACTCACATGCGAGTCACTGGCCCTGCGCGACTTTTTGAGCATGACCCATACGCTGAGTCACTGGCCCTGAATGGGTTATGTTAATAACGGCTCCATAGTTCTCCATTAGTCCTACCGTGCGAAAGAAAGTCCGACCCCTGGATATTATCCATACATGTATTTAAATATTATCTATATCGTCGCCTAGTAAAGTGAACTGCAAATCCTTTATGCTGTCAATAGCAAGTACGGCCACGTTAACTTATGGGTACAAGAGACGGGCATAGGAATGTCTGACGGCCCGACCACAACTCCGCGCGATCAGCGGAGCGGTGGCCATAGGTGGGAGCGGAAGCTACAAGCGCGGTGTCTCCCTTACTCCTATGGTCGCGCTGTTAGGAGGAAGAACAGACTGCCTAAGACCGGTGCAAGTGGAAGGCTTTGATTCAAGCTCTACACCCCAGCAGAGGATTTTTACCACTACATCCATACTAATATTATAAATGCGAAAGTGTGTCTGTCTATCTGTCTGTTACCTCTTCACGCTTAAACCGCTGAATCGATTTTGATGAAATTTGGCATGGAGATAGTTTAAGATCCGAGGAAGGACATAGGATAGTTTTCATCCTGGAAATTATCCCTAAAAAGATTGAAAAGTGAGTAAGTAATTCATGATGACATTGATGACCCTGTAGGAAATGCAATTATTAGACCAAAAGCACAATTGCTCTTACATTTGCTTAGGCGCTTTTAATAATCCCTTTTATTAATTAAGGTGATTAGGTGGATATGGATATCTATCGTGTTGTACGAGCTTGCTTCCATACATCCAAGTTCCACGCGGACGTAGTCGCGGGCAAAAGCTAGTTAATATTATAAAAGCGAAAGTTTGTGTGTTTATGTGTATGTTTGTTACTTCATCACGCTCAAATGGTTAGACCAATTTTGATAAATTTGGTATGAAGGTAGCTGACACCCTGGATTGACACATAGGCTACTTTTTATTCCGAAAAATCTAGTGTTCCCTTGGGATGAGCGGGTAACAGCGAGTTGTGCAGATAGTAAATAAATAAATATCGAACACAAATCGATCTAGTCCTATAACTCTAATTAGGCTTGTATAACTAACCCTGACAATAAAGACAATTGCAATTTGTTCGCAATACTCACAATCCTGACATTTTCAATGACAGACGAATTAATAGGAGTCTTCAAATCTGTTTTTTCCCCAAACTTCTTCAACGTGAACCCAACGTGACTGTTGTGGATAGCGTAACCGCCCACTACGTCCATGATATGCGCGTATTCCTCTGTAGGGCTCCGCAGGGCTTTCTTGCGGGCTATGATGTTGTAGAACAGGTCTTCGACAGTGATTTGGGTCCCGTTGTTACCGGCACTTGCTTTGATCGGGCCCTTCAGTTTGCCATCTTCGTATGAGGCTCTAAAGTAAAGTATTTTATTTCGTTTTAACATAATAAAGTTTTAGTTGTTTGTTACTAAATCTAAAAGATTAACTACTTTTTACGTTACAACCACAGCCATTTAAAAAAAAAAAGTGAATCTAGAAAAAAAATTATAAATATAATTATTGAACCTGCTGTCAAAACTTCACGAGGATCGGTTGAGAAATGCGATCGGTAGGCGAGAACAGCCGGACATTCGAACATCCAGAATACGGTTTTTGATGACAGCTACTCTTTATGAAATGTCAAATACAGCCTTTATTCAGCTTACATTGCGCTAACGGCTATATAAGCGCTTATGCCGCTTGTGTGCTACTTGGCAGCAAGTTCTCTATGACTAGACTTGTAAACCAACATACTGAATATGAAAAGTGAACTCTCAGTCCCCTGGACCTTTTCACTTTTTGAACGCCAAGTAGTGGAGCAATTCACTATGCCACTGATACCACAACATTTTTTTTTAGAATTGCTCCATAATCAAGAGGGATCGAAAAATACTGTTGCTATAACAGTTGAATTACAAAGTTTTTGAACAATGACATTTTAACAGCATTTGTCGACATTGGCATCAGTGGATCGATTAAACCACACCAACCTTAATAAATAAATAAATATCAGACAACCTCACACAAATCAACCTAGTCCCAAATTAAGCTCAAGAAGGCTTGTTATGGGTACTAGGCGACGATATACATTACTTATATAGATAAATAAATACTTAAATACATAGAATATCCATGACCCAGGCACAAATATTCGTGTTCATCACACAAATATTTGCTCTTGCCGGGATTCGAACCCGGGACCGTCGGCTCAGTAGGCAGTTGCTTAACCACTGCGCCAACCGCGTCGTCCTTGCCTTGGCATTCAAAACATTTATGTAACTACTTTACTTACTTATAAGCACATTTAGCCGCTGCAGTCTTGGTGAGTATGGTAAGGTGAGCAATGTGACTTATACTGGCCAGAGCCTCTCCTCGGAAACCATAAGTGTTGATAGCCTGCAAGTCTTCATATTGGCAGAGTTTTGAGGTGGTAAAGCGTTCACAAACTATGTCCAAATTGTCACTTCTAATGCCTGTCCCATTATCTTGGATCTAAATATAACAGTAAATAAATTTAGAAATAATATTTTTTTTTATTCTACCTAGCCCCAAACTAAGCAAAACTTGCTATGGGTAAATAAATAATAAAAATAAAAAAGCCTTTTATTTCTAGTAAGGTGATAAACAATGCTACAAATTTAGACAATAAATGCTAAAGTGATCAGAAACTTTTCTTAAATGACTAAATTAATATAATACAATTAAATGTTAGTTTTTTTTTAATAATTCACTATAACACCACACTAGAACCCTCTATAAGGTAAAGGCCTCCTCCAGAGATCTCCATCCATTTCTGTCCTGAGCCTTCCATATCCAGTTAGGCCCTGCTAACTGGACAACATCATCTGCCCATCGTGTCAAAGGCCTACCCTTTTTTCTCCCACCTGTCGGACCTTTCCAGGATGTTGTAAGGAAGGTCCATCTTTCGTCTTGGAGTCAGGCTACGTGGCCAGCCCACCTCCATTTGTGTCTCTGTGCGTGGTTAAGAGCATCTATTACTTTTGTTTTATTTCTAATAATGGAGTGGTTGATCTTATTTATTTTTCTTATTTTTAGAAGACTCCGCTCCATTCCTCTTTGGCATGTCACGATCATGCGTTTTGCCTTCGATGTGAGTTTCCAAGTTTGGCATGCATAGGTCATCGTGGGGAGTAAACACATATCCATGACTTTCTTTTTGAGATTGAGAGGAAGGTTGCTTTTTAGGGTTTCTTTTAAACTCCAGTACTTATTCCAAGTGTTTTTAATTCTTCTTTCTATTTCCAGTTCGTTCGATTTTGGGTTGAAACTTATTTGTTTACCCAAATACACATATTGGTCGACATAATCTATATTTTCCTTACCTATAAGTATAGGTTTTTTGATGCTATTTGTCATGATTTTTGTTTTGCTGTAGTTCATTTCTATGGGTACTAGACATCAATATACATAATATATAAATGGGTGATTCTACCTACAGGCGTTTCAACTGGCGTCAGTCCACCGTCATAAATATCAAAGCAATGGACCATAATAGGCTTTAAATTTGATCAAATTATGGTAAGCACAATTACAGTATAATCATTATAATGAAAGTTTTGGTTACAGCGGACGCAGTTAAGGGCTGTAAAATCACCCTTAACTTTTTGAAATTCAAGTGGTGATACAACTCGCCGTACCCCTGATGCCACAGCAAAGAAATAAAAAAAAGCTCCAAAACAACAGAGATGGAAAAACATTTGTAACGGTTCGCTGTTGAATTTAAAGACTAACAAAGTTTATTATCATCCAAATTTCTTCTTCATGCGACGACATTGGAGTCAGGGGCACAATTTTCTGATGTTTTAATATGGCAACCAGGGCATCTAAATGGTCAAAAATCTAACCAATTAATATTTTTACGGAATTAGCTGAACTTTGTTTTTATGTTTTATTAGAAAAAAAAATTAAATAAAAGAATCCACCTGTAAATATTTTAAGCCTCCTGCTTTCACAGTTATTATTATATTTGTTGATTTGGCATCCAAGCTGTAAATAAATATTTTGATTAGTGGTAGATTGAAAAGAAAATGAATAATAAGTAGTAATTTTGGAAAAAATTACCTATTTTCAATAAGTTCTTTCAAAGCATTTGCTGGTCTTTGCACTATTTCGCCGGCTGCTATCCGGTTCACCACATCTTCACTAAGTTTTCTAATTACACCAGGTTCAGACATGGTTTTCTTTTCTTCAATCCTTTAATACCATCCAGCCGGTTACAAACTGTTAGTGAGTAATCAAGTGATAAAATTATTTATCCCAAATAGTACGCAAAACGAACACACGAAAATTAGTCGACAAACTGAAACTCATAGATAAGAGTGTACTGAAACGTCTGAAACTAAAAATTAAACTTCAAAATAAAAGCAAGTTGTTGTTTAAGATAACATTTCTGTTCTTTTTGTTGTTATGATGAACATTTTATTGACATTCTGGAGTCTTTATCAGTAGCTTAAATAGTATTTATGACACTTGTATGAGCTTTGGTGTTTGGTGATTGATTGATCTCATCTCATCTCATCTTCGCCTTTATTTAATCATCTTTTTGATAGGTGTTAGGTGTGTGTTATTTTAATAACAGAAACTAATAAGTTTCCAGTCAACGCCGATCATTATGGAGAACATGGATGTGGATAGCGACGAAGAAAAACACTTGGAAGATATAGAAAAGATTAACGCTGCTTTAGAAGAAGAAGAGCCTTCCTTATTCCTGGGCCCTTCTGTAAGTGGTAGCATAATCTCACGATTCTCTCGATCCTTACCCAGCACTTCTACTGGCGAGAGCGCACAGGAGCACGTTAAAATCGATTCGGCTTTAGGCCTCAACAAACTACTAGATGAGAAATTAAAACGACTTGAAAAAGTACTCGTAGACCGCTTACACGAGTGCAGACAGAAGTTGAGCGAACTTCAAGAGTTTGTGCCTGGAGAGAAACATGAAGAGCGTCAAGAAACATTCCGCTATATAAGCTGCGGTAAGCCATATTTCAAAGATAAATCCAATTTTCCAGCCCCGGACAATGAAGACACTATACTTATGGCTAAAAGTAACATGTACGATTTCTCCGAAATCACCTCAGTTCCTGGCTGGACGGTAAAAGATAAATGTAACTTAACCAACCTTCTCCTGAAAATGTCGATACAGATTAGGAAGAAAGAGTTGACTTCAAAAATTGCAAAGTTAAAACGAGAAGGCAAAGACATAAAGCCAAAGATATTAGAAAAACAAATCGATGCTATTAACCGAGAGATCACAGGCTTAGCAAAAAAAACTCTGAAGGATGTTGCCTTACCGATAGACCAAGAGTATGACTGGGAGATTGTGGCCAACAAATTGAACAAAAGACACAGTGCTTTAGAGTACAGATCACTATGGAAAGTATTCTTACATCCAAGCATTAATAAGAGTATTTGGGACAAAAATGAACATGCCCGTTTACAAGAAATAGCACACAGTCA
Organism: Apotomis capreana; assembly: GCA_947623375.1. NCBI lineage: Eukaryota > Metazoa > Arthropoda > Insecta > Lepidoptera > Tortricidae > Apotomis > Apotomis capreana. The sequence goes on along the minus strand of OX392519.1, from coordinate 8,720,103 downwards.
CAATTATCAAGACTGGGAAGCCATAGCAACGGAACTGAACACCGGTAGGACAGGGTACCAATGCTTTGTGTATTACAGGACAAATATGAGCAATACATTTACAGGAAAAAAATGGACAAAGGAAGAAGAGGAGTATCTTCGCAGATTGATAGAATACTACAAAGAAGATGACTACATACCTTGGGGTAAAGTAGCTTCATCTATGGAGAACAGAACCAAGATTCAAATTTATAATAAGTATTTCCGATTGGTGGAAAAGAGGAAGGGCAGATTTCTGCCAGAAGAAGATGCTGTAATTTTAACATGTTCTGATAAGTTTGGACCTAACTTCAAAAAAATGTCAGAGTATCTCCCTGGTCGTTCGGCGACACAGATCCGAGTACGCTACCAGGTTTTGGCCAAGATGAGGATCTCTACTGTTTGGACCTTGGAAGAGGATAAGAGGTTACTTCAACTCATGGTCAATGAGCCGAATATTACCAACTATTCTGCTGTGACAAGGTGGTTCCCTGGGAAAACCAGAGTGCATGTAAGAGCAAGATATTTGACCTTGATTAAATGGATGAAGAGGTATCCTAACTTGTCACTTGCAAATGCCCCTCGAAGAGGAGCACGACGCCTCGGCCATGGACAAGCAACAGACAATCTTAATAAAGCAACAGAAAAACTTAAAAAGAGAATAGAGACGGAAATCGAAAAAAGGAAGAGCAAAAGAATCACCAAGGAATCTCCTCTTGAAGTTATAGAAGATGCTATTATAGCCACCCTCGCAACTGAAAGTGTCAGGGAACAGGAAGAAAGAAAAGATGAGCTCTACGACGAAGAGGACGTAACGGCTTTCGACACTCAATCTATGACATCAGGACATAACCTAAATGTGACTAATATCCAAAAAATGATAATTTTCTTGAAGGGAAAGCTAAACAAAGATCTTTTCAAAAACAGCTCATATGCTGCTCAGTATCCTGGCTTACTGGATCCAAAGCTAGAAGTGAATCTTTTCAAAGTCAAGAGTTATTCAAGAAAACAAGCAACTACTTCAATCCAAGTAAAGGGTGCACCAGATATATGGGGAAATAACACTTTAGGCACCTCGTCTTATTGTCTCCCCCCGCATTACGCCACGTTAACAGGGTTACGAAAAATTATATCATACATCAATACGAAAAAAGATACACCCCCAACGCAAATCCGCAATTTATTCAGAAGAAATCCTATTCTCAAAGAGCAATTCTTCCTTTTACTGGAGCGATTCAACTCACTGTTTCTGTTTCCAATACTGCTGTCCAATGAGGGCCCTGAACGACTAGGAACACGTGTACAGGCAATAAAAAACGATGTAACGATGAACACTTCCATGGCACTCAAAGAAATCATTGCAAATTTTTCACTCTCTGGCCCAGCACAGTCAGTTTCAAACACAAGTATAGCCAAAGGCAAGGCAAAAGCTATAGCAGAGGCAGAGGCAGCTAGTAAAGACATGAACATCGATTTGGAGGAGCCGTCTGAAGATCAAAAGGACAAAATCTGTGTTCAGAAAGTTATTGTTGGTGAAAACAGATTCAGATTTGTTGCTGAAGTTGAAGGAAAGTTCAAGAGGAAGAACAATTTTATATAGTCTTAATTGATTGGTCCATTTTACATATCATCCCATGGACAGGTACCCTTATAAGCATTACAAATCAGTATACGTAAGTTATTATATTAGATAAGGAAAGGTGTCAAATATTCTCGTGGAAGAAATAAAAACCTAATTAATATGCCAAATGTCTTATATATTTCGACCATTAACCCTAAATGACTAAGTAGTTGTCGGCAAAACAACCCTTGCCCTAACTATACCCTGGTCGCGAAGCAGACCGAGGTTTGGCAAATATGATAGTGCGGGAGGCACTTCTACAGAAACTCATACTTCGGCCATATTCGCGATAGTGTGGAGCCGGGAATCTTCGCAAATGTCGAACGGACCGCGCCTGCAGCCAATCGTAGCGGTACATACACGTCTGTCGGTCGTATTGCCACGCCCCACGACCAAACTCATCGCAATCATATCACAATAGACAAACAAGGAAAAAAGGTCAAGGAAAAGGTTTAAGGTCTTCGCACATTATAATTATAACAATTCAACGGCGACTCGCTTCTATGCCAAATATTGAAATTTAAGCCCTGTCATATTTACTAGGTTTAATTTCAAAAAATGTACGACGCGTCGTCCAGTCGTCGTCAACTACTAATATCATTTTTAGGGTTCCGTAGCCAAATGGCAAAAAACGGAACCCTTATAGATTCGTCATGTCTGTCTGTCCGTCCGTATGTCACAGCCATTTTTTTCCGAAACTATAAGAGCTATACTGTTGAAACTTGGTAGGTAGATGTATTCTGTGAACCGCATTAAGATTTTGATGCAAAAATAAAAAAATAATAATAAATATTGGGGGCTCCCCATACTTCGAACTGAAACTCAAAATTTTTTTTTCGTCAAACATACGTGTGGGGTATCTATGGATAGGTCTTCAAAAATGATATCGAGGTTTCTAAATTTTTTTTTTTCTAAACCGAATAGTTTGCGTGACAGACGCTTCCAAAGTGGAAAAAAGTTGCCCCCCCCCCTCTCTAACTTCTAAAATAAGAAAATGAAAAATCTAAAAAAAACGTATAATGTACATTACTATAAAAACTACCAACGAAAATTGTTTTGAACGAGATCTAGTAAGTAGTTTTTTTTTTATATTTTAATACCTAACTTTGCACCTAATTTATATGGGGCGCTATACATACTAGGTGCAAACTTAACTTAACCACTTAGGGATGGAAAGTGTTTGTACGGAACCCTCGGTGCGCGAGTCCGACTCGCACTTGGCCGGTTTTTGAGATTAAGTGGAACATACATCCATCCAAACTTTCACGTTTATAATATTTTTAGGACAGAAATAGACCCTTTGACACTCCTCGTTTGTCTCCTATGACATAAAAAATGTGTATACTGTACCTATAGATTATCCAAATCAGACTATCAATTTTATGACATTATCTCAGAGATGTGTAAAGCCTCTAGAGGGCTTCCGGTTTGTGACTTAAGATGGCCGCATGCCTTTAAGTTTAGTTATTCGTTATTTATTCATTTTGGTTGTTCAATGTGTAGTATTGATAGCCTATTGTGCAGTGAACTAACGTATGAGTGAATGGTTAATGAAGGATTCAACTTGAAGCGTACATAGCCCTTCTTGGGTCAAGGCCCGGTAGACCGCGTGGTTTTTTGTAAATCGCTATCACTTTACAAAAAGCTCAACTCACCGTACAACGTTCGTCAACTTTGACACTGGCAGAATTGACCCAATGGGCAGTAGCCATTTTTTTTTATATAAAATTGAATTGAAATTGAATTGAAAGCCTCTAGACGTCACGACATGCAATATAAAATAAGTACAGTTATAAACCTTGCAAGGTTTCTATATTTTTAAACGGATGGTGAGTTTTTTGTCTGTTTACTCTCGATTGAATTGTTTCGATTTTTTCAAATCTGTAGTGAAAGGAAATAATTAATATATATCTAAAAAAACGTCATCTTCGCACCAGAGGAATTCTAGTAGGTACCTACTAAATTAGGGAATAAACTGAACACTTCTTAAATATATTTATTGTATTTATGTAAAATTTTATTTATTTACTATTTTAACAACGGATTACAAGGATCTAGTCAATTCAATATACTAAACCGTGAGCGCTTTATCCGGCAACAAACTGTCCTCAGTTTGGCGGAATATAATTGTTTTACATACCACCTAAGTTTCTTTATGATCTATTTACTATTATAAAATTCTAGATTAGTATTGAAAATCAGTTTTCTATGGAGAGGGGACATGATTTCAGGAAAAATCTTAATAGCGAGATGCAAGATCGTCTTTTATTTTGTATTGACGCGCGGCGTCATGCCAGTCTGGCGCCATGTGTTGGACACACAGACAACCCCCTGATGGACTTGGAGGAAGTGCGACGGATCTCGGAGGTGGTTTGACATAGACTTTTGCTGCTTCGGTTTTTCGATTCCTCTTAGCGAGCAATTAGAACCAGTGTCACAAGATGGACCTGATGATGGAGTTGGATGAAATGCGATGGATCTCAGAATTAGCTTTTGCTTTTAAAATACTTTTGGTGACTATTTTGGGCCAGTCATAAGACTCATAAGATGGATTAAGATATTGGGATCGTAAACCATACCGCGATAATATATTATATTGTCCGTTTATTTTTTGCATCAGATTATTTCCTGAACTGAACCGATTGTGCAGACGAGCCAGCATCACAGGATTTTCTATAAAGCCACCGTGTCAACTCGTTTGTAAACCGTAGAAATGAAATTGTACTAAAGTGAAGTGCGTTAACAGCAGATAATGTGTTAAGTATGGTATTTTGCATTTTTTACTTTTTTAGGGTTCCGTACCCAAAGCGTAAAAACGGGACCCTATTACTGAGACTTCGCTGTCCGTCCGTCCGTCTGTCACCAGGCTGTATCTCAAGAACGGTGATAGCTAGACAGTTGAAATTTTCACAGATGATGTATTTCTATTGCCGCTATAACAACAAATACTAAAAATAAAATAAAATAAATATTTAAGGGGGGCTCCCATACAACAAACGGGTTGGTTGCGTTAACTTTGCACCTCATTTGTATGGGGCGCTATACATACGAGGTGCAAACTTAACTTAACCACTTAAGGATGAAAAGTGTTTTTACAGAACCCTCGGTGCGCGAGTCCGACTCGCACTTGCCCAAATTTTATATAATTATAATAATTTTACAGTCTTGGAAAAAAGTCGGTTTAAATTCCAAAACCTTCTCCTAAGTGTAATAATTACTCTTCTGAAAATCGTTTTAGCCAAACGCCAGATAATCGCGGACGGACATACATCGGGGGGCACGGCAGTACTTACAGGTCCTCCTTTTTGTTGAAGTCGGTCGAAAAGCATTTTTATTAATTATTAACCCTCAAAATAATTATAATAATAAATTACCAGGTAATTTCTAGAAGTATATTTTCAACTACTCCGGTACCTAAAGGTGGTCTGGAAGAGATCGCTATTTAGCGATAAGGCCACCTGTCGTTTACCTCTGCCTGTTATTTTAATGTATCTCATGTTGTGTTGTATAGGTATTCCTTGAGGTGTGCAATAAGAGTATTTGTATTTGAATATTATCAACTTTATATTATATATGAAATCATTTAATGCCTTAAGTTACATATCCGTAACCTGCTATAACTTTGTTTGCTTACCTTAAATATTTTTTATAATTAATACCTATTTAGTACAACTGTGTACGAGCAGTAATATTTGATACCGGTTTAGACACTTCTAATGAATGTGTCGCATCACTATGATCACGTGCGCTTTAGGAATCGGCCAATCATGACGCGGGTAACGCCCACCCGCTCTCCCCGTCGTGCCTCGCCGCGCGGTGAACTGAGTCGCGAATAATACTATCAACATTAGCTATCTAGTGGAGGTGATCTGTAGTTGGACATAATTTCCTTTGTCCTCGCACCACGTCGAAACGGCTAGACAAATTTTAACCAATTTCGATACGGGGATAGATGGACATCCAAAGACGGTTACAGGACTTATGGGATACTATTTACCCGACTACGGTATAAAAAAACGCGTACGAAGTTGCGGGCACCGTCTAGTAAATCCATACTAATCCATAGGTACTAATATTATAAATGCGAAAGTGTGTCTGTCTGTCTGTCTGTCTGTTACCTCTTCACGCTTAAACGTTTGCTCGTTTGCCCCCTATGACATAAAAAAAAAAAAAACCGCTGAACCGATTTAGATAAAATTTGGTATATAGATAGTTTCAGTCCCGGGGAAGGACATAGGATACTTTTCATCCCGAATAAATGTAGTGTTCCCGTGGGATGAGCGGGTAACACCGCGGGGCACAGCTAGTGAATAAAATAAAATAATAATTTCAGCCTGCAGTCCCAACATTAGCCAACAGATGGCACCACACGGCGCGCTGCATCACGCTAACGTTGTGTCGTCAGAGATTATATTAAAGGTAACGCTAATTGCACAAATCAATTCCTATATATAATTTACTCTACGCCTTTTTAATATTTTTCGAACTGTCTTCGCAAATTCCAGCGAGGATGGTGTATAGTCTGTCCGCAGCGTAAAGGTGGATACCCATTATACCGTATCATGCTATGACCGTAATATGAACGTATCAGGCACGGAATGTAACGCGACACGGACCGCTATGCCCACTACAACGTGCCCACATCATTTCATATCCGTGCATAACGAGCTTAGTGACCGTAGTGTCCGCGTATCATCCCCGTAGCATAAGCGAGTTTAGTGACCGTAGTGTCCGCGTATCATCCCCGTAGCATAAGCGTTCATACCCGGTGTTACAGTTCTATGTAGTTTCATCTATCTGGAAGAGCAATCGAATACTTTTGACAAGAAAATTATTCCTATACTTACCTATACTTTTACAATGCCTATTAGAAAATTTACCATGAGGGAATTAGTAATGATAGACCTTATCTTAGACTTGGAAGATCAAGAAAACAACAGAATTCATATTTCCGGTGTCCCCTTGTTTCGCAGACAGAAATCTCACAGAATTTCGTTTCGCAGAAAATGTTTTAATGAATATGTGGATCATATATTTTGAGTTAAAATATTATTGTTTTAAAGACTACTTACTTGAAAGAAACATATTTTACAGAAACACAAATCAATGAATTTTATTATCTCTTTTTTTTATTAATAGACTCATATATTATATTAGTTGAATATAAATATTTTTATGTATGCTTAATTCGCTGATAGTTTTTTTTATTAGAATATTGTTTCACAGAAACTGTTTTATATAATGTTTAGTCCCAGTATTTTTCTTTAGAATATTATTTTTTCAGCACCGCTTTACTACAAATTATTTCGAAAAACCTAAATCAAATAAAAAGGAGGCGTTAGTAGGTTAAGTTAAAGACCGTAAACTGTAGGTTAGGTTAGGTTTGTTTTATGACTATGGATAGCGGAACGGCAGAATGCTTGCTTGCATGGAAGTATATTAAAATTTAGCAGTTAGTAGGTAATAAAATCTATAAAACTGTAGTATATGAAACAACGTACAACCCATATTTTCGAACAGCCTCAATCAATTTTTCGTCATCCATTATAATTATCCATTATAATATATAAGTATTGCAAATAACGAGCGTCTTCTAAACTGACGGTATCAGACTGGTAAGAGCGGGTAGAAATATAACAACGCGTTTATAACGTGCTTAGAACGGTCACCATACGCGGTTTTAATTAACCCGTTTGGCCGCCTGCACGCACCGTTCTAGCACTGTTGCGTGCCATTCACGGAGCGTTTCGACACCGGCAAAATATCCTCGCCGACAATATTTGACGGTCCGTGCATGGCACGCGACGGGTATGGTTGGTGACGGAACGGGCTAGTATGCATAGTCTCATACTTTGTAATACAAAGAATATTTTTTTGCCTGACACGTTCATAGCACGGTCATAGCATGATACGGTATAATGGGTATCCACCTTAAGTCTGAAAAACAATAAAACTTGTTTTTTTATTTGATAAGGCGATAAGTGGTTATATAAAAGAAGTGACTTTCGATTTCGACGTACTTATATTCTTTGCTTTCAACCTAAACTACAGTTTTAACCCTTAATTTGACAATGTTCGCCAGGATGAACACACTCTTTGACCATCTTTTTCTAATTTTTTTCGAACGAGAATTGTTTGCTCTATTCAACCTTAACGAGGCTTGAACTAGCGACCTTCGTTTTTAGGGTCCGTAGCCAAATGGAAAAAAACAGAACCCTTATAGATTCGTCATGTCTGTCTGTCCGTCCGTATGTCACAGCCATTTTTTTCCGAAACTATAAGAGCTATACTGTTGAAACTTGGTAGGTAGATGTATTCTGTGAACCGCATTAAGATTTTGATGCAAAAATAAAAAATAAATAATAAATATTGGGGGCTCCCCATACTTACAACTGAAACTCATAAATTTTTTTTTCATCAAACATACGTGTGGGGTATCTATGGATAGGTCTTCAAAAATGATATCGAGGTTTCTAAAATATTTTTTTTCTAAACCGAATAGTTTGCGTGACAGACGCTTCCAAAGTGGAAAAAAGTTGCCCCCCCCCCCCCCCTCTAACTTCTAAAATAAGAAAATGAAAAATCTGAAAAAAACATATGATGTACATTACTATAACCCTCGGTGCGCGAGTCCGACTCGTACTTGGCCGGTTTTTTTTAATTAAACCTAGTAAATATGACATAGGGCTTAAATTTCAATATTTGGCATAGGCATAGAATCGAGTCGCCGCTGAGTTGTTATAATGTGCGTAGACCTTTAGGCGGAGTTTGCGTAAATCATTGAAAGAAAACTTTCTGTACAGTAGGTACCTACGTAACCTGACAGAATGTGATTAGAGTTTTATTCCTGTCTCGCTCTCTTATGTGATCGAGATAAGAACCTCTCCGATTTCACCTAAACCCAAATCCTATTCTAAGAGCTTACTTTGTATTTATTCTGTGCTAGAAGTACCGGATGTCCCAACACGACACGACAGTCCACTGCACTGCACTCCAGGAAGCCTGTGTACTCGATAGCGTAGAAATAATACAGTCAGTTCATTATGAAAGTAACAGAATACAGAATTTATTGGTAAAAATCACAATTAACATTTACACGTCATTAATTATACATTAGATGTTCATGATACAAATATATTTCATTATTAAGTACATTTATGTTTCATACTTATTTGTTTTGGTGTTTACTGGATGCGCAGGTTAGTGATTTGTCATTATAGAGTTCATCGATGCTGTAATAAGCCCGGATGCTGTAGTAAGCTAGGTACTTAACCGTTTGAACGCTAAAGTCGACTGTGGCCGACAACTAAAAGTCAAGCAACTGACGCCACGCTGTCCAAATTCACAGACCTAAAACTATAATTCAAACCAGTACAAGTATTTTTTAATTCCTGTTGATTTTGCAGTTCATAGTGGCATTTTGAATTGCTTCATCGCTTGGCCTTCAAAAGGTTAATAATAATAATAATTTAATATCCTCTTTGCGCATTGTACATATATTTATACTGTCGTTGGCGTAGAACGGGGTGGTGCGGATATATCTAAATACATCCAAAATCTTAAAGAGAAGTAAAACCAAAAAGATATTGAAATAAAAATATATTGGAATAATTTATTACCTCATAATTTTTATTTAAATATGTAAATAATATGTAATAGAATGTACGTTTATTTAGCCTCCTTTTCCAAATGATCCAGAAATCCTTTGGAACACCTCACAGACTGTTGATAACATTTCTCAAAACCCTTGTCATCACTGTCCTGAAAAATATAAAAATAAAAACAATTTAGACTTTTTAGATGAGTTAAAAATTGTTCAGTATATAATATATTTTTTTTTATGAGACCAACTTGGTGAAGTTAAAAAAAATTACGAAATCGGTTCACAAATACAAGTCCAAAAATACAATCAAATTGTGAGCCTCCTGCATTTTGAAGTCAATTTAAAGTGGTGACAGGTAACTTACATAATAAGGGTCCCTGATGATCCTGTCCCCCTTAGGGTCGAAGTCTCCAAACAAAAGGAGCTTGGCTTTGCTGTTCTTCGGAGCCAGCCTGTTGAGGTCCTTCATGTTGGCCTCGTCCATGCCAAATATGAAGTCATAGTGATTAAAGTCTGCTTTCACAATCTGTAAAAGCAAACACATCACACTAAAGGCTGATTTAGACGATGCCAATTTTGAGACGCCTAAATTACGGCGCCTCGAAAAGGCACCGTATAAACACTTTCCGCGCCATTTTTTCGCCGCATGCCAGCACTGGCGCGGAATAGAACACGAGCCTATTTTTTGGCGCCAGTGACCCCCCCTCCGCGTCTCTCGCTGCCACTAATGACTGGTACTGAAAAAAAGCACTGTGTAAACACGACTGGCGGCGAGATTTAGGTGGCTGAACATAGTCATTGTCTAAACGGTCGGAGGTGTGCTGTGCGGTAATCACTGGCGCCGTAATTTAGGCGTCTCAAAATTGGCATCGTCTAAATCAGCCTTAATATTATAAAGGCGAAAGTTTGTGAGTGTGTTTATGTGTATGTTTGTTACTTCTTCACACTGAAACGGCTGGACCAATTTTGATAAATTTTGGTATGAAAGTATCTGACACCCTTTTATTCACACATAGACTACTTTTTATCCTAAAAAACTAATATTTCCATGGGATGAGTGGGTAACACAGCGCAGCACAATTAGTACTGTATATATAGTTTAGGTAGTTCATTTTAATTTTCCTATGATGATCAACACAGATTTTGTGTTATTTTTATGAATGGCTAGTATTCACGGATTTTGTGTTTCTTTTTTATGAATGGCTAGGATTTGAATCTCACCTGTCTTGCATGATTATTATATGGAACATTATGTTTCTTCATAGTGTCCAAGGCGCGATAATCCGGCGAGTTGCCGACGTGCCAGCCGCCGATAGCAGCACTATCTATCTCCCATTTATCGCCAAGATTCAAGTCATCCACTGTCTTCTGGAAAACACCTTCCGCTATTGGTGAGCGGCAAATATTCCCTGAAACGAGCCAAATACAATCATTTTCACGATGCAATAGTAGATTTGTGGTAAATTACATATAACCCAGCTATAGTAACTAACTTTAATATTATTTCTTATGATTGTTTTGATATGGATAATTTTTTATTGTAGTATTTTCGCCGTTGAGAACTTACCAAGGCAAATAAATAACGCCTTCTTTTTCTCTTCAGCCATTATTTATAGTTAGAAGCTAACTAAAGTTATTATGTATGAAATATTATTTATTAATCAATTTCTCGTTTTCGCCATCGATTCAATTCATTCAATTCAAGAGTGAAGCAGAATGAAAAAATGGAGTTATCAAATATCACAAATGTCAATGTCACATCAATGTCATTCGTATTAGCTTCGTTTCACGCAGCTAGTTGAAAAACTAACGACGAAATTAGACAAAGAATTACCCAGTTGCACTAACGCGAAGTTGACCGAGGCGAAGTTGGCCGAAGTATGAGTTGAGTTTCTTTTCTGCCATGTTTCTGCAGCGTAGTGCTAGTGCCTTTCTCATTCGCCCAACTTGGGTCAACTTCGCGGGTAGTGGCCACACTGTACACACACACACCGGGATTTGTGGTGATTCCCGGGACTACCATACTGAAAATTCCCGGAACTTACACCCTATTTACAACCCATTCGTAATGAAAATCATTCCTTCATTTCAGCCTATCAAATACGCTTTCCATTCACTCAAATTGTCAACGATGTCGCGGTTGTTTATTGTTAAAATAATAATGATTTTTATTAAATAGCGACGAACTAAATTAAAGCATATAAAATGTATGACTTAAAAGCTTGTACAGTGTGTTTTAGTACTAATGTTAACCTATACAACATGGACACGGGCACGTTACGGCATGAATTCAACCTAATATCTGGGCTGAAGGTACACTATTCGCATGAATTTCTGTTATTTCGGCTACGACTAACTGAAATTCTTTCTTATTTGTGATCTTATAGTAGCATATTGCTGAAGAAAATGTAATATATTTTCCTGTATGATTTTTTTAATTGGAAATGGTATTTATCAACTTTTTTTTTTAGTCAACGGATTGCTGTGGCCTGCCTAAATATTTGTGTTTCGAGTGCACAGCTTATGTAAAACGCTTTGCGAAGTTTAGGAAGAAATGCCAGCGAGCCCATTTTACGTTGCGAGAACTCCAGCTAAGGAATAAAGAGGTCAGTCATAATAGAATTATTGTCACTGATATTTTAAAGTTACTTCCTGAAATACATTAGTTCCTTTAAGGGGCTTTGAAACGGGCCGTGTTTTGCTGCAATTTGTGGCCCGGTCATTATTTGCATCTTGCTCTAGCGTAGGGTGTCGGGGAAAGACTGCCACAGTTGCAGGCCACAAAATTGCAGTAAAATATGGCCAAAAGCTCCTTCATATAGCTGACATTCTTCATTCGTTCTTAGCCCTTCCTTTCTTACTACATGTCTAGATTTATGAAAGAAAATGTCATCAATAATTTTTCCTTTTTATTTCAGATTAATGTACATAAACTTGAGGCCATAGACAAAGATCGTTTAGACATAAAACCGGTGCTGTCGTTTGTAGAAATACATAGAATAAATTATGAGGAGGTTCTGTGCCAATTGACAAAAACCAGCCGCTTGGGTGTGTACTATGGAGACAAAATACCGATCATCCATCACAGTACTTATACCACACAAGTTATTGATTTCCCTAAGAAACAACTAGAAGAAATCCCACAAACGTCACAAGATGTCAAGTTAGAACAAGAAGAGCAAACATTAGCACCGAGTACAGAGCAGCATGATTTAGAACAGTCAATATCAATAGTAAAAGATGCAGATGCTACAGATTACTTTGACAATGACGACAATAATTTTAGTGATCACCATTCTGAGGAAGATTTCCCCATACCTCCAGTTAAGAAACCGAAAGTTAAAGGTAAAAGTAGTGTTAAGAAGACTGATCCGGACCAGTCTAAGTTAGATGAAGAGTATGCCAGCATGGTGACAATATCGGACAAGGAGGCTCAAGCTGCGGTCGATGTGTACAGGCTGTTCAGTAACGGGAGTTTCCGATGTGAGGTGTGCAATAAAGGATATCATACGCAACAGAAACTTACCTCACATTTGAGAATGCATGATAAGGTGAGAATAAATCGTTTTGAGAAATTGTTAAACGGCTAAAACATGCGAAAGTTAAGGTTTTTGGAGGTACTGCTAGTGAGACGAGAGAGTGAGAGAGTGCTATGATCCTACAAAGGTTTTTGTAATTGGACTGTACAAACTGAATTAAACTCGAATATTCTATAAATAAATAATATTCGTCGTCATCATTGCTCCGTCAAAAGTTAACACACGTAACATCATAATGCTAATGAGAATGAGTTACTAAGGCAAGTTTGTATGAGTTGAATGAGTTTCAAGTTAACTTAGAATTGATTAGGTAGAATAAATAGAACTTGATTTTACTCAATTGTGTTAATTGGATTAGAATATGTATTTACTGCTCAAGTGCTCAACCAATATTTGAATAGTCAAATGATTCCTCAACTGTGAGCTGACCTTGTGTTCTTGACCTGTCAAATAAACAAATTTAATTAGTTGACTGATAGCCAACTCAAATACAAAGAATAGAACAATAGTACATTACTACAGACCCCAATAAATAAATAAATAAATAAATAAATAAATGAAAGAAGTGCTTGCCTGAGTAGGTATAGGCGGATAGTAACGACGCCGCAAGCCCTATTCACGGTTAGGCATGTATAGTGCTTTTATCAAACATATGCAATGAAATAAAAAAATACATCACTCATAAACTGAATAAAAAAAATTATGATTACAAATGCCATATTTAAGAATAAAATCCGCTTAGGCCTTCAATTTTGTATGAAATTCCTTTACAGTTCTCTCGAGTTGTTCTGCCTGAAACGATGATGTCATTTCATTGCATGCTTGAGAAAATGTAATGGGGTGTTTCTGAGTGGTAAAAGGGTCCTCTCAGTAACACCAGCATAATATTATGTTATGGCTGGGCAAACCATAACATTATTAACTAATGCAAACGAGGTTTGCTGAGCAAAGGGCAAATTATTGGTGGATCGTAGGGCTAGCATAAACAGGAAATTTTAATATGGCGGTACCGGCAATTACTGGTACTACCATACTTAAATATTCTGGTTCTACAAGCACTAGTCGTAGGAACTCCTAAACAACACAAGATAAATCCATCATGTTTGTGTAAGAAAGTACAGTTGACAATTAACGTGTGTATCAAAAACAAATTAGTCTGACAAGAACTTATTATAGTCTGTTCTTTATATCATATCCAGATATATTCTTACTGTAACACCTTCCTTGTTTTCCAGCATGTAAGCGGCAACTTTCTCTGCAAGCTGTGCAACTACTATTACAAGACAGAGTACCTGCTCAAGACCCACATCACAGAGAAACACATGTACAAGTATGAATGCAAGAAGTGCAATGAAGTTAGTTTTGACCGGTACGTGAAAATGTGACGTTATTAATTGTCAATGCATGTTACTAGAGTATAGACTAGTTCAGTCATTGCCAATCTTTTTTCCCCTGGGCCATTTATTTGATACTGCATAAACCTGGCGGGCCGCAATAACTTGCCTGGGTTGCATAGAAAGAAATAAAAGGCCGCAGGTTGAGTATAGCTGACTAGTTCATTTTATAAACAGAAGTTGTAATTAATGTATTAGCAGTTTATAACCAGAATCTAGAACAGCATGCCTTGGTTTCATATAGGCATTTTATTATTGTCCAGAGTCAAATGACTACTCTAGCCTTTTATTCCTTGTAAGACGTTATTTCACGTTAACGACGCGGTTAGCGCAGTTTGTGGTGCACCTGCTTACTGAGGTCGGTCCTGGGTTCGAATCCCGGCCATGGAAAATATTTGTGTGGTGAACTCAAATATTTTGTTCCTAAGTAATTTTTTTTTTATATCGGACAACCTCACACAAATCTATCTAGTCCCAAATTAAGCTCAAGAAGGCTTGTGTTATGGGTACTAGACGACGATATACGTACTTATATAGATAAATATATACTCAAATACATAGAACAACCATGACCCAAGCACAAATATTCGAGTTCATCACACAAATATTTGCCCTGGCCGGGATTCGAACCCGGAACCGCCGGCTCAGTAGGCAGGTGTCTATAAACCGAGCCAAACGCGTCGAAAAAGTCATGGATGTTATGTATGTATGTATTTATATGTTATGTATATCGTCATCTAGTACCCATAGTACAAGCTTTGCTTAGCTTGAGACTGGGTTGATTTGTGTAAGATTGTCCCTTTATATATATTTTTCGAGTATGTGAAGTGGAAGTTATGTTGCAGTCTCTCAGCGAAGCAGCACTTCATCTGGGCGCATCTTCAGCGGGGCAGGAAGAAGGACGCCAACTGGTACGAGTCCCGGCCGAAGTGGCTCAGCAGCAAGGGCGGCAAGCGCGTCAAAGGAGTCGTCACCATTCGACCTGTGAGGTAGAGCCCTAAGGTCCCTTTGCCAAAACTTTAAATGACTCTAATCACAAAACGGATAGGTACAGAAATCAATCTACATACAAGCGCGCTCGAGCAAACGCCCACATAGACATTGCTCACTGACACGATATCTCGGACCAGTTCAGACCAGTGCGAGCGCGAGTGCCATCCGCTTGACGTGTCCGTGAGCAATGTCTATGTGTGCGTTTGCTCGAGCGCGCTTGTATGTAGATTGATTTCTGTACCTGTCTGTTTTGTGTTATAATACAAATACAAGGATAGATAAGAAGCCAAAATTTTACACAAACCACTGTGCTGCTAGTGGGAATCGAACTCATGACCTCTGCTTGACTGGAGCAGTGCTTTCAGCCTTTCACCACTGAGCTATAGAATCGCTACACTCTTATTCCGCTTTTTAAAGCGCCCTCTGTATTGTTCTGTTTAATGCTTAGCGCATTAGCCGATCTCCTGAACGCACGCATTAACGTACGATGATTGATACGATACGATATGATGATATATACTTTATTTTTTACAGAAAAATCACCAAAATGCCGCCCGACTTCCCAGTGTACTCTCCGGTGAAGCACGAAGAACAATATGAACTGATACTGGAGCGGAAGAGTAGCAGAAATTACATGGAAGCAGAGTACAAATGTGAGCTCTGCTATCGAGGCTTCAGGGCTATCAACACTTACAACAAGCATATGAGAAAACATGATCCGGTGAGTGAAGACTACTTTTCAAATCCAACCAAATCAAACCATTTATTTCAGGCAACCGGACCTTAAAACTAACATATTTTTTTTCGATTCTGTTTTAATGTGGAAATACCTGCCATGTTTTTATTTTTACAGATGTTGAAACAGCAACGTTACATTTTTCTTTCATAATAAATAAATAAATAAATATTAAGGGACAATCATACACAAATCGACCTAGTCCCAAACTAAGCAAAGCTTGTACTATGGGTACTAGACGACGATATACATAATATATAAATACATATATAGATAACATCCATGACCCAAGAACAAATATTTGCCCCGGCCGGGATTCGAACCCGGGACCGTCGACTCAGTAGGCAGGTGTCTACAAACCGTGCCAAACGCGTCGTCAAAAGGGTCTTTCATAATGTACCTTACATTGTGAAAGAAAAATGTAATGTTGCTGTATAGCAATGGGGACTGGGGATCGTGCGTGTGAACTGTCAGTTCACTTCGATAAATTAAAAATCCGACGTAGCATGTTCTACAACTGGGGCGGAACTACTACCGTTTAGTTAGACCCTTGGGATAAATGAGCTTGGGATAAATGAGATAAAGAGATAAATGAGTAGTCCGGGGCCGGTTGCATTTGCCCGTCCTACTACCCTATTATTACGTTGTTAATACGCCACTGTTCTACTCTCCGTGGAATTACTACCACCTATACAGAACAATCAGGGATGGTTCCCAATTTCATGGTTTGACGCTGATGATTCATCGAAAATTTATACGTTACTAGCTTTTGCCCGCCACTACGTCCGCGTGGAACTTGGAAGTATGGAAGCAACCTCGTACAACACAATAGATATTTCCTCGTATCTTAGACTATCTCTATGCCAAATTTCATCAAAATCGATTCAGCGGTTTAAGCGTGAAGAGGTAACAGACAGACAGACACACTTTCGCATTTATAATATTAATATTAGTATGGAAGTATGGATATTGTTAGCAGAATAGAATGTCGAGTCTTTTGATTAGCGAATCCTGTCAAGCTATAATGGTGATTAATGTTACACTACTTTGTTGCAGGAATACGCGGGCGAATACT
This sequence comes from Apotomis capreana, assembly GCA_947623375.1. NCBI lineage: Eukaryota > Metazoa > Arthropoda > Insecta > Lepidoptera > Tortricidae > Apotomis > Apotomis capreana. The sequence goes on along the minus strand of OX392519.1, from coordinate 8,703,124 downwards.
CTTGCGATATGTGCAAACTTCACTTCAAGTCGCCGCGGAAGGTGTACCGGCACATGAACATCACCCATCTGTTCAAGTACTCGTGCCCGCTGTGCAAGTTCGTGTGCTTCAACAAGTGAGTGACGCCCAGTTGTATACCCCAACGGGGTGTTTTTCAACATGTGTTTTTAGTGGTACTAATTTATTTTACTGGCAACGACAAATTTTAGTTAACTGACGTTGAATGTCAGTGAATGACAGTGATGTAAACAAAGAGGAAACAGGACTAAATATTCCGCAAATTTCATGTATTTTTCGCATAATAAAGCCAAATTTATCCACAGTGATGAAAGTCAAGTTTTATTCAATAGTATTCAGTATTTGTTTTTATGTTCACAGGGGCCAAGCGCACATGCACTATCGCTGGCATAAAAATGTCACGTACCAGTGTCCACATTGTCAAAAAGAGTTCAAGTGAGTTTTTTTTTTTTTTTTTATATACCGTCAGCAAAAAGCAGAAACGCTGTAAACGCCAATGAATTCCCTTGCCGAAAAATTGAAAAATAATTAATTTGAGTGTAGCACATCGTTACTATCGATTTTCAACAAATTTGAGACGATGGTGCCGACTATAAAGTCTAAATCTTTACGGTAGATTGGCGCCACGATGACACCCTAAGGCATGTTGAAATATTCAATGGCTCTGACATCTGGTTCGGTGTTCCAGTTGATAGGACGCCCGTGTTGGCCCGGAAAGCCGTTGGAAACGCAGGTTCGAATCCTGTCGGAACCATTAAATTTTTCAATTTTTCTCTTCATTGTTAACATTTGGTTTACGTTAGCAGACGTTACTGCTTTAATAAAAATAATTAATTCCCTTGGCGTTTACAGCGTTTCCACTTTTTTCCGTCGATACTATTATCTACTGCTACTGTTAAGAGGAACTTAATGGCTCCCTAGCCGTCATCCGTAAAGTGTCAGTGAAGGCCTTGTAATCTAACAACTTAAATAACTTCGTAAGGTCCACTGTACACTACAATGTACAAATTCCGAAGCCATTTTAAACATTCTTAAAATGACAGTAAGGGTCTAATTTTGGTAACACAATAACTTCCTTGAGCCTTACGAGGATATGCCCTTATACTTGGTAAATGTTAATAATATGATAGATGCAAATATAACATTTTATAAAGTTAATAGAATTCACCTTCTACCACGTCCACGTAAAACTTTTTATTTTTTATTTTATTTACCAAAGTCGCTTAAAAATATCATATCTTTGGATGTCCAGCCATCCCCGTACCAAAATTGGTTAAAATCCATCCTGTCGTTTCGGTGCGTAAGAAATGAAATAATTTATTCAGTAAGTAGGCCATAGGCCACAAGGGCACTTTTACCAGTCAGAATGTGAATCTACCGTTTCCCAAGGAGGAGGCCGCTGTTGAGAAGAAAGCCGAAAGAAACTCAACCTAAGCAAGTTATTTTTTCGTAAAACTCGTACTGATGATTATCGACAGTTACATTCTATGTTTTGCTCCAGGAAAGCGTCGACCCGCCTGACCCACATCAGAATAAAGCATCCGTCCACGAACATTTGCAACATGTGTGGCCACAGCTTCGTCAGCGAAAACGGCCTTTACTGCCACAAACAGCTCGCCCACAGTACTGAGGTAATTACAAATTATTTGCTTTCTCCTATTTGTGTTAAATACGGCATTCAAATTCATTTATTTAAAAGACAACAATGGCCCATAATTTGTTAGGCCCACTTGCACCACGCTGGGTTAGCAAAATTAACTCGGAGTTAAATGCTACTCTAGGGTTAAGTAATTAGTACGTCTTGCACCACCGAGAGTTAGAAGTAAACCTTGAGTAAAAAAATTAATTTTTTAACCCGCCAAAGTGCGAGGGTTAAAGTCATTAACCCTAGGTTAGTAGTGTCCAACAAGTATCAAAATCGACTTGACGTGTAGCTTAGGTTATGTTATGTTGTTATGTTTTGTCCAGGACAATGATAATTGAATAGTTGTTGTCTGATGGATGAAGAGATCATCAAATGCATTAGTTCGGACTTTTACAATAGGGAAATTGCAGAAAAGGATAATTTTTACTCGCATAGAGACAATGCTTTTTCGACTTGTTTTTCGTTTTCAAGTTTATGCTTAAACTTCGCCACTAAATCACAAAGTAGTAATCTGTCGCTATTTGTAAAATTTGGGGCACGTAAACGAGATTTGTTATCTATTTTTAGCAGTTTAAAACAAAATAACGAAATATACAAAGCAGACACAACTCGCGCAAAAACAATAATGACGACTGACTGACATTTAATACAGACATATAATACGTTAAAAAACGAAATGTCATTCCAAATCTGACATAGTGGAATAGATTTATGCAAAGTACTGTAGAACGACAGAGAGCACAACACTTAAATCATTCATCATTTATTCTATCACATTTGGTCGGATATGAATAGAGCGAATGAATGTTACATTAACCTCGGGTTAGTTAACTCGGACTTAATTTCTATTGGTGCAACGAAAACTATGAGTTAAAAATTTAACATATTAACCCTGAGTTAGTAAACCCTGAGTTATATATTTAACTCGAAGTTTTGGTGCAAGTGGGCCTTGTAACATATGATACAGTGTTAGTAAACAGATTGACAAAATATAACAATGGAGTCAACTCATAACGTGACCATGTTGTACTCTGTGGACCTGTCTAACTTTGAATCTTATTTCTAGCTTTAGTAGTGATTGAAGTAAAGTTGCGTACCCAACCCAAAAGATGATAACTGGACCTTATTGCTAAGCCTTCGCTGTCCGTCACAGGGCTGTCTGTATCTGTGGAGCCGTAATAGGTAGACGTGAAAATTGCGCATTATTATGGCTGCTATAACAATAGATAAATACTAAAAAGAAATATGGGAAAAGGTTTTTTTTATTTATTCTACGGAGATCCTCGTCTGGTTTTTACTTAAATAATGTATAGATCCCAGACATCCTACAAACAAATGTTGCCAACCAGTTTTGTGGTCCCCCTCTCCCCACCCCGGCAATTAAAAGGTTGGCAACATTTGTTTGTAGGATGTCTGGGATCTATACAATATATATCAGAAGTCAGATTGAGGACCGCTATTTTTGCAAACGGAACTCCACTGAGAGTCCGGTCTATGTGTACAACCACAGTCTAAGAAACAATACAGTCGGTCGACGAAGGCGTCTAGACAGGGCAATCGTGCGGGGTGACAGAGGCGGCGGCGGGAGGGGCGTTCCCCATGTGTCATACGACGAAATTGTTAGTAATGAGGGAACTAACTTTGAGGGCTGACGCGTCTTGCAACTTACAATTTTATTGAAATGGTGCATACGACATGTGCTGTGCGACAATGCATGTCGACATCTTATAAAAATAAAGAACTACGATTCCATAGATTTCCTCGGTCAATAGAAAGGTAAATATTATATTTTTAATATAATTTTATAGTGCTTAAGTAATAAATTTTCTCATGTCATGCTAACGTAAACAAAATGGCGGATGTAAAAGCGTTACGCCTGCCAGTAAAAATTGAAATACCGCAGTAATATCGCTAATTGTTTGTTTCTGTGTACCTAAAAACTAAAAACTAAATATTTTACCACTAGCGTGTATATATATTCATAAAATTTGCAATTTTGTTAAGAAATTCCCTAAATACTTTAAAAAACGATCGGATGTTCATTCTAGTGATATAAGAGAGCAATATAAACATCTTTTATATCAGCCACGCTGTAAAAAAGATGTATATAAAAGGAATAGTTATAATATGTGCATTCTGATTTTCAATAACTTACCTGTCCAAATAAAAGTACTCGAAGGTAATGCCTTCAAACAAGCACTAAGAAGTTGGCTCCTTGAAAAATGTTTTTATAGCGTTCAAGAATTTATAAATTATAAGCATATAGCATGACATAAGTTTAAAAATGATTGATAATTGTTATTTATATTTTAATTTTACTGTTTTGACCATATATGTACATATATTATAATGTTGGCACTATTGATGCACATTGGTTTGGATGCCTTTAACTGTAAATATAAAAGGTTAGCATAATTATAAGCATATAGCATGACATAAGTTTAAAAATGATTGATAATTGTTATTTATATTTTGATTTTACTGTTTTGACCATATATGTACATATATTATAATGTTGGTACAATTGATGCACATTGTTTTGGATGCCTTTAACTGTAAATATAAAAGATTAGCATAATAATTATTCCTTCCTACCCGTTTATATATAATTGCATGCTGTATGAAGACAGCCGAAAAAGGTGGAACTTTAACATAATATTAAGACATGTAACTAACCCTTTTTCTGCAATAAACATTATCTTATCTTATCTTATCTTATCTAAACAAAAATATATAATGATATGATATGTCCACTGACCTCCATGATATGTCACATGCATTTTTAAATTCAAAATGTCGGATATGATTTATAGGTTATTTTAAGTAATTACGAGTTTGACCTTTACTCCCCCACTGCCGTCGTCATCCATTTTTGTATATTTTCAATATTTTATTTTACTTCAACAAATTTTTATTACATTAAAAAAAAGTAATTACGAGTTACGTAAGGTTTAAGACTTTATTTAAAAAGTAAGAAATTGTTTGTTTATGAATCATCTGATTTTTAAATAAATTTGAGGGTCCGCGGGGTACCGATTACGAAAATGAAGTCCATTTTGATATCCAAGATGGCAGACATTATTTTTTCTTAAAAATCGATATGGGTGTCATCTCCGAGGTTCCTGGGGGTTCCAATTACGAAAATGACGTCCATTTTGAACACAAGATGGCGGACATTATTTTTTCTTAAAAATCGATATGGGTGTCTTCTCCGAGGTACCTCGGGGTGCCGATTACGAAAATGACGTCCATTTTGAAAACAAAGATGGCGGACGTCACTTTTTGAAATGGGTGTTGATGTCTGTAGCAGTGATATCAACCATCCCAAAATGGATTCCATTTTTGAAATCTACACCCCCAAAAACCTAGAAAACGACACCCATGTCGATTTTTTCAAAAAAGTGACGTCCGCCATCTTTATTTCCAAAATGGACGCCATATGTAAAATTAGTACACATACATGAAACCTAAAAACATTACC